>WKFP01014743.1:430274-454256 GCA_011057875.1 Pterocles orientalis
CCTCTGGGGCTACAAGGGTACGGGACTCTTCAGGAAAGCCTCTGGCAGTATAGACAGAGACAAAAGCGGCATTCAGTAACTCTGCCTTTTCTGTATCATCTGTCACCAGAGCACCCACCTCATTGATCAGTGGGCCTACATTGCCTCTGGAGTTAGCCTTGTCTGCAATGTATTTGAAGAAGCCCTTTCTATTATCCTTGACCCCTCTGGCAAGGATGGTATTCTGCAGATTTTGGTGCAGGTGTGCAATTTGGTCAGTTTTCGTTGAAAGGGTCATAATCTTCCACTCAGAAGACCCACAACAGCTGAAGTTTCATTTGGTTTCAGTGAAAAAGCAGATAGGAATTTAACATTTTAGCTCTGCCTTTCATGATTCCTCCACAGTAAAACCTACAAAGCAATCTCAGAGAGCAAACCAAACTCACGTGCAAAAATTTTCCCCAAACAACCCTCAGATTCAGAAACCGAATTCAACCGAATTATCTATGTCTTTAACTAACAAATAACTAACTAATCAAGTTATTTAACTAGTAAACAAATACATATCTGGTATAAAAGTCCAGCATATCCCTATGCCCCATGAAAAAGTCTGCATGAGTTGCATTTATTTTTTTTAATACTACATGCCATGCTTCACCACAGCCTTTTGAGGTCTTCTGAAAGTTCAAGGAAAAGAGAAGCAGGTCAGTCTTTAGGAGGCCGAAATACAATATCTTATTTATTTATCCTTAAGCACATGTCCACACTGACCTCATAGCACCCTGTGGAAACATTCTAGGGCCAAACGAAATAGAAAATAAACAAAAGGAAAGGGGTTTATAGATGTTCCTAAGCATCAAAATCCTTTTCTGAGAGAAATCTCATTAATTCAGACAAACTATCTATGGATAAAAATTTCCAAAGCCAGCTCAAGCTTTAGCCATAGGTCTCTCATGCCATGAATGGCTGCTGTACGGCTAGCCCCCTTGACATGCTGTTGCAACATATGGGAGAGGACAACCCTTGCAGTCCCCTGAGACTCCATACTCAATGGTACCCACTGACAAGCCCTTAGCAGGGGTTAAAAACCCCTTCTCTCAAAGACTGTTAAAGTCTTAAAGCCTGAAGAGCATGTCAATGAGTACAAGGATGCTGCAGGCAAATCGTGTCATGCTCAAAGTGGGAATTTACTGTCCAAGTGATGTGATTTTTTTTCTGGATTGCAAGTGACAGCACTAAGGGTTTTTCTTACTTTGAACATGGATGGATAAACTGTTTTTAGGTTAAAATAATAAGAAAGTTGCAGTTCTGAATTCTCCTATGACAGAAGTAATTTATTCCCAGATAATTCTTTGTGCTGCTGCTTAAAAAAAAAATACTGATACTTTATGCTGACAGGTTTTGCCTAATTTTCTATCCTTTCCTCAAGCTAGCAGCTCTTTGAAGTCTAGTCCTGGATTCCTCATAGTCTTGAACAGGTGATTTGTAAATACTTTTTCCTTTCATATTTTAGGTTCTACCGATAGTTCCTAGCATCTAGAGCAGAAAATACAAAATCATGTTCTACTTATCCAATAACTAGCCCTCTGATAAAACAAAATCCCACCACATTTCCATTTTTTTCAGCTGTGAATGAACTGAACAACCAGCTTGTAGTTAATTATATACACTGGACTGCATCACACCAAGCAGCACTATGGCTATATTAGCATCTCTGTTTACAGGGTGGAAGAATTGACCGCACAATAAATGCATCTTGCTCCTTGAATCCTTAATAATACAGATACTTCACACTACTTAATTAATTTCTCATGGAATAGTGATGCCCTCAGGCTACATCAGAACACTGGTGTATGATGTTCGCTGCACACATGTTCATTTAAAAGAGATCCACAACAAAACTGGATCTGAGACATTGCTTGCCATTTTTTTTCATCCTTGCTTAATTTCCTTTAACAAAAATCAGTTAGGTTGCCACCTGCCAGATCCTGGATAATTCAGATTACTGAATAACCTTATTGAGATATAGGGACATCATGGTGGAATCCAGGTAAAAATCTGATCAAACTTAAAAGAGATCCCATATCAGATAGGAGACTTCATTTCAAGGGCACCTGATTTTGAAGCTAGTCATTTTGCACTCTTAGGAAGCTTGTATATAATTGGTATCAGGTCTTCATTGCCTATTTAATGACTTCATAAGCTAAGATGATAATATTCACATAAAGTATGCTAAAATAGCTCCTGACATTTTGTATCTTCCTGCTGCCATTTCTTTGGTTCATTTCGAAATTAACTCTTGCAACATTACTCAGAATGGAAAGTCTAGCACTGTGTAATATCTGATTTTAACTTTATTGGCTTAATAAAGTTAAATAAAGCAAATGGAAACAAGTGATTTTACTGGGTTTGAACTCTTGCTACCAAGGAGGAAGTGCCACTAAAATGTGCTTTGTTTGCATTAAATCAGTATCCTGAAACTCAGAAAAGAGGCAGCTATAAATATGCATTAGCATTAATACAGAACATCCTGCTTCCACTGTGTTTCCCTTTCCTTCTTTTTCTTCCTTGATCTACAAGTGGTGTAAATAAACACTTTGAAATGACATAGGATACATTAAATGAAAAAGGAAAAAACACTACAGAATTACTAATATCACACACATACACTAAGAGAAATACTAAACAGTAAATATGTGCATATTGATTTTTATTACCTGACTTTTGAATCAATCCCCTATTAAATCACATAGGAAGGGCTCAGAAGAAGTAATGTATAGGCCATACACTGGTGATACTCCCAGTAACTGGAGTATCTCCTCACTACCTTATGGCACTTCATTAGCTTTAGCAGAGTTAGTCAGGAGTTAAATATGAAAGAGACTGAAGTCACACACTGATTTTCCTGGTAACAGGGCTTCTGAGTGCTACATAACTCCATATTTAAGGCCACTTTTTAATGCCAAAGGAATGCAAGAATGGTGTCAAAAGGCATCGGTGTAAATGAGTGGCAGCTTTCATGAGCTAAACCTAGAAGAAAAGTAAATGGTACTATACAGATTTGCCCTCACTGATGTTTCCTTAAACAATGAGTGCGTACATAATCAACGTTCAAAGCCTCAAGATATGTGTTCAGAAAAGGAAGTTATATGTATTTGTTTGCACATACGGACATACAGTAGTTGAATATTCCTGAGTCAAAACAATGGTGTGCAAATATTGTGGGCATAACCTAACTGTTCAAATATTTACACTCGGTCTGTGAGTCAGCTTGGATATTCAGGGTTTAAATATGAAAAGTATCCCAGAATCTGCTCTAATTAAAGTGGTAAAATAACTTCCTTTTACTGTCTTTTAACTGTTGAAAAAAGTTTCTGATACTAGCCATTTACCTGAACACTTCCACACTCAAATTCTGCGCAGTGGAAATAATGGCTATTTGTTTCTTTTTATTTATGTACTTGTGGGGAAAATACATCTAAAACAAATATCAGGCAAACATGCACGTGTTCCACTTCTGAGGTCATATTTGCGAATCAGATATTTTTGTGTTCAATAACAACATTAACCCAAAGAAAGTTATTATGAATTAAATAACAATAGTAGCAAGCCAGATATTTTTGGTATGTTTCAAATCAGAAATAACTTAGTTAGGTTTTGAGATTAATTTAAGTGAGGCAAAAGGGGTTTGGTTGCAAAGTCAGGAGGCCCTAAAACATTACTGACTGTGGTTGGCAGTAAAACGAAGCACACAGCGTGACTGCAGTAGCCTCTGGAAAGGGGTTGTGGCTGGACATGTGAACAAGCATATTTAAAAACTACCACTACCACAGACAGATCTTTCAGCTGTTGTGTCCTCTTCACTCACTCACCATTTTCTCATCTTAGCTTTTTTCTGTGAATGAAGCAAGCAGGACACACGTGAGGAGCTTTACTAAAACAAACTCAGAGCTGTCACCGAGAGGATGGACAACTTTTGGCAATAAATTAGACGGCTGTTCAGGCCAAATGCTTGCTCATCCCAGGAGAGTTACGCTGCTGATGCCTCGTTTACGACAACAGCTTTCTAGCTCAGTCTAGATTTCACAATATTTTGTCCATCAGCTCAGGTATGAGTCACCAGGCGTTGTTCTCCCTGAAGCAGAGCAAAACTGAGCAATCAGCTGAGATAACAACAAAGCAGCATTACCCGTACCCTAACAAAAAGAAATGGGTCTTTCATGCAGTAGCAAAGCTCATCATACAATGGAAAAAAAACCCCAATCTATTGGTAGTCAGCTTGCCTGTTCGGCTGCCTGGGATGTTGCAATAAATTCAATACAACTATATTAGCATGCATTATCATGATGCAGGGTTTATACTCGGGTAAATGAAAGAAAAATCTGGGCACAATTCACCAAATAACACCTCTCTATCTTCTATTCGTTGGTTCATGCAAGATTATATTTGTCACATCAGCAGATAATTTTTCTTCTTCTGTCCCTCACCAGCAGATGAGCAACCTGAGGCAAATGCATTGGTCCAGCAAATCTCATCCCAGAACTACCAATCTTTGTCATTCGGCTAAAGCTGAAGAATCCAAACTGCACTTACAGTAATAATGATCAACCATTATTCCAATAACTACCTCAAAATGATTGATGGATGACGGTAACTGACAGCCATCCTAGAAAAGGATGTCATTGTATGTCATTTTCTCCCCAGAGAAGTAAGAAATAGGAGAATAAGTTTTTTCTTACTTTCAAAAAGGCAGAGAGAGAGGGAAGACGAGAGATCACAGGCCAAAAGTCATTTGCCTGGGACTACTCTAAAGATATTCTCACAATTAAAAGAACCAAACTGGGACAGCTATCCCAGACTGCGAACAAGACAGAGACAGATAATCCCAGAATATCCAGATATTCTGTGGATTTTATCAGACTCCGGTGCCCAGATAGAGTGGGAATAAGCACTAGGGGAAAGGGAATCACTGAGGCTCTTATCTGAAGACAGCCGGGGAATGTAATAAGCTGTCTGTCTTTTGTAAGTGCAGCTTCTTTTCTACTATTTGTTCTTCAAAGCATTGGGACAAATTTCTAAAAGGAAATCTGCTGTTTTGGCTTTGTCAGTGAGAGAGGGTTTAGTAAGCAATAAGAAGTGCTAGAAAAAGTAGTAAAAAGTAAAGTGCTGTAAATACAGATATCAGTTTATCTCTTGGTAAACTTTTCTTTGCAACTATAACTTAAATAATTCAAATGGTAGGATTTTCACCTTTTTTTTTTTTTTTAGGGAAAAAATTCCCATTTTATATCTCATTAGTCTATATTTAGTCTGTTGCGAACCATATAATCACAGTATAAGAAAGAAATAGGAACCTTAAACTGTGTTACTCAGGTCATTGCGCTGACAAGACAGATTTATAACATCTACAGCATATTCAGTTTGTGCAGAAGGAGCAGCTAGATGTAAGGGACCACCAGGCAGGACATCTTTCCTTGCCGTGTCTCACTGAGCACTTGGAGGCTTTACATCCTCCCCAGATGCAAGGGAAGCACCTCAGAACTAGGTCTGGTACCTATGGAAAGGACATTGCAGTGAAATAGGGCTGCATTACCACAGGGGTCCAGGTTTTCTCTTCCTTAGTTTCAATCCAGTACATCAAGACAGACTCTGAAATAATCCATCCTCCTCATGGCTAAATACCTTCTCTGAAGAAAGAGGAACCCAGCTCTCGCTGCACAGCGAGGTGCTGACACACATCAGCAACAGCTTTTCACTGAGGCCAAATTGACTGCGTCGGTTGAAATTACCACTGGGACAAAAACCCATAATACTGGTGTAGAAGCTTTCAAATGTGAGAGCTAGCAAACTGTACTTTACACGCTGGCTAGTAACACCTTACATAGAGTTGAGTCTCTTACCTGACTCCTTCATTGAGGTTGTAAAGTTCATGGTCTGGGAGACCCTTACGCTGGAACACTGCTATTACTCCATTGTGGATACTGAAAGAGGACATCAGAAGTCATTAGCGCCCGATCACATTTTAGAAGGCTATCACTTCCACAATAAGCCTAACATCTCTGCCTAGACATTGCAGAACCTTTTCAAAAGCTATAGATGACTTCTGGTACCCCATCCCAGGTGCCTTAAAGCGAGTTATTGCCTAGAAAATAGATGACACCTTTGAAAAGCAGTTCTTTTTTATTTGTTCCAACTTGGTAACTTCAACAGTTGCACATCAATAATTTCAGAAAATTTAGGCTTATATATTTTATGTATTTTTAAAGTATATTAAGTATAAATTTTAATATATTCCTATGTTAAGTACATTTGAAGTATTTTAAAGTGTATTTTTGTCTCTATAGCTCACCATAGAGACAATTAGCAGCCTCACTATGAGATCAGTAATGATATTCCTGGCATTGTTGGCATATGTTTATCTGAGCTATGGTCACCTGAATTCTTTATCAACAAATAGCATTTTCCAGGCTGGACACCACACCTGAAGTTTAACCCACAAATATAGCATCCCTTTACTAGAATGGAATCTCAAGAATGGTTAGTTCTTTAAAACAAAAACAAAAACAACAGAATACAGGATAATCACTAATTTTAAATCCATTTAACCAATCTATCATTCATTTTCAAAAATTAAACAACAGAAAAGGGGCAAGGAAACAAAGACTGTTTCCTATTACCACTTAGTCATTTCTCAAAGATCCATGCTCTTGCTCCAGCTACAGAAAAACCAAGGCTGCACTGAAAAAATAAGAGGTCTAGAGTTTCTACAGCAGACAGAGGCAGCTATGTGCTAGGCTTGGGCCAACCATCTGTTCTACAAAAATACTCCCTTTTCATTGCCACTTGTAACTGCTCTGCAAGCAAGTAGATGATGCTTAGAGGTGGTGACTTTCTGCTGCAGATACAACCCACAAAAAGACTCAAAAAGCTCAGCAGAAAGACATATATCCAACACTGGGGCGTATGGCCACCAGCCTCATAACTTCTAGGATGCTGAATGGCAAAAACCTGCCACGTACTGCAGATACCCGGCAACCTACGTGCTTAGCAGGGATGCTTACTGGTCCCATGAACTTTACAAGACCGCACCTCAAAGGGTTATTGAAATTAGTATGTGCTTCACGATGAAGCCCTGAAATGCTCCTGAAATACAGCTGACACAATTAGAGTGATGACACATCAGCCTAAATCACTGAGGTTAGGTCTGAGGACAAAGTCAAAGAAATGCCAGTGAAAGGTGAGACCAAACCTGTTTCAGCATTAGCAGAAGGGAGTAGAAGTCTCCTTCGCCTTCCCCAGACAAGTACCACCTTTTATAGCCTCACAGCTTTGACTCCAAAAGGAAAGAAGACTCACACGGTTCCTCCCTCTGTCAGCTCATCCCCACTTCCTCCACTCTTGGAACTGCTTGGCAACTTCTACCATGTTTAACTATGGAGTGGAAGTCCCCAAAAAATTGAGGTCTTTGAGGTTCCAGCTAGAGTAGAATGAGCATCTTTTAGTGACCAAGAACATACTGGAGGGTGAGCCCAGCCTTTAGTCAACATGCACACAGATCCTTGAGCTTCACGACGCTAACACACAAGAAAGCAGCCTTTATCCGCTCCACTGCTCTTACTACTGCTGCTTCATTTCTAATGTGACTGCTTTTTTTGAAATGACCGTTGTCACCACTGGCAGTGACTGCAAGTTACTTCATTTTTGTCTGCCTCTTTTACCACACATGTAAAATAAAGACAATGTCACTGACTACTAAAAGGCATTTTAAGATGCATTTATGAAAATTGTAACAAAAGCAATGAGTGTGTTTATCAATAGCAGCATCACATGCCATCATTGTCACAGTTTTTTTCCTCTCTCACTATCCTACTGACTGCAAAGGGAAAATACGTATTTTGGCGTGTGGCTCTTCCTATTCAATGTTGCACTTGAGGAGTGGAGATGACACCTTAAGGCTCATTTTTTAAAAAGCACAGGGCTGAAGTCTTCCTGCTCTGCACCATCTCCCTGGGTGGCTCTCATTCTGCACGCCACCTCCCAGCTTGTACTCAGCAGGAGTGAGGAATAGCAACAACCAGCCACAGGGGCGTTCAGGAGATGTATTTGGGGGCCACTGACTTGAATCTCACCCCTAAAACATCTGATGAAAAGATCTTCTGAGAATGAGAAGCTAGACCATGCACATCCCTCCTGGGGATCTAGTTTTACCAGTGACTCTGCAACATCACTTTTCAGAGCTTTGCAGCTGGCCTCCCCCTGCTCAGGCTGTGCTGGATTCTGGTACAATGAAGCAACAACTAGCTTCAGAGCTCTGGAAAGGAAAACCAGGACCAGTTTTGCCGACCACAGCTACCAGAATTTGCGGTTGCCCTCTCTTGTGAAGAAGAGCTAAAGGTGATATCTGTTCATAAGGCCTCCAGAGGGAGGAAGCCCAATTCCTATTGGCGGATGAGCTTGGTCAACTCAGGGCCAGGTCCAGCCACAGGCGGCTGCTCCTGTCACAAGGGGATGTCACTGCAGGCACCATGCCAAGCAGCAGTGGAGTGTGCCTGGGAACCTCAGGCACCCACATTAAACCTTCCCAGGTCCATGATAAGACAATCCCTTTCAACGCTTGCTGGCAGCAGAGGACTGGGCTGGAAGGTAAAACTGCCACTATTCACTGAGAGATTTGAAATGATGGCACGCAACAATGCTGAACAGCAAAGAGATGCACTGTAAGAAAAGCTCAGCTGTTTTCATCTGTGGAAAAAGGCAATTAAAAGTGGCAGGTGAAGGATATGACCTGCTGTGGAGAAACGCAGAAGGACATCAAAATGAGAACCATTATCCTCTTCTCTCTTTTGCTCTTTTGGTGATGTTTTCAAGGCGTTAAACACTTCCCTCTCCCCCATCCCGACTCCATGTTGGTCCCTCTTCCTCCCCTACACCCACGTGCACATACACTCATGATCTAACCCAGCTTATTCTGGCTGGCTCGAACAGATACACTCAATTTACGATTATTTGAAAATTGGCAGCTAAATGTCTGTGGTATACAGTGAAGCAACTTGGGTATTACAATATTATGAGTAATATGTGAAGTACGATTAATGTAGTGAATAAAACAAGCAGTCTTTACACGCTCTTCTGATTCGGAAATGAACTTTGCAATGTACCATGCCAGCTTTCTGCAGAGAAGAATGACTAAATATCTCTCCTAGAAGCCAGCACACTCTTTCTCCTTCTGTCACTCCTTTCTAAACGAGGGGGAAGTTTCCTCTTTCCAGCTTAACAGGTCCATTATTATTCCTCAAAGAAATAGGAGAGAGCAAGCTTTTTAACAAGAACTTAGGGGGACAGTTTGTGAGCATATAAATTATTGCTCATGTAGTAGAATTGCACCTACATAAAACATCCTAATGGGGATCTTTTAATATGTCTGGGATCCCCCTTGTAGTGAGGGACAATTGCCTTGTCTGAAAATAAGTCTTGGCCCTGCTGCACTGACCAGCAGCCTCTTCTTCCCACCGCAGAGAGCAGTGCTTGCTTGCAGGGTACAGGCATGAAGTCCCAGCAGGGTCATGAAGCTCCACGCTTGCTCAAGAGGCAACAAACAGGAGTTGGAATAACCAGGATGCTATCAGTGGCACAAGTTGGTGTCAGGACAACAAAAAGCTAGCTTAAGTCTTCTTAGTTACCTTAAGCTAGTGAAAAAACCAAACCCAACTGTTGCTTAAATCAAAGTAACACTACGGTTTCTATAACAAATGATTGTTTAAATGCATTTAGTCAGAATGGTACAACCTTTTGGTGTAAGAAAATCTGAGCAGCTCCTTAGACACAGAAGTCCTGAAAGATGCTTAAGGTGGGTGGATCACCACCCATTGTGCCTGTGACCAGCTGCCACTGTAGCTTAAGTCAATAATGTATGTAATTAAACTTATATTTTAATAGTTAACCTAAATGGGAAATACCTTGTAAACTCCCTTCTGTAACTTTTACAACATGAAAGTTAATAATGGGTGCACTCATTCACTGATATTACTCTGAATACCTTTCCTGTAGTTGCTGCCTGTGTAAATGTGTGCTCAAGGTGCACAAGAACAAAGCAATGCAGAAGAGACAAAAAAAAAGCCCAAAAGAGCCCCCCAAAAAACATTAGCTCCTGAACTGCCCAGGCTCAGTACTGACTAAGGTGCCAGCCTCCAATCAAGACCAGATCTCACACTGTATGTCCAGGGTTACAAGTGCTTCTGGTTTGCTGTCTTGTACCAACAGACACATTTTCCACAGAAGCGCAGGTGTATCCTCCTGCTCCTGCAGTGCAGCACTTTCTTTTGCTTATGGAAATGAGCAGTTTCTAATACTGCCCTACCAGTACCTTCTGCTGGAACAAGTGATAAGGGGAAGCTCTGTGCATCTGAGCAGTGCACCTCTGAAACAAGCTACAGCCACCCTCACAGTGAGAGAAAAAGCAAATCTCTGAGTTATGGGATTACAGCATTTCTCGAAAGCACACCACCAATTCATTAGCCAGCTCCTCAACTGGTATGAATTGGGGTAAATTGCTGTGGCAACGTTATTTAACCTGAATCCATGCACTAAGACACATTGTGCAGGCACCTTTCCATAAAAACGGATGCCATGGGTCACTCTTAGTCTAAAGACTACGGCTAGAAGACAACATTTTGAGAGATCAGCAGCAGGACAGAAAGAAGTCCAGGAAGAGGCTTCTCACAGGTCAGTGGGTAGGCAGGGAAGAGAGAAGCAAGGCTAGCGCAGGTTGGCTGTAGGAGGGGAAATCAGGATTGGAAAACTGCAGAGACTAGGGTTTTTTTTGGGGGGGGGTTGCCTTTAGAATTAAGACAAAATGTAGGATGGATCGAGCAATCCATTGCACTTATCTATCTCACAGTTGCCACAGGTTGCAGCTGATTGCCAAAAGAGAACTACCTATAACCAAGAAGGCTCTCTCAGCAACACAAATCAACACAGCAGCCTAAAGAAACTTCACCTCTCTGGAGGGACTACTCATTCTATATTTGCCTGATCCTCCAGAGAATGTGGTGGCTCCAGGACTTGCTATTCAGTTTCCCAAAATGTGCAGAATAGCAGCTCTCACACACACAGCACAGACCTTGCCCACTGTTTGCTTTAGCAGAAAGGGTTCTGAAAGGTGTAAATCCCCAGAGCACAAAGTTGGATGCTCACTGAGGGCACTCCCAACCAGCCTAACAGCACAAGTGCCAAGATGGGAAGGGTGGGGTTTATTATTCTGATTTTTGCATAATAGAAACCACTGCCTAAGTAGCTTGATACTACCAAAACATACATTTCCCTTGAGTCACTAGTTGTCCACCCAGACACCACTGCCTTTGGTGGGTGGGAGGCTGGCTCCCCACAGCACCGAAGTACCAGCCCTGTTCATTCAATGATATTTTTAAGAAGCCAAGAAGGAAAAACTATTGTCATTAAAACACTGTTTTCTGCCAGGTCAGAAACAGTTTGTCTGCAGAGTTGAAGAACAACTGCAAAATTGGGCTTGCAAGTCTCTGTCTGAATTCTGACCTGTTTGCTTCGACCATGGCCATGGCCCTCCCAGCTTGGCGTTTCCTGGAAAAGCAGCTGAAGCAGCCCACGTTTTCATTCATGCACAGCATGTAGGTAATTTTGATTCTCCAAAGCAGTTACTACCTTCGCATGCAAACAGCATGGGAGAAAATATCAGGTTTTATTTAGTGTTTGCAAGTTCTCCCCCCTCCAGAGCTCCAAGTGAAGTCCATGTGCAAAAAACAATGTTGTGTGAATACTCACACCCTGCAAGTACTAGGTAGTTAAAGGCAACATTTTCATTTTCAAAAGGGAGTAAGTGATTGAGGGCTCATTTCCTCTAGACAGTTATGGGAACAGCTAATTAACAATAATTAACCTGATATATTTGCATCAAAACCTCCTTGAAGACACCCTTGCTCCAAAATAAAACCTCATTTTTCTGAATTAGCTTAATCCAATCAGGAAGAGCCCATTTTCAGCACAGCTTCAGTTCAGCTGCAACTCTACAGGCTTTCCATGAGGCCTTGACCCTTTCAAAATACAAGCTTGCAGCTGCTAGTTCACTTACATTTCTGAAATTTCTACACAAGGTAATGCAATCTGCAAAGAGGGATAGGCTGCAATTATGTACTGGATCACAGAAGTGAAAATACGCTGGTCTGCAAAACTCCCATTTTCAAGGAGTTGTAGAGGCATGAGTTCACAAACTTCAGCAACTATAAACACTACTCTTACGTGTGAAGAAGTTGAGACAGACAGGTGAAGGGACTTCCCTGAACTGGTACCAAGAGTTAATACCTCTACAGAGTGTAGGACTAAGGAGATTTTGGCTTCCAATTACACTTACATTCAAGCAAGTATAAGTATGTCTGGAGGGCTATGGGGAGCAGCAATTCTCCACCACCACCACCAATTTATATTACTGCAGTCAAGGCTGGCACATGCTCCATGGTGCAGTAGTTGCTTGATCAGCTGGGAAGTCCCTTTCACCTCCCTATCCCTCCTCCCCACACCACAGCTCAGCTCTGTCTGCCTCCCATGCATGCACACAGCCAAATGCTCTGTAGAGGGCTGCAAATAAAGCATCAAGAAAAAGAAGGGGATCCTCAGACAAGAAGAAATATTTCACAGTATTTCTAAAGAAAAAATTAAATACCGGAAGAAAGAAAATTTCCAAGTAGAAGCAGTAGATAAATATGCTAGTCTGGAATGTTTTCTCCACTAGAAAAGCTTCCCAGTGATCTCAAAAAACATTCATTTTTAATTAAAAGATGAAATATGGTTCCCATGACTGTAAAAATCACTTTACTGAAAGTTATAGTGCCTATTACAACCCTGCAAAAATTAGCTCAAACCATGAAACTCTTTCTGATTCTGTATGTCTCCTTGAATTTACCATTGATCTCGCTAATATCACAGGCATCTCATCTGTGTTCTCTTTGCCTTTTCTTTGCTATCTCCTACTCCTTCATGTTTTTGTGAATTTTCCCCATTTTCTTACACCAAGGAGCATACAAGTATCTTTGACTAGAGGCTTTCCCACAGCACAACTCAGACAGTATCAGCTCCTGATTAGGCAGTCTGTGTGCTAGCTCAGTCAGAATGAAAACCTTGCAATGGATTTTATTTGCCCTGAGAGGGCCCGGGCCCCTCTCCCCCTCCCCCCCTCCGGCTTGCAAGCTCAAGATTAAAAACCCTGGGTTTCTCAATCCAATTGGTTTAGTCAGCATTCAGCCCTCACTTTTTGCCTGAAGCAGAAAAGGGGGGCAGAAAAGGAAGACAGTGCTAGTGAAAAAATCCAAGCTATTTTAATCCAATGCAAATTCTGTGAGCTGTAAAGAAACTGTATTGTTCCACTATGTTGCTGTTGGTTGCTGGCTAACGTGCACTGCTGGTGCGTTGCTGTACAGATCTTTTGGGGTTCATGGGAAAGCAAGCTCAGAAAACGCTGCGATACAAAGTCTAATTTGCATAGTAACAGACAGCAGCTTGGCACCAATTTCCCTTTGATGTAACAGTGTCAAGAAGTTTTACAGCATTGTAATTTGGAGGTGAAACAAAGTTGTCAGGGAGGAAGAGACCTTCTTTCCTAGCACTGAGTGTATATGCTCCTGCACACTGAACCCTGAGATTAAGCTCCTGAAGTTTGCCCTCCATCGGTGTCAGAAAGCAGCAGGCATCCTCTGATATAAACAGTCTGAGGGCTGAGACCTGTCTGAACAGAGCAGATCTGGCGGAGGGGGTGTCACTGGGCAGCCACACTGCAGCCACACTCAAGCTGACTGCAGAAGGGGAGCCGCACATCCTCCTCAGAAAAGGCTGGCAGCGACAGAGCTTTGCAGAAGACCCCACCAGCAAAACTCCAGCTCGGCAGTGTTTCAGCACGGTTCCTGGCAGGGCTCAGGCGGCATCCTCGCTCCACCTCAAAGGGCTGACTTTCAGCGCAGGATCAGCAGCCTCATGTGGGGCAGGGCCTGCCAGGGGGTTGTGATTTACCTCTCCCCACATCAGTTTTGATGAACTTGGTTCAAAGCTTCTTTCAAAAGCAGATACACACACACCACACCCAGGCACAGATGCTAACATTAGGCAAGAAACCAGCAGACATTTAAATATAGAAGAGCCAGGCTTGGTGAGAGGGAAAAGCTCTGCTGGTGCATCTTGACTTCCTTGATCAACAAGCTCTTATGGTCGATATTGCACAGAATAAAACAGCACTGGCACTCCTTTCATCTGGAAGAACGAATATTCCCATAAACCAAAGCATGGTATGCTAGTCCTCTGTTGGGATGTCTTAATTTTGCAGAGGAAAAACACAAGACCTTCCGTAGCCCAAGGTTTCAAAAATACACCTGAGATTTCTGGTGTCAAAGTTTAGATGCCGAGTTTGTGACATTGACATTATGGTCTCTCCAGCAGAGCTGAATACTGACTCCCTGAAGACCAGACCCTGTTACACAAGCCAAGATGGGCACACACTGGTGACAGGCAGAAGCTACAGTAGATAACTTCTTAATACAACTAATCCAACATCATTTAAGCCCTGACTTTTCTGAGGATAAAATCCAGTTTTACAGTCAGCAGAATATCTGAGTTTCTTAAAACCAAGAGAAGATACAAGTCTTATTGCACCTGAAGGAAGAATTACCCTCACTCTCTCTTCCACTCAGGTGAAAGCCTCGCAGTGCTAAATAAGAAATAAAGGGCCCTCCCTTTGCCCATGCAGTGCAATTGGCTTATAATCTGCAGTACTTGCTTTAGGCAGCTGTTAGCACATGCATGCAACGCCCACTTGACTTGTCACTAGCACCAGTTTGTCACCACAGGACAGCACCTCTGCCAGCGCTCCGAAGGCATTAGAGAGGCACATGCCACCAAACAGCAGGGACGGCCTGGCAGTCCCTGGACAGGGAAAAGGCAACCTGCAGCAGGAAAGCACAGTTACACCTGAGTTCATGCAAAGTGGTGACAGAATGACTCACAGACACCTACCTATTCCAGGAACAGGCGATGGGCCAGTTGGCTAAGTGTTTGGATGAAACATGCAGAAGTCTAACTCACTGATGAGCAACCACTTCTGGCCAGAGCTATCCCTGTCCTGTCTGAATTAAAAAAAAAAACCCAACCAAACTCTTGCTCCTGCTCACTTAGGAAAACTCTGGTTTGAACATCAGCAGCTCCTAAACCTTGAGCTCTCCCCCTGCAGCAAGCCTGGCACCTGACCTGATCTCTATTCACATTTGCCTCCATGGCTCCCTCTCCGCAAGCAAGATGTGGAAACGCTAATCCTTGCAACAAAAGCCATCAGCACATCATCACAAAAAGGATTTAGGGACCATACTCTGTCATCTTGGTGCACTCAAAGGAACATCTTACTCCTTGCTGCTTCCCATGGGGCTACCAGCTAGGTGAAGCTCCAACTAGCATAAGCCAAGGTGGCCCAATCTAGCCTCTAATCACCACCACCATTCAGGCCTCAGGGGCAACTCTGGGTCATATAAAAAGCATATTTGAGGAGAAACTCAGTCTCTTTTGTGACAATTTCAGTGCCTGGTGTGCTACTGGCATTTAACAACTAATTCATAATGCAGGCATGAAACCACAAATCAAGTGACAAGAGGGACAGAAAATGTGATATTTTCTACTTCTTTGGTTTTGCTCAAAACTCAAAAACATGTAACAAATACGTCTATAGTTCACTGGTACTCTTCTTACTACAGCTGTACTGCCATACAATTATAAAACATTACAAACGATGCTTTCCAACCTGTGACACAGGAAATGACATTTAATTTTCAAAAACGACATAATATAATTCCTAATGACTTAAGAGACTTAGACTCATCTTTAAGAATGTCACCAAAATGGTCATTAAGATGCATTCTGAATATCTGTGATAAGTGACACATTCTCAACAAAATATTAACTTTTGGTTTTTTTGTCAAACAGGAATAAAATTCAGATGTATAAATACAACAAAGAAAACAATCAGGGCTTACTTTTCCCTGTCCAAAGTGTGTGTGCTTGCCTGCACAGATACACAAACGTACTGAGATATTTGTATTAATATGAGTAAATTGAGTGGACTTTGTCATATCTGTATCAACAGCCAGCAACATATATAGTTATTCAGATTAAAAATAATGTATTTTAATTGTTGTGTATATAGTTTTTTTTTTTAAACTAAAGCAAACCAAATCAACCTCAAATGCAAATGTCTAGATAGATATAAAAACATATTTGTAGATGGACCCTGTGAAATAAGTCCTTGTCTGTCATACGGAAGGGCAGGCTGAGCCATCTGCAGGAAAGGCTCCTTGCTATCAGCCTTCAGAGAAAGGTTAACAGCAACAGGAAAAAAAGCCGCTCCTGTCTTTTACTTGAATGCAAACTTGGGTACATACAACACGCTAAGGCAGAAGACCAACGTACTGTGATCTTGCTGAGCTGGGAGCAAGGCGGCCTAGCCTGCAAGCCCACGGAGTGGCTACCCACAGGTTAATCACGGCCACAGAAACACGGAGAGGCTGCAGGGGAGTCGGCACATCATGCGAGACCTTACCTGTTCCAGGTAGCGTTGGAGCAGGCCCGTCGCTGCTGGGTCCCCCGCTCATCCAAGGCTGCCTGCTCTCTCTTGCCCAGATCACTGAGGCTGGGCGAACTCATGAACTTCAACCTGCGAAGAGTCCTCATGGTCAAATGTGTGCTTGCGCGTGGCAGCTACAGATACACCATCCTGTTTACACACACACACACACGGAGCTGCGGCAGCGGCAGCAGCAGCAATGCGAGCAGTTCCCTCCGTTCGCTGTTCAAAAAAGAAACTTAAAAAAAAAAGAAGAGAGAACCAGTCTCTACGGAGCACACCTCTGCCAGCAAGAAAACAAACCTTTAATCAGATCAACTCTGACGTCATCAACTGTGGTTAATAATTTCTCCAGTCCTTTCAAAAAATAAAAGTTGAACTTCTGGCTGCTACTGCAGCACTTTGAAAGGGCCCCTTGCAACCAACAGCTGCCCCGAGTGCGAGGGCTTCCCCTCCCCCTGTCCCCAAACAAACTGGGGAATCTCGCTCAGCGCCGCGGCACCATGCTCCACCTGTTGTGGGAACTGCTCAGCTCCCCCAGCGGCTTGGGGGGGTTCTGCCAGCATTTCTCAGCCTCTCCCTTTCTCTCCCGGCACTCATAAATGGAAATGAAACTGGAGGGCAGCAGACAGAAAAAAAAAACAAAACCAACCCAACACAACAAAACACCCGAGCAACCGATACTGAAGCACTGAGACTTCTTATTGGAAAGTTTCATAACTGCCTGTGCCCTGCCACGTTACGACACTGCACACACGCGCTCTCACTCCCTCGCTCATACACATACATACGCACACTCCCGCACTCCCTCTTTCCCGCACGCACACAGCACAGCCTCATGGCTCGCCTGGGAGGCTGCTTCGGATGAAAGTATCACATAAGCCACAAGACGGAAAGTATTTGCAAGCAACACAAGTGCAGAATGAAAGGTGCTGGTTTGGGTTTTAGCATTTTGAGGATTTTTTGGTGCGGCATAGAAGACTCAGATTCTTTGTCTGTCTTTTTTTTTTTTTTTTAATTGAGATAACAGCCGCACAACTCGGGGCATACTTAGTTTCTACAAAAGCCCCAGGTGTCTTATCTTCAAAGGAAAAATCTTCTTTCTCTCTCTGACTGCAGCACTGGAGCTGAAGGATATGCTGCTACAAGACTCCAGCCTATGCTTAGTTTTCTGTCACTCAATTGCGGTTCCGTTTTAAATTCAGGAGTGTGTGGCTCATATATTGGGAAGTAATGTAACAAAACAGAGATTAGCTTTCTCAGAAAATAAATTGCTTGCAATGGACTGAGACAGAGCATAAAAACTGCTCTTCTGCTGCTACAGCACTGATCTGCAAATAGTCTGGTAAAAGCCACAGGGGCTCCCTGCAGAGTAACCTTCCACTCTCTGGAAGGGGGCTGCACTATAGAGAAACTTATCCTTTCTTTTTTTCCCCACTTTCTACTTACTCTTTTCATCTGTGCTAACTTACTTTCCAGATTTGGGCTATAATTGGATTTATTTGTGTCCAAATAATATGGCAAAGCTTACATTACAAGAGAACTGAATTTCTCACAGCAAGAACTGCCCTATCTGCATCATTTACTGACATATTTTAGTAAAAACTGATTCCTCTCACTACTCACCCAAACTCAGCTAAGTTTATTGCATGTAAATATTTCCTTCCAAAATTTCTATTTGGTATTACCTTTGTGGGAACAAGTTGCAGAACTACCTAGAGAAATAAATCCTTTTTTTTTACCTTGTGCTAGTTTTAGCAGCATTAGTTTTATCCAGCTGCTTGGATCAGTGTTCTAGTGATTTTCCCTCCCACACCAAAACCCTCAAGTATACAAACGAGCATCACAGTAGGTGGCACAGAACATTTCACTTTGGAAGGGACCTGCAGCTCCACATCTAACCTATGTACAAAGACATTGCTATCCCCAGTCTCTTCCAGATGTTTAAATGCTTCAAACAAACGAACAACAATCCACTATGTACACAGCAGCAAAAGGAAAACAAACACAACAATATATGACTGTATTCTAAGGAAGGAGATGGCTTCTACAGCACACAAATCAGTGACCAAAAATAGATATAGCAGACTACTGCTTTGTTCAAATTGGATGAAGGGGGCACTCCATTTCTGTGGATAATACAGCCCAGGAGAGCAGGGGAGCACAACTCGTTCTGAGCTTCTATTGAGGGCTTGGATTAACGTGCATCTACCCTGTTAAGTGAAACAACTAGTTAGATAAACCTGGGGCAATATAATTCCACCTAATTTGATTTTCCACCTAGCTCAGTTGCTTTTCTGCTCCTCACTCACTGTGCATTCGATAGGCCTTGCAAAATGTTATTATACTGGATTAAACCTTCGGAATTTTTAACTTTTTGATCCCTTGGCAGTACCAGAGACATTATAAACTATAGCCAGATGATGCCAGTGTCTCAGCAACTACATAATAACATTTCATCTGCTTTTTTTTCTTAAAATCTTTTTTTCTTAAAATTGTCAATTTGCTAAATTGACTGAACCCAAGGAGCTGCTGTGTCAACCTTGGATGTATTAGACAACGCTGCAAAAAGCAGTACTTGGCTTCCTCACAAAACACCAAATTCCAAGAGAAGGGAAAAAAAGAACCCCTTCCCCTTGTATGTTGAAATATTACACCTATAGAAGTCAGACTATTTTTATGCCACGCCGTCAATCTCAGTAACCAGTACTAGATTCAGAGTCGATGCACGCACAACACACATGGGAAAAGCAGAATTCCAGTCTCCTGAAAAATTTCAGATCGAGGTAACAGAGGGCAGGCTTTCTCTGCACTTCTTGCTATGATTCCACCTCATCAAATGTTGATTTATGATAAAATTAATCCTTTTCCACAAGTGTTACCTCCACCCATAATTACCAAGTAATACTTCACATTTACATTTTGCTGTACATCCACAGACATCCTTGACTTCACAGCATTCATTAATTCAGCCTTCAGCAGCTCTTGGGTATGAAGGTAAAATATACGATCCGCAGTTCAACATGAACAGTGAAGAGACAAGGTGATGTGATTTGCCCAGGCCACCCCGTGAGCAGGTGGCAGAAATGTCAAGAGATCCCAGGACCTCTGCCTCCCGTTCCAGCACGCTACTGAGGGGATACTGCAGGGGCTGGGTAGCTGGGGACTCCCTGGGCCCAGGTGGCCAGAGGGTGATGCTGAAGACAGAGCTCCTTGCCAGGGCTTGCGGTGCAGCCATTCCTCTGTAGCCACTTGCGAAGAGAGTTGTTGCAATACAGCACTGCTTCAAGATCAAAAGGCTAAGCAGCAGAGACTGCTTGCTACTGGTCATGGAGAGGGATAAGAGCACTGATCGGACTAATTGGGAGGGGGGGGAGGACAGGGGATTGGTGGGGGGCCGTCCTGTAGGCTCAATAACAGGCGCTACAAGCTTCTTAAATAGAACAACCGCACTCAGCACATTTACAGAGCCAAGACTGTAAGTACTGTTACATTAATTCATTTAATCCCAGCATGCTGTACACTGTGCTAATACCACTATTTCACTCACAAGAAACCTGCAGCTCAAAGGTTAAGTGATTTAATCAAAGCCACACAACCACCTCAGTGTGGAAGGCACATCCATCCCTAGCTCCTGCTCCCTCCCTCCCCCTCCAACATCTCTCCTCATAAAAACAGGCCTGTCTCTACCAGAAACCTTTCTATCATCTGTGGGGCCCACATCCTGCAGGTGACTGCACGGCAAGTCCCAGAGCCACCACGGTGCCAGAGACACTGGGGAATTCTGCTCACCTGGACTTGCTTGCTATCTGGAGGCCTAAACCAATGCACAAGTACATGAATATAGGCTGACAGCCCAAGAGGTTTTATGCTATTACAAGACAACGTTAGCATACAAATCTAAGACCTGGTAGCAAACACCACTTTTAAAATAATCACCAAGGGTTAACTCTGTAGTTACCCCCTGGTATGCCTGTAACACCTGCAATGTTCTTGCTGGGAGATGCAGTTTAAAGACTACATTGCTGTCCCTAGCAAATGTTAAAAAAAAATCCAGGCAGACCTCCCCAATCATACATTTGGTTTCAAAAGAATGAGGTTTGCTGAAAAAAAAAACCAAACCACCCCACATTTTATTTATGTAATTTTTATTTGTGTAATTTTTCAAGTACAATTGTATTGTGTTCTTGCAAGTTTCTTTCTGAACATGATGAGAGGGGAAAGGAAACAAAAAGTAAGGTTCATGGGAACATTAAGAAATTCACAATTATGAAATTCATAACAAAGCTGCCAATGCTGTGACTGCTACGGGTCAACGTGTCTTCGGCTACACTGTTCTGCTACTGCAATGACAAGTTAACACTGCAGCGATATTGGTGCCAGTGGGAGGATATAATCAGCAAGAGAATTTGCTGTCTCAGCTTTATTCACCAGAGCTCCGCCATTTAAAAAAACAACTCAATAAATATAAATTTTAATGGGAAAAAAAAAAGCCCACTACTTCACTTTATCTCCCTTTTTTGGAGAAGAGAGCAGAAATCCCTATGGAAACGTTCAATAGTGTATGCTTGGCACAGAAGAACAAAGAGGTAAAGTGTATCTATGGCAGAAAGGAGTTAAAAACCTCCCTAGACAAATGCACTTTAGTTTCTCATAAACCACACCACAAAACTTAGGGCATGCCTCAACACATGCCAAAGCTCAGGAATTAGTCTTCTGAAAAACCACACTTCTTAAAGGCACAGCACGTCCTGCTGCGCCAGCAGAGGAGGGGCAAGGCAGGAGGGAAGAAGATGTGAGCATCGGGGAAAAAAATAAAAGGAGTGGAGGGGGAAATGAAGTTGCAAACCTTATGACTCATCAATTCCTTTGCTACCAATATCCACATAAAGCTCCTTTATCATCAGAAAACAAAGAATAAAGAGAATACAGAAAGTACTGAACCAAACAGGCACTATTTGCACCCTTCCCCCTCTGACACTGACTCTCTGCAACCTCTGGAGATAAAACCACTCTCAAGGACAGTTTCTGCCTGTTGTTTATCGAGGCTGGTCACAGGACAGTCCTCATTTTGCTAGTCCTTTGCTTTATTTCTGCTTTCACCACAATCAAGCTCTGATTTATAGGAGGGCACCTGGGATAACTGGGCCATCTCCCCAACCTCTGAAAACACCTCCTGTGTACTCCTGTACTTCTGCACCCTGTGACCAGTAGCACCTACATGGCCACAGCTGCCTCCCTTTAGACAGAGCTGAGGTTTCTGCTCCTTCAGCAGTATATAAAACTCACACATGGGGTTTCTTTTTATGTTGTGAAAAAGCAGCAATGCTCAAGACAGTGTCTCCTTCCTAAGCAAGCAGAAGGTGACCCCTAAGCAGTCTTTTGACTACCACCAGAAAGAGACACTCTGTCCCCCTCACCATTTCTGCAGTAACACCTGCAAGTGCAGTCCGTCCTACAAAGCTTCAGACCTGACCCACAGGCAGCCAACAGCTGCTGCAGTTCCACTGCCTGCTCTGGAGATACACTGGTTTTCACTAAACAGGGACACGAGCAATCACTGCAACCTGTGGAGGATCAGGGCCAATTTCCTGGACCTTCCCTTCACAGTTTTGCTTGTGTGAGGCAGAGCAGCATGAGCGTGCCTAGGAGACTTTCTCAGCAGAGAGACCTGCTTTTGAGCAAAGGGCCATCTGGACTGCAGCAACCACTCATATCTAGCTTCTTTCCACAATTTTCTGCTGGACAACATTTCTTATCTGTTCATTGACTGTTTGAGCCTCTCACTCTCCCCACCTTGCTCCCTTCCTGCTTCTCCATCACCCTTTGTTCTCATGCTCCCTCTTCCTTTTTTGTCTTTCTTGGGCTAACTCTTCCTCAGGCAAAGTTTTTAAATACAAAGGAAAGGGAAAGGAAAAAGAAAAAGGAGACCAAAACACTGGTGCCAACACAATGTTTGCAAACCACTCTTTGGTGAGCTCTAAGGGAATCAAGCCTTTGTCTTGCCTGTTTGGACTGTGAGATCTTCTTCACCCTTTAGGAGGAGGCGAATCCCCTCCCAGCCTTCCTCACCCTCCCAGTTTACACAATAGATATGAAGTACTGGAACTAAACGGCCAGGAAAATAAGGACAAAGGTCCATCCAGGGGGTCGCGTAAGCTGAGACAGTCAGCCCCACGCATTGCGACTGCCTCCGCGAAGAAAAGAAGGAGGGTAACGGACATCGGTGATTCCCTCTTGAGGAGAACAGAGGGACCAATATGTCGACCTGACCCTTTACACAGGGAAGTCTGCTGCCTCCTGGGGCCCGGGTTAGAGATGTCACCAGGAAGCTCCCTGGTCTGATACAGCCCTCTGATTACTACCCACTGCTGGTCATGCAGGTTGGAAGTGATGAGATTGTGGAGAGAAGTCCAAAAGCAATTAAAAGGGACTTCAGGGCACTGGGGCATTCGTTCTCCTCAATCCCCACAGTGGCAGGGATGAATACTGAGAGGATCAGGAGAACACACCTCATCAACACCTGGCTCAGAGGCTGGTGCCAGAGGTGCAATTTTGGTTTTTTTGATCATGGGAAAGCTTATGTGGCACCAGGCCTGCTAACGACAGATGGAGTTCACCTGTCTCACGGGGGGTAAGGATTCTTGCTCGTAAGCTGGCAGGGCTCATTGAGAGGGCTTTAAACTAGGTTCAAAGGGGGAAGGGGGAATTCCCAGGCCAATTACAGACAAGCCCAGGGGTGGCACAGTGAGGGTAGGAGTGGACTCTACAGTTCAGCTCAAGTGCACTTACACTAGTGCACGCAGTATGAGCAACAAGCAAGAGGTATTTAACGACAGAAAAGCCAGCAACAAATGCCCAGAGCCTGGAAAAGGTTCACAGGCTGGCCTGAGGGTGGCTGGAGGGCAGCACACAGGAGGTCCAGCCTCCTTGGGAGCCCAGCTTAAGTGCTTCTATACAAATGCACATAGTATGGGGAATAAACAAGAGGAGCTGGAGATGTGTGCACACCTGCGGCGTTATGATCTTATTGGCATTACAGAGTCATGGTGGGATGGATCATTTGACTGGAGTGTTGGAATGCAGGGATACAGGCTCTTTAGGAAGGACAGGCAGGGGAGACGAGGAGGGGGTGTTGCCCTTTATGTCAAAGACCAGCTAGAGTGCATAGAGCTCCACCTGGGGTCAGATGAAGAGCCAACAGAGAGCCTGTGGGTCAGGATCAAAGGGAGGGCTGGGACAGGGGACATTGTAGTGGGGGTCTGCTACAGGCCACCTGACCAGGGAGAGCAAGTGGATGAGGCCCTCTTCAGACAGATAGGAGCAGCCTCACGCTCACAAGCCCTGGTCCTCATGGGGGATTTCAACCATCCTGATATCTG
>WKFP01014743.1:517484-531790 GCA_011057875.1 Pterocles orientalis
GGCTGGGCCTTTGGCCATCAGGTGGGGAGGGGTAATATCACTGTGTATCACATTGCATCTTTGTATATAGAATTATTTCTAATATTATTGTAGTTTAGTTATTAAATTGTCCTTATCTCAACCCACGAGTCCTCTTTGCCATTTACCTCTTTAATTCTCTCCCCTATCATTGGGTGGGGGCAGGAACTGTGTGAGCGGGTGTGTGTGGTTTGGCCCCCAGCCAAGGGCCAACCCATCACAATCAGTCAGAATACACTCAGGTCCTTTGCTAACATCCAAATGCATCCAGTTGCTTCAGAAAAAAATCCCCACATCAGTACCAACATCTTCCTACTAGGGTTTAGTCTGTATACTTACACTTTTTACTATTATAAGTAGAAGAGATGTTTAGTACAGCACAGCTACACTGGTAACAGTTCTAACATGGAGACAGCAGCGGTTCAAAGAGTATCAACGGATTTTACAGCCTGGTGTAGAGTTATCTGTACATAGGAACCAGCTGTTAATTTTTTCCCTGTCTGAAAGAACACATACAGAGAGGAAGCAAGCCCTCTTCAGAACGTGGATAAAACTAGAAAAGGTCAATGAAAGTGTGCCCAGGAAGGCAGCAGAAGACAAACCAACAGGCGGCTCAGCCCCATTCTCTGTATTTCAATTCCTCCCTTCCTAGAGGAATTAGATTCCTGTGTGAAAATGTGCTTCCAGCAAAACAGGAGGTTCATGGAGCCAGCTGGCTCGGGCAGTGATGCAGGAGGATCCTCTTGCTGCTCCTCACCTCCTGCAAAGATGGCTTTGGTAGCAGGCTGGGTGTTAGAGGTGGCAGGTCACCCTCACACTGCAAAAGCTCAGACTGCTGCTTTGCACAGGCCAGTGCACTCGGTGGGCTGTCAAGGGAGGTAGAAGTTTGTAAGGCCCGACTCAGAGGAGGCCCCACAGGAGGGTCCAGGTCTTGGGGGCCATCCAACTGAGAGGACCTTGTCTAACTTCCATCTCGCTTCACTTTCCTGTGCTAGGTGACCAAAGGGAGGAGCAGCATCACACACAAATAGCCCAAGGTGTGGATAGAGACAGCAGCAGCTCTTAAGATAGATCACCAGGTTTATGAGCTCCTTTCCCTCCAGGGGTGATGTCGCTGTGGAGACTTGATTAGATGGCAAAAATCACCTGGAATATTTGCAAGAAGCAGGGCAGCCTGAGCAGCAGAAGCAGCAGCAGCAAAGGCTGAGACAAGCAGTGAGAGCAGCCTGCATAAGCCACACTGAGCCAGGCTGCCACGCTCCAAGACAGCTCTGCAAGAAATGTGGTCATCCACACGTGGCTGGAGACTCTTAGAATCATAGAATCACAGAATCATAGAACAGTTTGAGTTGGAATGGACCATGGAGGTCACCTCGTCCAACCCCCCTGCAGTAAGCAGGGTCACCTTCCACTAGATTAGGTTGCCCAGAGCCCCATCCAACCTGACCTTGAATGTTTCCAGGGACAGGGCATCTATCACCTCCCTCTGCAACCTGTTCCAGTGTTTCATCACCCTAAGTATAATATATTTCTTATATCAAGTCTAAACCTCTCCTCTTTTAGTTTAAAACCATCATCCCTTGTCCTATTTCTACTGGTCCTGTAAAAAAGTTTCTCCCCATCTTTCTTATAATCCCCCTTCAGGTACTGAAAGGCTGCATCAGGTCTCCTTGGAGTCTTCTCTTCTCCAGGCTGAACAACCCCAACTCTCTCAGCTTCTTCTCAAAGGGGAAGTGTTCCAGGCCTTTGATCATTTTTGTGGCCGTCCTTTGGACCCACTCCAACAGGTCCATGTCCTTTCTGTCTTGTCCTCATATTATCTGGCTTCCAAAGAGACAGGAGATTGGTAAAGTTAATTTTAAGCCAGTGTTTCCTGGTGCCTATTATGCTGAGGTGGCATGTTTTTTAGATGTCTCAGCAATGGCAGCAAAACGAATATGTAGGGCTTTTGGAAATGTAGGGCACTAGCTGTTAGCACTTTTTTGTGGTGCCCTCAGCAGTTCACAATTATCAAAACAAGGGCAAACCTCTTGCCTCTTGAAGTAAAAGCTGCACAACAAAGTTGTGGATGGAAGGAAATTCACACTGGAACAAGCACAGGAAACCACAGAGCTGCAGAAAGGATGAGTTAATGGAAAAAGGTCGATGTCCTGATACTGGGTAAAGGCTGTGGAAAACTACCAGCTCACATTGTAAAAGAGTATGACTGCCAGAGAGTGTCCTCAGCTAAGCCACAGCATGCCCACTCCCAGCAACTTCATTCCACAGATATTACTGGAGGCAGAAATTTCCCTCCATCTGCAAGAACAATACCTTGCCAACTAGTCATTTTTCTAAACAATGAAGTAAGAGCACAGAGAAAGCTCAGTTTTCACCAGCTGGTTAAAATTAATATGAGGCCAGATTTATTCTATTGCACACAGTTACGGGTTTTGCGTGCACACTTGTTTTACATGTCCCTCAAATTAGACAAGGGATTGTTGTCAGGGGAGATCAGGGTGGGAAGCTCAGGGAAGTGAAGATAAACCATAATAACAAAATTTGAAATAGGGCTTGTAGTACAAAGGTACAGCTGCATACATTGTAAAAAGAAACCTACCTAAGTAAGCAAGGCGCAAGTAGATGATTAAATAACTTTCTTAAGACCTCAGACTTTGGATTCTTAATGGAGACATAGGACTTTGGCTTCCTTCATAGCTTAAGTGGCTCAGAAATGGGTTGCTTGTCTCAGCCTTCTTCCCACACCCTTTCCCAAGCTGCAAAGTAATTACCACCTATTTAACTTAGCATGGGGAGTATTTTCTTTATTGTTTTTTTGGCTAGTGAAATTGTTCACTATAGATGTCTTTTCTATCTGAAAAGATCTTCTCTGATTATGGATGCCCTCAGGCAACTGTATCTTACTTTTTTTTTGTGAGCTTGGTGGTTTTTTGCTATCAGATGTAGATAAAGCAAGTATTTAGGAATGGAGTGGAATCTGATTTACAACATAGGGGATAATAATTTGGTTTTCTGTAGTGTCTTTTATCTAAGACTACCAAATGCTTCACTAACATTCATTAGCTCTCTCAAAGCATACAGTTGAGATAGTGATAGCTATTTTGCAAAATAGCTGCAATAGGTGAAACCCCGAAGTATATGTAAAAGTACTTTTACCAAGATAGATGTAAAAGCAGGTATGAGTTGGTGAAAGGCATGTAGCAAATCAGTGATGTACCACTGATATGTCTTAAAACATCCTATATCCCGTCTCATATTGCTGCTTGGTGGTCCAGGAACTTTCCAACCTCAAGATATCTCCAAATGTTCTGGGAAGTTAAATGTACAGCAGCAGATGGCTGCCACCAAAGATTCAACATAAACAAAGAGGTTTGAACATTAGAACCATTTTTTATTTTGGAGTTGTTGTGGTCAACATTGGAGGATATATGAAACAAAACAGAGGTTTCAACTTGACAGTCAGCAGAGAAAGAAAAGGAACTGCAGTTCAGCTAACATTACAAAAATCGTCACCTTTGATGATGCAATTCAGTGCAATGTCAGCCCTGAGCACAATTACTGGGAGCAGTACTGCAGGATCTTGCAGATATGCCAGCTGGGATCTCTGCTGTTTTTGCACTTAGCATTGCTTAAACACACACTCGGGTGAAGTTTGGCAGAAGCTCACAGTCTCAAACCCACCATCTTAGATGTGCAACAGCTATGAACCACAGAGGGGAGAGAGAGACTATCCTTCCTCCTGTTTTTATCTTATCTTGTAAACTAACCGGGACTGGGTAATTTTCAAATGAAGTGTTCATGAGGAAGAGTCTCAAATCCAGGCTAAAATTTTTGATCCAAATCAGTGAGGCTTCCCTGAGAATATGTGATGCGCTCAAGGACAGAAAACGCTTGTCCAGGATGCCAGGGAACCAAGTTCCTGCTTTGATTCAACTGTTGAATTTGAAGGTGGGTCTCCCACAGCTTCTGTAGGAACAAAACTGTGATAGTGACTTTGGCTGCTTGAGGGAGGACCTGTCCCTGTCTTGTCTTTGGAACTATTCAGTTTGGTGTGAATTGTTCACTATGAACTAGACAAACAGGCTCTTGCCCAGGGACCTTCCTGTTGGACATCAGGGAACAGCAGAGCAATGACATAATTTGTGGGAGTGTCTCCTTCCCCAGCACCTGAGATCTTCCAGCAAAAGGAATCTATCAAAGTAGCTGTTGCTGCCCTCTCATCTTATTACAACCCCTATTGACAAAGGCTGCAGAGAAGCTCACTCTCTCTTACTGTGCAGCACAGATGTTGATACTACTGTCCCCTCAATCCCTCCATTTCTCAAACCTCCCTCGTGCTCCATGTAGCTGTAGACTGCCCCCTCAATCCCTCCATTTCTCAAACCTCCCTCGTGCTCCATGTAGCTGTAGACTGCCCCATCTCCCACTGATCAGCAGGTACTGGGACTCTCCCGACCTTGCGGTTGGAATTCATGACCTTAAAGGTCTTTTCCAACCAAAATGATTCTATGATCTATGTGGAGTATCTGATGACTTCCTCAAAGTAGAACAGCTCTAAAAAAATATTTTTTTGAATCTTGGAAAATGTTGCAGGATAAAAAAACTGTTTCTGCGCTGCTCTGCTGCTGGTACACTTGCTTTGGTCCAGGGAACTAGGTTATACAAAGGATGGCCAGAGGAGTCCTAAGATTTTAGGCGACAAATTCATATCACTGTTTATTTCACCACTAGATCTGATTCAACTACTTCTTCTGTGACTGTGACACCATGTAGCACATCTCCCTTGCTACTAAGCAGTTGCTGCACTCCGTGCCAGTGCTGGCTGCATTTCCCTGGTTGCAAAAGTGATTCTCAAACCACATCATATCATTAAAAGTTAAGTGCTGAGAGTCTTTGTCAAAGAAGAGATGGTACGTAATTATAATGATTAAATTTCCCAGAACAATGAGACACTCAGAAGCAAGTGTGAAATGACAGAGACTTTAAAAAACATTTGGCTAAAGAACCTATATGTATCATTTACAGTGATTTCAAGTTCTTATAAAAACTTTTTTATTTTTAATACTTTTCACTTTATATTTTGTGATGTATTTTTTAAATAATTTGCTTATTACACTGCTGAAACTCTTCCTTAACAGAGCCTATTTTATTTTTTTAAGTACTGTTTTTAATAACCTGAAGATCAAACTCACAGTAGTCCTATGTAACAGATTTTAAATATTAATAGCAGCGCACTGGTAATAGCAGCACTGGTAATAATATCTTCTTTAAAATCCATATACCAAAATTACTCCAATAAATAACATTACATATCTGTTGCTAGATTAAAAGTAATAAAATCATAATTCATATGTATTTGCTCCCTTATACCCACTGTTGCAACAGTTCTTTCAAAAATGTTACCATTACCATAAAAATATCTGAAATTTCTGTTGGATTCCAACACCACATCCTATTTGTCTGTGCACAGCTATTGCTGTTAAAAAATTTAAAAAAAAAAGTTTGATCTCTTTTTGATATCTTCAGATACATCAATTGCATAATGACTGGCTGCCCAGAACTGTTTAGATTCACTCCACATCATTTATACGTTGGCTAACACCTGTTTGCAGCAGCACCCATCACTGACCTTTCTCCAGCAGCAAATACAAATTAATGCAAATCTTATATATTTGCGGGTTAGAAGTTTCTGGAGTTTAAACTGCTGGCCTCTACTGGCTACGTAAGAAAGTGGGACATCATTAGACACCTTTATACAGCTCACTTTGGGGGAGAGGAGCAGTAGAGGTAGACTAAGAAAATTCCAGCTATTCTTGAGCGTGATCTCTCATTGGGAATGGGTGAAGACTTTGGCTGATGTGCAAAACAGAATGTCAGTAGGTAGTTTACTACTCAGTCAAGATCCAAAGTCTGCAAGTTTTATATTTTCAAAAGGTCTAGTAGCATATCCATGTGGACAAGTACATACATGGGTAAGTAGCATTCCTCCTTAAAGGACAGCTTTTCTATAATAAGCAAATCAGCTCCCTGATCAAAACATCGTATTTCCAAAGAACAGCTCTGTGGAAGAGAAATATCCTTGATTATGGGGCAATGTAAAGTCATTAAGGAGTTTTTATTGTTGATATGTTGAAGGTAAACAGTTAAGGAAATTTAAGAGGAAAACATTTATCAGTACGGAAAGGTGAACAATCTATGCACAGAGCTGGAAGAAAGACTTGTGTGTCGCCAGAGTGGTAAACACTGTCTACATAATCCAAGTTCTTTGAAAACTGTCTTTGCTCTGATATGACCATTATCAGGCAGCCAAAACGCAGAGAAGTACAATAATTCTTTCTGCTTTAATCTAAAGTGGGGTTTTCAATCTGTTTTCAGCTGTGCAATTGTAAAGCCATCTAAGTGACTCTACAGCCTCCTACATACCAAATGTAAGCCCACTTGCCAGCAGGATGGCTTTTTTTTATTTGTACCTTTGGGTGGACCCCTTAAAATCAGAGACACTCAGGAGCCCACAGGAAAAAAATCAACCAACCAAAAGATCAAAAAAAAAAAAAAAAAGGCACTGATTTAAAAGGCTGCCTCTCAGGAGCAGCTGGAAGCCTGCTGCATAGAACATGTGCAAAAATGAGGTAGAAAAGCATACTAAGAGCAACAGCCACGGATGAATGAGGCAGTGATGAAGCAGTAGTAGGGCATTGGCTGGCTCCTACCTGCTCCAACAGTGAAAATCCGCTCTGTGCTACTCAGGAATGCGCCCCTGCCACTGAAGGAACACGACCTGCCATTCACACAAAAGCAAAGTGTGTTCCAAAGAACGGTTAGAACTCTTTTTTCCCTGCACTAGAGATGTTATCTATGTCATGTGCTACAGTTTCTACTTTAATGAATACCTTTGTTTAATGAACAATACATAGGGGAAGATTCCATGATGTAGAAGACTGGTTAGACCAGCTACAAACCCACTGAAGAGTTTCAGAGTGATATTGTACAACGTTTCAAGTTCAGCTGCACACTGGTGATGCTTTATTTTTCTGTGGGAGGTACCTATTTTCCTTTTACTGTGCTTCGCTCTCACACGGACAGTATGGACTTAATACACACTAGCATGTTTGTGAATACTGGGCAGAAAAGAGCTTCCTCCTCCCCAAGAAATTTTGCTCTGCCTTTGCCAAAGTCTAAACCCAGAGAAGGGCATGGAGGGTCTGGAGCGCCAGAGGCAAATCTTGCAGCTCTTCCGACTCCTAGAGAAGCACGGGAGGACGTGCTTCTGTGTGGGCTCAGTCTATACAGAGCTGTGGAGAAGGAAAGAGAGAACAGAGCTACTGAACCAGCCTTTGGAGAGGTCCAACTTGCACTCCTGCCCTCACGGGGTTTGATTTACTGGCAAACATCTGAAAGAGGAAATATAGCTAATGCGTCTGCCCAGACTACCTGGGGCAGCACAACAACAGCAGTACACCTGACCTGCCAAGGTCAAATGACAGAAATGTTCCTCTCTCCTCTTCAGAGGATCTTCCCGCAGCCTCAACCCAGAGCGGGACCATCCCCGTGCGTTGTACAGTCACAGTGCAAGACAGTTCCTGCCCTAGGGGGTGCCAGATGAACAGAAATGGGCAGGAAAAAAAAAGCCACACAAGGAAGTGTTATTCTTTCCATCACATGCTTTGTCTGACCACTAGTCCAGGTGCCTCCAGTGCCCTCTACTCCCCAGGTCACAGGAAAGCATAACTACTCCAAAATCTTGCAAAACTTGAAGATACATTTTCAGGAGAGGGTTTCTCAGTGCTAGAGATGTACAATACCCCAATGAAGGAGAGAACTGAGGTGTCTACTGCTCTGCAAAGATGAAGCCCCTCCACCTAGGCAGAGGCAGCCCAGCCATGCTCTTCAGAGCAAATCTGCAGAGACCAGGCACAGAGGGTGGAAAAGCACCTTATGGTGATCTGATGATTCAGTCTCAGGATTTTCTGTTAAGTCTGGTAACATGAGAACAAAGTGTCATTTACTACTTTGATTATTCAGTTCAAATGAGGTCAGATTGATAACTCATTTTATGACAACCAGCAGGTTGTGCGATGGGATCCTAGACTAGCCCAAGCTTTGATACACATCTGTCAAGACCTTTCCTTTCACAGGGAGCTCCTCATAGACAACCTACAAAGTTCAAATTTATCAAAAGCCAGTTTTTGTGAGACTAAAAACCTGAATTGTTGACTTTTTAAATCAGAAGATGACAACTGACTAGGTAAGACAGTATGTAAGACAGAGGAGTAGTTTCAAAGGCTTGCAAACAAATCTTCCACTGCCTATTGTACCCTAGAAAGGCAGGCCATTGCTCTCAAACTGTATTTTGGAGTTTTTTGGTGGGCTGCAACTATCTGCAGAGTCCCCCCAGCTCTCTATGAAGATCTCTTACATCAGCACAGTGCTCAAAGCGTGCTTGCTGCTTCTCTCAGCGATCACTCGCTTTCTCACTGTGCTGCAAATTGCTGCCTTGCTAAAGCATTGCTGCTGCTTCCTCTCATCCAACCTGTAATCTCAATGTCTCTCTCCCTTGGGCAGATTCAATTGCTCCCTAAGGGAAGGAGCATCCCTTCTCCTTCCAGAGGCCTCTTCACCAGGCTACTCTCTTCTTACAGGGAGATAATTTACAAAGTGAGAACAAGCAAAATAGATATTGTCTGTCTTGGATAGCCATCACTGCTACTCAGCAGGTGGCAATTAATATCTCTTACTCTCTTAACTGTGCTAGGTGATCCAGTGACATGATTGCCAGCCTTCGTGGTAGTGATGCAGATGCCCTGGTGCAAGGTCCTGCTCACAGGACCGGCACCAAGAAACTTAATTTCCAGCTTCATTAGTACATACAGGCAGGCTAGAAGGGTGCATGTGGTGAGGGATCAACCATGAAGTCTGCAGGGCAGAAGCAACTGATATGCTGGAGATGAAGATAAAAAGAGAAGACATCATCAGATCCTCCCACAAGCTAGACTTTAGTAAATCTGAAGAGGAACTTTCAGCATGCAAATCTTGTAAAGAGGACACTTCTAAAGAAAGCTACTTGCTCTGACAGTATTTTGGTGGTGGTGGGTGTGAGATTCACAGTGTTGAGACACTGAATTTGTCAAAAGATTGGGAAGATGCTTTAGCCAAGAAGCCACAGCAAATATCTGTTGGGAACAGACTCCTTGTCAGATGTGATTGAAGCTATCAAAGGAGTCAACTTTAAAATAGAATCGCCATATCTGCTGCCAGTAAGTGTTCTGGGAGAGTGATATAAAACTAAAATGAATGTATTTAAAAGCAAAGGAACACAAAACTTACTCTATTAGATCTTATTTTCTGTCACATCGGGCATCAGAAAAGGCTGCAGAATCAAATGCTACCACAATCCTAATTTTTTTTCAGGAGATTGCCTAAACGTATGGCCAACATAGTGTGTGTTATGCATGCCAAAGTAATTGTCAACAAAAGCCTGAAGACTGAAGTAGTAAAGAACAGGCTCTTCCTTCTGCCAGCAGTTCGAGATTTTAGTACTTCAGTGACCATTTTTTCCAAAAAGCACTTTCTTTTAACCTATGCTATACTTGTGCATGAGGAAATAACTCCCTCCTCTCAAGAAGCCACATCTTTCACAACTCTTGACTACACTACAAAGACCTCTGGAGCACCACCATGATGACTGCAAAGCAGGCAGAAGCTGTTCCACATAGGCTGTTTTGTCTCACGTTGAAACCGAGACTGACCAGAATGATCAGGAATTCTCCAGTCTGTTGCCTCCAGAAAAGCACCCCTGTCCATAATTAGTTCTTGTTGCCCAAGGGAAGAGGTTCTTTCTCAGGCCCAGCAGTGAGACTTCTGCAAGGTGCCCTTGAAAGAGCAAAAAGACACAAGAACCTGTTTGCGTGCACTCATGGAGTGCCTCCTAAGACAGTGTCCTTCTAGGCTGGCTGAGTAGTCTCCTTCTGCAGTCCATGGGGAGAGAGCATTACACCCATGCTGTAAGCCAGGTAAGGCCACCAAAATCTGAAGAGAAGCACCTGAAGCATCCAGGCTAAAGGAACCCAGACCCCTAGGACAGTGTTTGGTGACAAATGGCCACTGCAAGATAAAGGCTGTAGATTCTTGCAGGGAAAAACTCTTCACACCACAGTACCACCCCCACATGCAATCAGTTTGCAAAATTTATTTCTCCTGCACAAGCACATTATTAATGCAGGCAATGAACTCCCAGTTCTGCCAAAATGCGGTGACCTTCCTCCTGCCTCTGTTCCCATTTCATCCATTTTGCCTCCTGTGGTTGTGTGGCTAGTGTGTGATAGTACTTTCAAGGATGCATGTAACTGTCTGCAGGCCCAGAGCAAAAAACCCTGTAACTTAATGAAAACCATCCATGCCAGGAACTGGGCACATTTGAAACTCAGGGAGTCTGAAAACAGAGGCTTTTGCTAGTTCCACCCATCTTGCTCCTCTAGCATTTTTGCCCAACAAGGCTAAATGAGTTGAAAAAGCTTTAGAAAAAAAAAAAAAAAAGAACCTCAGCAGTGCAGAACCTTACTGTAGAAAATTATTCCTCGCTCAGCAAAAAAGAAAAGGAAAGTGAGTAAAACAATGCAAACGATTTATATAATTCCACTTAAACAGCTTTTCAAAAGGCTGTGTGTGGGCATGCCACAATTATTCATTTTTAAGCTGTATCTCACTACTGTTATGAGTCGGATTCTGCAAACTGGCTGGCTGAAGCAGCACTGCTGAACCCACTGGCCCGCGACATCCTCCCCTGCCCTGCCTCGCAGAGATCCTCTGAGGTTAAAACTCAGAACATCTCCTCATCATATTGTGTGTCATTTTCACAGCAAAAGGAATTGCTATCTTATCAATAGCATTACAGTTGAAACAATGAGCTGTGGGTATTTTGTGTGCAGAAATGCCAGCCTCAGCTGTTGATATTTAAATTCAGCTTTTTGTATCGGATGGCCATAAGACATGGGGATACAAGGTGCAGCTTATACTTTCAGAACTTCCTCCACCTACTGAAAACCTAAGAGAGGGACAACACCACAGAAAAACAGAAAGCCATGGTCTTGAAAAGATCTTTTTCTTAAAAAAGAAAAAAGATTTGCCATAACATTTGATATGTCACACAGGTACAATTAAGCACACACATGTGCAAGTGCCTGGACCCAGAGGGCTCAGCTCTCAGTGAAACTAACAGTGAAAGAATATACATGCCCTTTTGAGCCACTTTTCACTTCTTAATAGCCTCAGTGTAACCAAAAGTTTTCTCTTTTCCTGAAATGCTGTGGGAAGTAGATCACAACATGTGTTATGTGAAGGGTGGTGAATATTTGATTTTCCTACATACCACCTATGGAGACAAGTTCCTGTGCGGGGCAGCAGGCAGACCCCCTCTCAGCCTGTCTCATCTTCCCAGGTGCTGTTACACAATAGGTATGAGGCTCTGGAGCTGGAGGGACAGGGGGATGTTGAGGTGCATGAAGGTTCATCCATCTTAGAGGGGTTGCCTGCGACAAGTCAGACTACCCCTCATATCACCACATCATCAAACAAAACAAAAAAAGAAGGGTTGTCATCATAGGGGACTCCCTTTTGAGGGAACCAAGGGTCCAATATGCCGCACAGACCCATCCCATAGGGAAGTGTGTTGCCTGCCCAGAGGGCGGGTGAGAGATGTTGCTAGGAATATCACTCACCTGGTAAGACCCTCTGATTATCACCCCTAACTAGTTTTTCATGTTGCCAATGACGAGGTAGGTAAAAAAAAGTCCAAGAGCAATCAAAAGGGACTTAGGACTCTGGGGAGACTGCTTAAAGGATGGGGAGCACAAGTAGTGTTCTCCTCTGTCCTCTCAGTTGGAGACCGGGACCCAGACAGGAGGAAAACAGATAGGCTGAATGAATGGGATGGTGTCATACTCAGGGGTTTGGGTACTATGATCTGGGGCAAAGCTTTGAGAAATGGGGAACGCTGACATCAGATAGGATGTGATGACTAGAAGGGCCAAGAATGTCCTAGGGAGCAAACTGGCTAGGCTGATTATCAGGGTTTTAAACTAGATACGATTGGGAGAGGGGATGCACTAGGTGGCAGAGAAGAGCGAGGAAGTGCTGTCACCTTGGGCAGCAGTAGGGGAAAAGCCCAGATTTGTCCCAGAGGTATTAAGAAGGGATCCTCCAAGAAGGTAATGAGGCCAGTAGCCCAGCTGGAGTGCCTCTATACCAATGCACGCAGCATGGGAAATAAACAGGAGGAGTTGAAAACTGTGGCGCAATTAGAAAAGTATGACCTAATTTCTATCACAGAAACATGGTGGAATGAATCACGACTGGAATACTGTGATTGAGGGCTACAGGCTTTTCAGAAGGGACAGACAGGGTAGGAGGAGAGGGGGAGTTGCCCTGTATGTTAGGGAGTGGATAGATTGTGAAGAGCTGCACATGAGAAACAGCCATGAGAGCTTATGGGTTAAAATCAAAGGTCAGTCCAACAAAGGACATCTAGTGGTTCGGGTCTACTACAGGCCACCTGATCAGGGAGAACCTGCTGACCAGGCCTTGTTGCTTCAGCTGCAAGAGGTGTCACACTTGCAAGCTCTTCTCCTGATGGGGGATTTCAACCACCCGGATATCTGCTGGGATAAAAATATGGAAGGTTACAAACAATCCCGGAGATTCCTGGAGTCTATTGATGATAACTTCCTGGTCCAGATATTAGATGGACTGACCTGAGGGGAAGCGCTACTAGACCTGGTTTTCACCAATGCAGAAGAGAGCATAAGAGAGGTTAAGATTGCAGTGACCATGCCCAGGTGGAGTTTGTGATGTTGAGGAATGTGGGCCTAGCAAAAAGTAGAGTCAGGACCTTGAACTTCAGGAGACCAAAATTCCAGCTGTTCAAGAAGTTACTGGATGGGATCCCCTAGGAAACTGTCCTTAAGGACATAAGAACAGAACAGAGCTGGCAGCTCTTTAAGGGCACCCTTCTGAGAGCACAAGAGCTCTCCATCCCCCAATGGAAGAAATCGAGCATACGAGGCGGGCAGCTGTCATGGCTGAGAAAGGACCTGCAGCTCAAACTGAAGGAAGAGAGAAATTTACAGGAAATGGAAGCAGGGATGTGTAGCCTGGGTGTTGTCCGGATGTGTAGAGATAGGATCAGGAAAGCTAAGGCACAGATGGAGCTGAACTTGGCAAGGGATGTGAAAAATAACAAGGGGTTCTACAGGTACATAGGCAGGAGGAGACAGGCCAAGGAGAGTGTTCCCCCTGTAATAAATGAGAAAGGAGAACTGACTTCCTCAGACATGGAAAAAGCTGAGGTACTCAATAAGTGCTTTGTCTCAGTGTTCAGGGGTGGTCAGACTTCCCATGTCTGTCAGGACCCTGCACCTCTAGGTAAGGGTGAGAGGAGCGTAATCCCTCCCACTGTAACAGCAGAACAAGTCCGAGACCACCCCATGTCACTGAATGTATATGTCTGTGGGGCCAGACGATATGCACACCAGGGTTCTGGAAGAGCTGGCTGATGTGGTTGCTGAGCCACTCTCCATCATATTTGAAAAATCATGGCTGTCAGGCAAAGTCCCCGGTGACTCAAAAAATGGGAAACATTACTCCCACTTTTAAGAAAGGGAGAAAAGAAGACCCGGGAACTACAGGCCGGTGAGCCTCACCTCTGTACCTGGGAAGATCATAGGGCAGATCCTCCTCAAAGCCATGTTAAGACACACACGAGACCAAGAGGTGATCTGAGACAGCCAACATGGCTTCACCAAAGGCAGATCTTGCCTGACCAATCCTTCTATGATGGAGTGGCAGCAACGGTGGACAAAGGAAGGCTGATGAATGTAATTTACCTGGATTTGTGCGAAGCCTCTGACACGGTCCCTCACCACATCCTTCTCTCTAAAATGGAGAGGTACAGATCTGAATGATGGACTGTTCAATGGATAAAGAGAATTGGTTGTGGGTTGGCCAAAGGGTTGTGGTCAATGGCTCTATGTCTGGATGGAGGCCGGTCACCCGTGGTGTCCCTCAAGGGTCTGTCTTGGGACCGCTGCTCTTCAGCATCTTTATCAATGACATAGATGAGAGAATCGAGTGCACCCTCAGCAAATTTGCAGACGACACCAAGCTGAGTAGTGCAGTTGATACAAGAGAGGGAAGAGATGCCATCCAGAGGGACCATGGCTGGAGAAGTGGGCCCATGAGAATCTCATGAGGTTCAACAAGGCCAAGTGCAAGGTGTTGCACTTGGGCTGGGGCAT
>WKFP01014744.1:0-27665 GCA_011057875.1 Pterocles orientalis
CTGTGGGCATCTTTCCCATCAACTGTTTGTTTCCTTGCAGTGTCTGAAGGTTTTGGGCCACTTTCCCGTGGCTTTAAACCTGTCCCCAACAGCCTGCCAAACGCCATTCATCAGTGGTTTGCTTTCTTCTCCTGGAAACTTGAACGGTTTCGAAAGAAATCAAGTTTTCCCTTGAAATCTGGGAGGAAGAAGGGCAGAAGGAAGGTAGCCTTCTGTTTTTTTTGCGCTGCCTTTCTGTAAGGAGCTATAAAGAACCTGTCATCGTATCTCCAGCAAAGCAGCTGAGCAGGCTCCCCAGGTGTCTGCGTTTGGTTCCTTGCCATGCGAGGTCTTGTTGGAGGTGGTGTTTGTTTCTGGTTAGCCACGGACGACTCCCTTTGAGCTTGAAGAGCAAGACAGGGAAATAGCAACAATTGTGATTAGGGCTTTATGTTGAATTTCTCAAATCTTTATTTCCTGCGGCGAACAACAGCCTCGAGCAGCTGGAGGCTGCACCCCACTAATGTTTCACAGTGAAATTTTGAAGCGATAAACAAGGGAAGCAATCAGCCCCTCCTGAATAGCAGGGGGATGTGGGAGGTGATGCCTGCTGTGCCTTTGAGACCTCTCCTGGTGTCAGCATGCTTTCTTCAGGGATCGAGGCCAATGTGAGGGCTCTGCCACTGCTGTTGTGTGCTCTAAGCTGTATCTAAATGCCTTCAGACCTTCTGTGGACAACATGGACTTCTTTCTGGAGCAGCCTCGCTGCCTCTGCCTAGGGTAAGCTGGTGCTGCTCGGTTTTGAGAGCAAACCCTTGCTCCCTCTGCAAGCTGGCTCCTAAAGATCAAGTATTTGGTTGGTCTTGAAACTTGTGAACATGAGTCAGTCATTAAGGCTTAAAGTTGTTCTCACAGATGTCTCTTTCCCCTGCCGCCGTCCCTCCTTTCCCTGTGCACTGGAGCAGGCGTGAGGGATCTGCAAGATATCTCGACCTTGAATAAATGCTGGTGAACCCATAGGGATGGCTGTGTAGGGCTGTCACCGTGCCCTGCCTGGGGTGATCTTTGGCTCTGAGGATACCGGGGCTGTGATTTGATTCCCGTGGGACCCTGGCATGGGCAGTTCATTTCCCCTGATCTCACTCTTTGAAATCTGTCTCTTCCAAGTGGGCTCTTGGTGCTTTTTTTCGAGGCTGATGGGGAAGCTGCCTCTGGTCTGATTGTCAGTGCTGCTGTTTTTCTATTATTTTTCAGATGTCTTGTGGTTTTTTGGGGGAAAATAAAATTCCAAACCCTGCATTGTGATTTTTCTCTTCTCTGTAATTAGATGTAGCAGTGATCAAAATATGTTGCATTGCACTACAAGCTTCTCCAGGCAGATGTTTCATCACCGGAGGAGAGATGACTTCATCCTTTACATTTGGGGAAAATTAAAAGAGACGAAAAAAGGCAAAGGAGAGTGTTGGATTTCCTGTTGTGTGAATATATCTCACTAGGCTTCAGGGGAGGGATGTGCAAGAGAAAAACCAAGGCCAAGAGAGAGAGGGAGGGCAGGATTTTTTTTTTTTTAACCCTGCTGGTGTTCCGATCTTGAGAAGTGCCCCCTTGGTGCTTATTTTGCTGCAAAAAAACAGGGATGGCAGCTGTGACCCACCTTGCTGCTTCCCTGCAGCCTCCATTGGAGAAGGGTTTTTAGCCCAAGGCAGGCTTTTAGCTGCACATTTTGACTTTCTGGGGTGCACAGAACCCCTCAGCTGCTGCCACGCTTCTGCAGCTCCTATAGACGAGCTTTCAGAGCAGCTGGGGAGGTTGCAAAGGTGGCAGAAAGTCCACTTTGAGTCCTTGGGCATCTCAACTCTGGTGCGTGGTGCTTTGTAGTGATGGTAAGAATGGATTAATTCCCCAAATATGACCAGGAGAGGAGGGTGGGGCAGAGGAGATGATGTGAAAAAGCCCAAATAGCCCTTTGTTGGGGATGCCAGCATCAAATACCACCAGCTCTGGAGCAGAGACAGGTTTGGCTGGGGAGAGGGTGAACATGCAGGGAAAAATTGTCCCTTGCTGGGAACACCACGCACGATTCCTCAAGCTTGGCTCAGTAAGAGAGCCATCAAAAGTAAAAATGACAGCAATTCTGCAGTCAATATAATGTGGCTGCAGGTTAAATAAATAATGTTCGAATGATAATAATTGCAAAATGATACTATTTCATCTGCCACAAACATGTGGTTAAGCTCTCATTAGCTGAGGCTACGAGCTTTGCAGGAAGCAGAGGCTCTTTGAAAGCGGATCTCTTTGGATGATGCCGCTGTAGAAATCCCTGTGCTGCTTTTGCAAGTGTTTAATAATGCTTGTAAATTTGCTCAGGGGATTGAGAGGACAATCGGAAAGGCCGACACCCCAAAGTGTAGATGGATTTTTATTTATTTAATTTGTGTTTTCCTTTTTTTAGGTTCTCAGGGCTTCTAAAAAAATTGTTTATGATTAATGAACTGTATTATAATTCTTGAGCTCTATAGGCGTATATATATAGAAGGTGTATATATATATATATAGAAGGTATATATTTTTAAGTGTGTTTTACATATAGAGTTTCTTACATATAGATACGTGTATACAGGCAAATCCAGCCACATCTAGCGTAGTTTTGTCTGAACTTCAGATTTCGTGAAAAAGCTGCTTTGTCCTGTCCCACCACCTTCTTCCTGGGGCAATACTGTCTGTGCCCCCCAGAGGTGATGCTCAAACTGGGGAAACTGGTGTGCTCAGCACCTCGCCAGACAGGGCTGATTTCAGACTTGGCTGCGATATTGATCCTCACTTAATGCAGTAATGAGAATCTGCTTCCCTAATCAGCGAGGGAAAAATCTTATTTTCCAGCTGCTAGAAGTAAATGAGCTTTGAATCGTGTTGGGTGGGGGGTGGTATGGAGGTGGGCGATGCTGGCTTGGCTTGGTGTGGACAGGAGCCCATTGTGATCACTTGGGTCGTGCATCCTTCTCATCTTGGCTTCTCTCGTGCGCCCTGATGTTGGGGGACAACCTCCGTCTTGCTCGTCCTGAAGCCCAGCTTGAGTTTCTGTGATGATCCACATCTTTCCTATCGCCGTCGTTGAGCCACCCAGGGCAGGCGATGGCTTTCCAGCCCTGTTGCGTTGCAGAGACGTGGGGCAGTGTCCCTGATAGCTCCCCAAATCCCAGCCTTGCACCTCATCTTCCTTCAAAAAAGCCTTATTTCCCCTCAGGTCTCCCAAAACACGGGCGAGCTGCCTCCCTCCGTTGAGCATCCTTTCCGCGGGCCGGGCGCCTCGCCGGACCGTCTGGCTGACGGCAAATTGTTTTTTGATGGCTGGCTCGGTATAACTGAACTCAATTTGCCTTTCAAAAGCAGCTAATAGTCGCATTAAAAAATCCATTTTCGCTTGTGATTGAATTTGACGGCGGCTCAATCAATAAGCGAATGGAGTGTTTCACACGCTGTACCGAGCGGGCGTTACCACGGTAACGGTGTAAGTGAGCACGGCTGGGTGAATCCCCCCTCAAACGGCCGTCACCCGGCCCGGGGCTGCCCCAACGGGCGCCATGGTGGGAAAGGAGGCCCTCCTCCTCCTCACTGTAGTGATGCCGGACAAAATTTTTTGTTTTTCCCCTTTTTTGCCCCTGTGAAGTGGGATGAGGGCTTCGTTGGGAGCTGGACAGGGAGCGGCAGCGGCGCCATGGCCAGGCCTCGGAGGGTCGGCGGCCATCTTGCGGTGGGGCTGGCGGTGAGGGAATGGCGGCATCGCGTGGCCCTCAGCGTGGGGAACAGCCCGTTCCTCCATTTGTCCTTCCCAAATCTCTCCGATCTGGGGAGGAAGGCAGGAGGAGAGCGGCCCGAGCAGCTCTGGGGTGGCAGGGCTGGGAATGGAGCTGGCAGAGAGCTGTCTGGAGGGGATGGCTTTCTGTGGGGGGGAAGATAATGAAGTGAGGAAATGGATATATATTTTTTTTTTCTTTTTTAATGGGGTTCAACCACATTTGATGAAAAACGAATGTGGCACTTTGCTTCATGACAATCAGAGTGTTTCAGCTATTGTTTGCGTTCCTTCTATTGTCGTATAAAATGAAAATGAAATGCTTCAGTCGAGAATTTTGTAATTTGTGATTTTTCTTCCTTTCCAAAGCGGTTTCCTGGGGGATTTTAATTAGAAACTCTCCCTCTGCGTGCTCCGCTGTCCATGCGGGAAGCCTACCTGCGCGGGCGCTGCTGGCGTGGGGCAGGGGAGCCCACCCTGCCCGGCCCGTCTTCAGCCCCAGGGGGGTCCGCACGGCGAAATGAATAAGCTGCTTTACACCACGTTGGGGTTTTCTCTGCAGGGAGTTTGCCTGAGGCTCCAGGATGCTGTTAGTTGCCTTATATTGAGTCTTTAAAGCGCATGCAAACAACGTAGTTCTGTCTTTGAGCTCGTTTCCGTAGATTGATCTGCACTAGAGGAAGAAAAAAACATAAGTCGGTGTTGAGTTGGAGCTAAAGGAAAAAGAAAGCCAGACACCCTGGGCTTAACTTGAGCTGGCAACTGGAGTTCACCCCCGCTGAGGACTGAGCAGGATGGAGCTTTCGCTGCCCACCCAAGTTAGATCCATGTCCTTTGCTTCCCCATCTCGCTTTCCCGGCCATCCCTCCCGCTGCGCCAGACCCCGATGGTTTCTCAGGGCTGCCCTGGACCTCGGAGGCTCTTGGCCCTGCTTACCCCAGCATTGCATTTCTCACCTTTCTCTCCTTTTGGGGTGTGTGCCTCATCCCGTGGGGACCGGCAGAGCTGGGGGTTAGGACGTGGGGCTGGTGCTGTGTTAGCTCAGCCTCTCCTCTCCCGACGTGCAGGAGGTCGTGGTGCTCTTGCTGAAGAAGGCAGGAGACTCTCCGCATTTCCAGCCCTTTTGCTGAAGGCTCCTCTGCTCCTCCCAGAGGAAAGAAGCCATTTCCATTAATTTCACAGGCTGTTTCCACCACGTCTCTGTTTGCTGCTGGTGGCGGCTGAGGATGATTCTCTCTTCCCACATTCACGAGAAGAAACAAAACCTCTAACAATGGTGTCTGAGCAATCTGTCGAGCTCTGGAGACAGCCTGGAGGGTCAGGGCTTTGTTTCCTGACAGGTACAGGGCTCCCCTAAACTGTAATTTCATTGTCACTGGGAGCTGACATCTCTTTGTTTTACATACTGGAAGGAACTGGCAACAGAGCTGGTTTCAGCGTGCGGAGGGGAGCTGCAGTCTCTTCCGCCTCAGAGAGCACAGCTCCGCTGCACGGAGGAGCCGCTCTGGATGCGACAGGCTGGGCTCTGCTCCCCGCCTGGTGCCCTGCGGGCGATGGAGCGACCCGGTCCCGCTTCTGACTCCCCTGTGCGGTGGCCTGAGCCAGACTGCTGTGCCCCTGCTTTGCCCCCTGTCCTTCCCCACCCAGGATAAACATTCTCCCCTTGTGCCTGCACCTCCCCAAAGCTGGGTGATGGGAATTTGGGGAAATCGGAGGTGGTTGAGGGGTAAAGTCAGGCTCCTTGTCTGCATCCACTCTGTGCAAGCAGGGATGGAGGTGGACTGGGGAGCATCTGCGTGGCTCCCTGGATCGTGCCCGCTCAGAGCATTGACAGGCTGCCTGACCTTTCTGCTGGTAATCGGGAATCTTTCAAAGGCACCGTGTTCTCACGGTGAAAAGCCAAATCGAATGGACCAGTGGCTGCGCTGGCAAGATGCGTGTGGGGCTCCTGTGCTGCCGCTGCCCGCGCAGACCTCTCGGGGAGATAAAGCAGCCACCTGACCCAGAGGACACGGCGCCTGGGTCTGTCTGAGCTTTTTGCTTTCAAAGCAATGCCGGGCCCTGCTAGAGAGCTCAGAGTGAAACGGTTTCTCGGTGCTCCTTTTTCCCAGATACAAAGCCGGCCGAGGTGTAATAAGCTGAGGGGAAGGTGATAAGCTGCTCGGTCAGCTCCGCGTGCTGCGGCAGCACGTGGGCTGTCATTAGCCTCTGGAAGCTGTATCTCATGTAAAAGTCTCTTGGGAATGAATCGGCTGCTGGTGCAGCTCCTGTGGGGAGATGGCTGGCGCATCTTTGCTTATCCACGCCTGGAAACAGGGAGAGCATTAGAACCGCCATCGCAGCCAGACCCCCTCTGCGTGGGCAGGGACCCTCGGTGCTAGATGCTGTACCTAAAGCTGGGGATCGATTTTATCCTAGAGATGAAGAAACAGAAGAGAAACGATCCCTTAGAGGAACCAAGGTACTGAGATGAAATGATCTGCTCGAGTCGTGCAGAAGATAAAACAACGCTTGGGTGGCGTGCTGGAGGCGGCGATGGGAACTCGGGGTTGAGGTTTACAGTTTGTGATGAGGCTTAACAAGCGTTGGCTGGAGGAGCTCAGAGGGAGAAAGCAGCGTCGCAGAGGGTGCTAGTGTGCAGCCCTGAACTAAATCGAGTCAGACTGGGTTGTGTCACATTTTCGGCCAGGCCATCCCAGGCCAGAGGCGGTTACAGCTGAGAACGGAGCCCAGGTCTGCTGGATCCACTTCAGGAAACTGCTCCTGGGCGTTCGTGTTCCCAGCGCTGCTGTCGCGCTCTGCACAGGATGGGTTTGTGTGACAAGGGAGAAATCTTCCCCTGATGGCAGCTGGCATGCCTCCATCCAAGTCAGCGAGGACAGGGGACGTGTTTCTGAGGACAGGGGACACATTTCCCAGTGCAGGGGCTCCAGAACTGTGGCTGTGGGTCCTGCCGTTGCCTGAAACAGAATTCCTGTTGCCTGTCAATACCACAACGGATTGATTTGTGTTTGTTTATGTGAGCCGCTCCGGATCAAAGTGGGCTTTGGGACTTGACGTATGAAATGATTTCCTGTCGTGCAGGGCTGTGTAATTCTTTCCAGATCTTTCCCCTTTACAATCGCATGGAGAAAAGTGAAGTCATGAGACTAGCAGTATTGCAAAAATAAATTAAAGAAATTAACATGGAAAAAGTTCAGGGCTGAGCTGACATGATGATTAATTACAGATCAGCTGTTGCTCTGTAAGTGTGACAGGGAGGTTGTCGTTGCAGAGGGCTGGTGCAGGGAAGCCTGGAGAGGACCTGGGACAAGCTGCCAGTGAAATGGGAAGGCATCGACCCTGGAAGGCATTTTCCTTCTGTCTTCCTTACTGCTAGCCTTTGCTTTGGGCTTATCTATGTGCAAAAGGGCTTCTTGTCCATTAATAAAGCTTCCGGGAGAAATGAGGCACTTGTGATTGCATTCTGTCCATCTATCCTACCCTTTCTACCCCAGAAATCTTTTAACACATTAGCCAATTTGAACCACATTTGAGAAAAGAATCAAGGTCTCGGAGATGTGCGATTTTGTAACATAACTCAGTCTTCCTGTTGACTTTTGTTCTCTTTTTTCAGTGCACGCTCCATTTACTCTTTCTCTATCCCTGATAAAGAGCGATAGAAAACGAGGAGTCAATCACTGAGGTCGCTGGGACGGGGACAGGTTCCTGTTTTAGAGTCGCTCTGCAGCCAGTATGAAGGAGTACTAGTTGCCTGCTGACATCCGTGGCCGTATCTCAAAGCAATTGATAACAAGGGGTTTAAGAAATAAGATAATATAGAAATAAGGGCATTCTTTCCCCCCTTGTCCTTTCTTCTTAGAGAGCCCTTACCTTGAGAATCGCTGCCATAATCTTTCCAACTAAAACCTGCTGACAACTCCTGATCAAGCAGCCCTTGCCTTCTGCCCCCGTGTCTGCAGGATGAATGCCTCGCTCCACAGCCTCTTTCCCTGAAGATGCAGCCTGTCCTTTTGCCAGCAGAGCCCTCACAAAAACCCAGAGAAAAGCACATTTTAGCAACTCCTCTAGGTCACCCTTGCTGAGGAGGAAGGGCTGTTCCTAAGGGTGTCTTATTCCTCCCTGGAATGTATCGCTCTTTGGTTGGAGAGCGTGCCTGGATCCTTAGGAGCAGCATGAACACATGGGGACTGGGCTCCTTCCCTGGGACCTGCCAGGCTGTGGCAGAGATGTGAGCCTGGTGACTCAAGACTTCGGCACCTGCCTCTTGCTCAGACGGAGACTGACTGCACGGTGCCGCGGAGCTGTGCTGGGGCTGACAGATGATAAGACATCCTTGGAAGCGAGACCTTGAGCGAGGTGGAAGACAGAAGGGTGGGTAGCATGTCTCTTGTGAGAAAAGTTTTGCCAGCCCTGCTGTGCCTGCAGACTCTCCTGCCGCTCCGGCAGCGGTGCCAGGAAAGCTCTTGCAGCCCTCTGACCCGCTGCTTGTTTTGTTTGGCCTTTTGCGGATTGTGCCCTTTGGGGTTTTGTAAGAGCAGAGATTTCTGGGACAGGGCAAATCCTGATGCTGTCTGATGTTTCTGGACAGCCAGATAGATCACGCTGTCCATCAACTCTGTTACCAAACCACCAATAAACTTGGAGACTTTTAGTTTTCTATAGGAGACTTGCACATCTATGTTTAGCAGCTGTGTTAAAAGAGCACCACAGCTCCTTGGTTTAACTCCCAGCCTACTGCAGGGCTATGGAAATGTTTGGTCATGGTGCTTGCTGCATTTTTGCCTTGTGTTTTCTGCATAAGTACTAAGAAAAGAGTTGAGATGTGCTGGCTCTTCAAGAGAAGAGGATGGAAGCAGCGTTTGCGCAGAGAGAACCGGCTGAGGCACTGCTCAGCTCAGCCTCACAGCTCTAATTATGCTGCTAATGGCAAGTTAAATCACATATTGCTAGGAACCTTTTCATTAAAACAAACACGTGAGAATTTATCACTGGTACTAATGTGTCTGGAGGAGGAGCAGGAAGGGCAGTTTCCGAATGGAAGCGCTGGCACATCCCTAACCCGGCGGCTGGCGGGGAGCGTTGCAGGGGGCTGTGCCGCCCTTTGAGATGATGTTCTGTATTGCAGCCCTGCTTGTTGGATCTGAAGAGCTCTGAGCAATTCCTGAAACCCTCTAACTGCGTGTCTGCGCTGTGTGTAAGCTCTCCCCGGGGGAAGAAGCGTGTGTTTGAATGTCTTGTTATAACAGGGCGTTGCTGCTGGTTTTTAGCATGCACAGGACCGCAGCCTGTGCCCGGGATCTGCCTTTATGTGAGGATCAAGAGAGATGAACCAACCTCTTCTGTGAGCTTCAGAAAAATAGGCCTGCCTTTTCCTTGCCTGCTGTGGTTTGGGTGTTGTGTTTTTTTTTTTTTTTGTATGTGTGTGTACATGTGGGTATGGATTGCTGTTATTTTTATTTCCTATCCCTGGTTAAGCACCAGTCAAAGATCTGGTTCTTTTTTGTGTGCCTAGTCCTAATTACAGCATGGGCATGTTTGTTTTCTCTGAGAGGCTAAGCTCTAAAGTAATTTTCATCTCTGCCTTTGTTTTCATCACCCTGCAATGTGAGAGATGTGAGCAGCTGTCTCGGGTGCTTTGCTCAAAGTGGAGAACAAGCCGTAGTGAGAAGGGCAACTGGAAAGAGAGATTAATTAACCTGGCCTTGCTTGGCCTTGTAAACGGGGGAAGAAATCTCTCTCAGGCTGCTTGTTGCTTATTTAGCTTGTAAGGAGCTGGCTGATCTTGCACTCAGTCTTAATCCAATCCACCTTCCTACTAAGCTAATTGCCAGTAATTTGCTTGCGCATCTCTAGTGTCCTTCTCTTGCTGGCTGGCTTTTCCAGCTGTGGACCAGGCTGATGGAGAAGTACAGTCTTCCTTTCTCTGGCTACAGAACAGACAGTAAAAGGCTGCTGGTCAGGTCCATTTGTCTTGATAATCCCAGGAAGATACTTGTCTAAAACTGGGAGAGGAACGCAGGGCAGAGGTGGTCGTGGAGAATGTCTCTCCGCTGTTACTGACGTATTTACAGCGTGATCTAATTAATTGAAGGCTGGGGAGCTCAAATCCATTGATTTTCATCAGTGGAAACCTTGCTATGTTATCAGAAGTGAGTAATCCCTTCTCCGTAAAGCAGACATTGATAGATCAATAGGAGAGAATACGCTGTACCTCCTGGCAGCTCCAGCAACCTTGGACAGAGAGCTCTCAAGGGCACCAGCATTCCTGTTCCCCTACTTCTGAAGCCTGATTGCTCCCCACAGTTGCTGCACCTTGTCTTCTCCATCACTGGTACAAACTGCTCATCAGTCCCCAGTTCAGGATTTGTCATCTCCCTAGAAGAAGTTCTGGTGTTTCTGTCCTACCCCATGGGACAATGTGCCATCAAAGTGATCCCTTGGTTTGGCTGTGCTCATTACTGTGTTACATCCTTTTTTCCAAGGGGACAGCCCAGGAGAGTGCCTTCTAGCTCAGACTTGGGCGGGCTTTAAAAGGCGGGTGCTTGGCTTTTTGGAGAAAGGATAAAAGGAAGGAAAGAGGTTAACCATGATGGGCCAAAGGTTTGGGACTGCAGTGGACCTTCTGCAGCACTGAGCTTCTGTTGTGTGAGACCCTCTGGTTTGGGCATATTCTGGCTTCCTCCTGGGAAACGGGATCCTGAATCTAAGACTGAAGGCTTATAGGACAGGGAATTGAGATGGATAGTTGATTTTGATTTTTAGTAAACACACTTAAGAGCAAGTTTTTATTTAAAGATGGTAGTCAAAGTTTTCATGCCATTAAGCACTAGATACAGCTGCAGCGATGCACAGTCAGAGCTCAAAGTAGAACGCACTTGGGACAGGAAGGAAAGGCAGTGGGGTGAGAAGAATTAAAAACTATCAAGGCTGTTACAACCCCCTCTGAGCTCTGCTGTTGAGACTTCTGATAACATATTTGTTTTTGAAGATGTCACGCGATGCTGCTCCTGGCTGGGGAGTGAGAAGATGCTGTACTTGCTGCAAATTGTCTTGATAGAAAATAGTGGTACTTTGGCCGTTAGCTGCGGGAACAACCACTTTGTTCTGCTCTCTAATCGCTTTGCCTATACATAATTTGGTGCCTAACACACCACTACAAATACTGTGATTATTCTTAACAGTCATATGCAGTACATATAATTTGAAGGTGAACGTGGGAGCTGTCAGAAGGAAATGTCTAGCCTGTGAATAGCTGAAGGTCATGTCACTACAGCGGTATCTCTTCCTCACGCTTGCAATTAAGTATGTGAAAGCAAATTCGCTGGGCCAGGAGGTCTTGATCTGTGTGGGACAAACAGGCAGGAAAAGGGAGAGCATGTGCCACAGGAGCCCATGGGATGGATGCGAGTGTCTGCTTCCATCAATGTTCATTTTGGAGAAGCACGAAGCCTCGTTTTGTCCCAGGAAATTTATAGTGGGATGCACTTGATCAGCTCCTGCAAGCCTGACACAAGGACAGCTCTGCCTCCTGCGTGGGTGGGTGACGGGTGGTGTCCCTGTCCCACTCTGTCTCTACTGTATGGGAGCGTGTCCTGAGCATGGGGACCTGAAGCTGTCCCTTTGCTATGGGAGCAGAGAAGCAATTGTTTGAGGCTCACCTGGAATTAAAACAGGAAAATAATCAGCTTTGCCTCACCTTGATTTTATAGGAGAGTGCATGTGTCTCGTAATCTGTGTGACGATGGGGCTTGCTTTCCTTATCCCACAATCTAGATATTTTTTTCTACCTAATATTCCTCCCTCTGTTCTTGGAGCAGATTAATAAAATGCTGCAATCCAGGGGGTAGAGTCCTAGGAAGCATCAAAAACCCTACAACAAATAGCTCATGAGTGGTTCTTCTCTCTCACATCTTATCTTCCCAAATTAGACACAGAGAGACAATCAAAGTCAATGCCACGCTTATTGTCAAATCTTTACAGCGTGTCTCTGCAGAAGCTACATGAGGAGTGTTGAGTTGTTCCCTGCCTAAGTGATATTTTTTTTTCTGCTGCTTTGAGGTTTGCCAGCTGGGACCTGCAGCTGGTAGGACTTGCTGGGACCTGTAGTACTCGATCAGGAGAAGTGCTGGCCACGCTCGTGTTACCATACACAGCTCTTCCCCCTTAGCTTCTGCCTTGGAGAAACTCAAGAGAGACCAAATGTTCCTAGTAAGCCTACAGATGCGTGGAATGAAAATCCTTTTTTTTTTTTTTTTTGCCTTGACTTAGCTATCACTGAAGAATGGAGCTTTGGGAGGGTGCTTGATACTGTGGTACCTGGAGACTGGAGGAGTTTTTGGGAGATGGGTGAGAGGAGGCTCGCGCTGGGACTGAGTCCTTCAGCAATCTCTGAAGGTTCAGTTTAAAAAAAAAAAAAAATGTCCTGTGTGCCCTGTGCCCAGCCTGGGCTTAGCACCTTGCTGTAGGGCATCCTGATGGGGCAGAAGGAGGCAAGGAGAACACAGAGCCCTGCTGTATGTGCAGAGCTTGACTGAACCTTCAGAACACTTCCCATGATGTGTCTGGAGCTGTGATGAGGAAGGAACACCCATGCATGTACGTCCCCTCTCTCTGCACTGTCCCTCGTCCCACATGTGCTTTGCAGATGAAGTTTCTCATCTGCAGAGGTGGTTCCGTGCTGCATTGGCTCCCCCCCCTCGGGCTCCTGCTGGCCCCGCTGGCCAGTGCACGGTGGGGTACCTGGTGAAATAGTGCGGCTTCGGCTCAGGTGTGTGCAGGGAAGGTGAGACACGGGAACGGTGGATGTGGGGAGTGAGTAATTGGAGGCCAAGAGGCAAAAGTCTCTGACAGAACAGGATTGATTTGAAGCTTTTCACTGGAACACTTGCCCAAAAAAAAAAAAAAAATCAATGCTTATTCCCTGGACTCGAGAGTGTGTTTACTGTATTCAGCAGCTAGCATTAAAAGTGAATTCCAGCAATTGCAATTACAGCTTTCTCCTTCGTTGCCATCCCCCCCTCTCCCTCCCCCTCTCTTGCTGGCTTTCGTCATGTTTTAGAGCCTAAGGCGAAGCTAACGCAGTCAAACTGAAAGTGGTTTTATAAATCGTAAAGCCCACCTTCCCCCTTCCTTTCCTTTCCCTCGGGATCTTCTTTTCCTGAGCACTGTCAAACTCGATTCAGCTCAGAGCCGCGGCGATGCCTTGCCGAGGAGATTGCGCGGCGCTGAGCACGGCTCGGTGGCGAGGCAGCCGGCCAAGGCATGTTAGTCCTGCTGCTCTCTGCTAACACCATTTGATTTCCTCCTGCCTGATGGCAGAAGTCTTAAATGTGGAGTTTCAGAGACGGGGCTGCGTGGGGAGGCAGTGGGAGAGGTGATGGGATGGGATGGTGAAGGGGAGCTGGGAGGAAGGAGCCCAGGGAGGGCATTCCCCCTGCCAGCCTCCAGCCGGGGGGTCCCCTCTGCCCTGCCCCAGCCGGGGGGTCCCCTCTGCCCTGCCCCAGCCGGGGGGTCCCCTCTGCCCTGCCCCAGCCGGGGGGTCCCCTCTGCCCTGCCCCAGCCGGGGGGTCCCCTCTGCCCTGCGCCAGCCAGGGCTTCCCAAGCCCCTGTGCATCCAGCCCTTCTGCTGGGAGCTGCACAGGGTGCCCAGCACTCCCCCATAAGCCCTTCTGGCTGGTCCCAGTAGAGGGCACCGATGTCTGCACTCTGCTCCTCTTCATTAACCTTTAATTAATAGGTAGGTGGCACTGGTCCCAGCTCTGGATGGTGCACAGAGGCAGGGGTTGTCCTCCCCATGACAGGCTGTGGCTGAAGCATCGGGTGCTGGGGTCGTTCCCCAGGACCAGCTCTGTGACAAGGGCGACTCAAGGAGTCATGCTGAGCAAGGCAAATGGGGGGAAAAAAACCAAACCCATAATAAAAAAAAAAATAAAAAAATCCCCAAACCTTCCTCTTTCAAAAAAAAAAAAAAAATTCTATGCAGTGTGGATTGCAGCTGCAGAGGGAGACGGAGCCTCCCCTGCCCCTGTGTTAACGAAGCCGTTGCAAACGCGGGGCTGATGGAGGATCTCGTGTTGGGGTTTGGTGAAGTGGAAAGAGCTCAGCTTGACTTGCAGACCCCGGCCTGAGCTGGAGGGGCAAAATGAACTTGCTGTTGCTTGTAAACTGAGTGGTTTTGATCTGGAAGTTGCTGGTGGGGAAAATAAAATATGGGAAATCGAGAATTCATTGGTCCGGCTCTGCTTTCCTGAATGTAATGGTTTTTGGTTTTGTTTTGTTTTGTTTTTTTTGGCATGTGATCCTGTGTGGAATAAGACAAGGGACTATTGGCTGTATTTTGCTGTGCTTTCCATCTATGTATCGATCTGGTCCACTCTTCAGAGGAAGCGCTTCCAAAAGTGCATAAACCTGCTCTGCTTTTGAGTATAACAGAAGCTTCTGATTTTTTTCTTGTTTTATGCTTCTGCCAGTTTAATCCAAAGGACCAAGCTGCTTCCCGCCGAGCTCTGTTTTCCTCCAGTCCTATCCACTATATGTATTTGGACTGGGAGCTGTGCGGGGCTCAGGACCACGTACCCAGCTTTTGGGAGGTGGTAACAGATCGCAGCACCTCGCAGCTGAGCAGCGGGGATGTCCAGAGGGTGACAGAGTCTGATGCACGTGGGCTCTGTTGGCCGCTGCTCCCTTCCTCACACGTACGCAGTAGCTATGAGAGCAGTGTCTTGTCTTTGTGAGGGCTTGCTGACATGACAGCGACAATATGCTAGGTGGTTTCTTTTGGTATGATTTTTTTTTTTTTCCTTTCTCCTTTTAAATTGAAAAGGAGAAGCTGCTCTGAAGAACAGCAGCTGAGCCAGCCAGGGATGGGTTCAGGGCATGTTGTCCCTCACTTAAAACTTGAAAAGTTACGTGGGAAGAGGCTCTGGGCGAAAAGGGAGAGACTAGTGAAAAGCTAGAGTGTGCTTCTGTGGCAGCCTGGGGACAGGCAGCTCTTGGAAGTGTTCAGCCCCTTGAATTCGTTCTGGGTCCTGGGTGCTTTGCAAGATCTGGCGCTGAATTCCAAAGCCAGAGCTTGATGGAGATGATTTTGAGCGGTGCTGAGCTGGGGACTGGGAGACAGGCTCTGTGATGGCCTGTCAGGAGGGAATGCTGTGCTCTGTTTTCCTTGGAGATGTTTTAGAGATGGAAAATTCATGTTGAGCTTTCCAGTGAAACCATCGTGCCTGTTTGCATGGATAAAGCACTGAGCAGCGCTGGGCTGGGTTTGCTGGCTGCAGACCCTTTTGCTCAGTCTAAATTGCCGGCATCGTGCACAGGAGCAAACATTATGTTGATCTTCCTGACTTAAGTCAATAGGACACAATTTTCCGGGTTGCTAGCGAAAGCAGCACGTGCTCCAGATCTTTCTGCAGCAAGCCATTGGAGATGTTGCCAAGTCAAAACCTTCTCTTCCCAGGCAGCGGTGCAGGAGTGTTTGTTTTCTTAAGCACCTAAAGTTGGTACGTGCAGCAAATGAATATTGACTTCGACACAGTTGCTAAGATAAGATGCTGGCGAAGCTGAGGAATTCCTTTTCCAGCTGTTTGCAGAAGCAGGTGATGAACATGGGGAAGGGGGGAGCTGCTGTGGGTGGCCTTTTTCACCACTTCCCTGGGGTATTTGTGACCGGGGACAGATGTGTCCCCATGGCCTGTCTGGCTCTCTGAGGCTGTGACAAAAAAAATGCTGCGTGAAAAAATTGAAGCTGGGATAGCCCAGTAATTAAATCCCTTTCCAGCTTGGAAAAAACATCTTAATTTGTCTTGAGAGGGGAAAAGATAGACTGTCTTGGGACCAGATGCTCAGCCAGGGCAGAACGGTGCGTGGAGAGGGCGGCTGCGTACCTGCTGCCGGTCCTTCCCTTCCCGAGGATGTTCCTGTTCCCTCCTGGAAAGATGTTTGGTGCCAGACAGCGCACAACAGACAGTCCCTGGAGGGGTCTGCTGAGCTCACGTAAATATGATGTTTGCTGGCTCTGGAATGGATCAGGGAGGGATTTAGAGACTTGGAGCTCAGCTGCGTGGCTCGGAGATCCCCCTGCAAGTAAGCTGTCCTCTGCTGACACCGGCTTTCCCGTCAGGTCGTGCTGCCAAACCTCTGGACCCCGAGATAAATCACCTCCTGCTGTAATTACAGAAACTCATTTGTCCGTGATTAAGCAGTTTGGTGGAAGGTGTTGGAAAGGTGGTAGCTGAGCTCTGCCGGGTTGTACTTTAATTAGGATGAAAGGGCTTCCTCCTCTTCCTCCTCCTCCCGCAGCCCTCCCTGGGCCTGCCGCCAGGTCTCACGGAGGCAAGTGGCTGTTGGCTTGACCCGCTGCTGATTTAAATGAAATGAGTTCATTCAACGCTGTGCAAGCTTGAGGATGTAAATATTCTTTAATTATACAGCCTGGTGGTTGTACTGGCAGGGTTACCCCCGCGGCAGCAGGGTGTCCTGCCCCAGGTCACCTCTCCAGGGATGTTGGAGGGTATCAAACAGCTGATGGAGGTGAAGAAAGGATGGTCTGACCGGTGAACGGGGTGTGAGGCAGTGGAGCTTCATTCCTTTGCCATAAGTGGTCCTGGACAAGCTTGCACAGGGATTTGAGGATGTACGATCCCTGTGGGCTCAGTGGGAGCTGGCGTCTTGCTGAGGTTTGAGAGCACACCTGAGTTTTCTGTCTGCCTGGGATGGGAACCCCGCTGCCAGCTCTCCTGGGGTGGTAGCACGTTGGATAGAGGCTGTGAGGATGGTCAAGCCTGAGCAGGAGGGGATGGGAAGGGCTGGGAATCAAAGACGGATCCTTCTTTTGGCAAAACCAACGGGTGGAAAGAGTCCCGAGAAGGACTGTGTAAAGGGAGCAAACCCAGCTCCTCCTGCGGGCGACTTCTTTGCCCTTCATTGGGAACCGACAGCAAACAGTCTCGCAAGCAGGGAGAAAAACACTAATCTGCCCGTGTCAACAAACCAGTGTGAGCTTCTGTGCTTGCGCAGAACACGTTCCCTTTAATGTCCCACGCTCCTCGACAGGAGCCCGGGGATGCTAATTGCTTGCGAAGGCTCTCTGAAGTGTTTTGCTTGGTGGATGTGTTTGCGTGATCTCCAAGCAGTACTTGTGAAAAGTGGCAATCCGTGTCGCCGGCGAACCGCCTGATTCATCGCCAATCGATTTCCGTCGGCCGCGGTACATGACTTAGAGACTCTCCGAGAGAATTGCTCTGGGTTGATCTGGGGGAGGAAGGTGTTAGAAACTAATGCTCTGAAGAGTCAAGAGAAAGCGCGGAGTCGTAGTGATTCCTCTGGGTCACTGGCTTTTATTTCTCTCTCCTCTCCGCGCTGCTGTTTTGTTCGATGTGACACAGCTTTATGCTCACAAGGGCCACCAACCTTGAGGTTTTTTTGCTGCGTGTGGATCAGCCTGCAGCTCTGCACAAAGCTTCTTGGCGAGGAAAATGCTCTGTGTGGATTGGAGAGGCTGGGTTGGGTAAATGCAGACCTGTGCTGGGACCTGCTCCCAGCCCTTCCCAAGGATTGCCCTGTCCCGTGTTTGCATGTGGAACTGGGGCTGTGACAATGCAGTTGCAAGAGGTGGGTCTCAGAACACAGCCTTGGGGCACGTGGCACCTCTGTTGGACAGAGGCCGGATGATTTAAACCGAAAGAAGCTGTTGGGACGAGCAGAGGAGTGATTCTGAGTCTGTCTGGGAGGGGTGTCAAAGACTCTGGCACTTTTATGGCTTGTAGTTTACATCTGGCCAGTGCAGGCAGCTGTCCCTGCTTTTCATTCTCCTGCAAAGCCATTTGACTTTTCCAGCTAATAAAATTTGTGTGTTTTATTAGAAGAAGGCATGTTATCTCTCCTCTCCTCTCCTCCCTGGACCTGGACTGGAGCCCTCGGAGGGCTGTGCTCTGCTGGTGTGCATGGGTTGCTCCCTCATCACGCTCTGTCCTTCCTCTGCACGACCCAGCTGGGGAGGGCTGGAGAGTTTGGGCTTGTACAGGGCTGCGAGGTGCTGTGCAGCTCCCTGGAATATCCTCTCCCATCTTCTGTAGGCAGCCATGGAGCTGGGTTGCAAAGATGGGAGAGGAAGAGGGATTAGCTTAGCTCTGTTCCGTACAGCAGGGCAACGTCTTGTACTTGCTGAGACCCAGGGGAAATGCTTCAACCTCCTCAGCTCTTCAATTTTCCTTACCCTGGGTGCTAGGTATGAGGGCAGGATTTATCCAGGATTTGAAAAGTTCTTGGGCTTGGATCTTCAGCATTTTAGGGTCAAGAACCTTTGTTGTTAGCCTTTAGGTGATTGTATAAACCCAGCCCATCCTTGCTGTTGGTGTGGGCTCCTCTGTCCTTGTGTCAGCCAGATCTGGTGGCTGCAGTTTGTTTGTCCCACTGGCTGTGCCGAGCCAGCTGGAGGTGCCAGCAGAGGAGCTGGCTCCCCGTGTGGCTTCTGCAGTGCAGCCAGAGCGACGTGCCTTCGCCTGGCAGGACACCCGTTAGAGGTGGCTGATCAGAGCCAGCAAGAGCAGCCTTTGGCTTTCAGATCTCGGCAGGAGCGCAGGACTTGGGCAGCAAGGCTTACAAATGCAGGAGGCTTTTAAAACAAAACCGATTTGGAATTGCCAGGGTAAGAATGCCCACGGTGGCTCTTGCAAAACCTATCCCGCCAGTAGTGAAGTTGCTTTCATCCCCCTCAATGGTTTGAGCGATTTGTGGTTCACTTCTAATTCATCTGAAGCCAGGAGTGTGTTTTCTGTGCCCTAGCGTGCTCTCTGAGTTTTCCTCTGAGCCAGGCTGGATTGCCATGTGCTGCTGCTTCTCTGGGACTGGGAACTTTCCGTTTGCTCCTGGCTGATGGCGCAGGACAAACCTCTGCCGCTCTGCACAACCACATAGAGACCACAACTCTTTGTGTGGGTTGCCTGGCTGCTGCGGATGTGGGGCTCTTGAGGATGGGTAGGAGACCAGTGGGAAGGTGTTGTCCTTCCCCTTCCCTTTTATTTTACTTTTTTATTTTTTTTTTTTTTTTAACTAACAGTTCCACTCCAGTGATCCTAACAGCGATGAGCCCTTCTTAAACTGGAGCTGTGCATGCTCGGGGGGATGCTCTCGGAGTAGATATGAAGGATGCTATGATCTCAATGGATGAGATGGGTAGACAAAGGATCAGAGTGAAGCCAAGGGACAGCAGATCAGTGACAAACCCAGGACGTAACCCTGAATGGTGTCTCAAACCAGCTCCACTTCCATCTGCCTGCTGTGGCCCAGGTGCCAGCATGGAAATCTCTTGCTTACGCCTCGAATCTGGGGTTAAGCTGGCTTCCTCCTCCTCCTCCTGCAATTCTGGCCTCATTCAATCTTCCCCAGAAGAAAAACCTCTTTAATAGTGCATGTGCCTGCGCTGTTGTGGCGTGTTCGCGCTGTCAGCGAGGCGAGAGAGTCCCTCTGGCGCTGCAGTGGCAGGAGCCCTTGTTTGGAGTGTGGCTGCAGGAGGTGGCTGAGTCACCGGTGCCGTCTTCGAGCACCCTCCTGCATCCTTCACAGCATCTCCCCTGACCTGCCCTCGCAGGGAGTGCATCTGCAGGGACCTGCCTGGGGATGTGGGCATTCACAGCGCTGCCCTGCGGTGTGCAGGAGCAGAGGATGAGGCCAGCGTGTTTCCTCTTCTCTAACGGCTGTACCTGCATCTTTGCTTTCCCCCAGCCCCAGGGGTGCCCTCCTGTTCAGGGCTGGTGGGAGCGGACGGGACATATGGGTACCTTGGAATGGGGAAGCTGGGCAAGAGAAGGCAGAGCTGGTTCCTCCCTCTTGCTGAAAAACCCGAGAGGTTTAAAAACACTCTGCTCTCCCAGGCAGGATCCCCGTGGCAGCCCTTCCTGGTGCTGGGAGAAGCCACTCCTGCTCCTGCCAGCGCAGGAGCTGCCGACTGTGCCAAGGCATGGGCAGAGGATCCCATCTGTGCTCGGATCATGGCCTCGTGCTGGCTCTGTCCCTGCTGTCTGTTCAGAGGATGTTAGAACTACATGTTAAATAACTTTATCTTTGGCACCTCTCCCTTTTATTGGCTGTGGAACGATGGCAGAGAGAGAATAGGTGGTGGTTTGCAAAAACAAAGCAGCATCCTAAAATGGGCGATCACTAGAGGAACGAAGGGGCACATGAAGTACATATAAATCTCCATACTGTGTTTAAATGGTGCAAATTTTTTTTTAAATGCCCCCCCTTTTTTTTTTTCCTGTTTTCCAGTAAGGATTATATTCTAGCAGATGGGCAGCATGAACTGGAGCATCAGTCATCAGGCACTGGAGAAGGGCAGGATTTGTTAAACTGAAGCTGAAGTCTGTATCCTAGTAGCACTGTGATTTTATTTTTTTTTTTTAATTTTTATTTTTTCTTCAGGACTTTCCAAGCAAAGCCTAGCTTGGTTGCCTGATGGGGGTGGGAGGGTGTAGGAGGAAATCTGCAGCAGGAAAAAGCCCTGGTTGAGGCTCTGGCTGTACCTGGGTCAGTACGAGGAGCTGCAAGGAGCAGGTGGTTTATCTCTGCTTTTTGGAGACACTGGCTTTCAGCCAGTCCTGTTGGGTCAGAGGGAGCCCAAAGGGTCAAGGAGATGGAAGTGGTATCGCCTCATCTGTGTATCCATCATTGTCTGTAACCGCCTCTTTCCCATCTTTAGCTGCATGAAGCATCTGCCCAGTAAATCCCCAGCCCCAGGTCTCTGGGTTCTGTTACCCTCTGCCTCCTGCCCTGTCTTCCCTCGCGGTCCATTGACATGTGCGTTGCTGCAAGGGGGAAGCTGCCTTTCCAGCCAAGCGCTAGGGCATGGCAGCCAGGGGCTGTAGCCACAAGTCCCCAGCAAATACAAAACAATGTGTAAACATGTTTTAATGTCAAGTTTTTATTAAAAGTGGACTGGGATTAAGGTGTTCATCTGCCTTGCGAGGAGTGACTTTATAAATCTCGGCTTGCATGTGCTCACAGAGCATTACTGATCTCCAGACGAGATCCAGATCGCGTGTGCGTGGACCGTTCGTGGAAAACCCTCTCCTGGCGATGAGAGCTGGGGCTCAGCGAGTCCTCCTGAAGCTTAACGTGGCTTCCCACCGGCACAAAGCTCTTGAGTCTCCTTCCCCTTTGCAGCCTCTGACACTGGCCTTACCTGGTGCCAGTGGTTTGGAGACTCTGCCAGGAGCTGTGCTGGGGTCAGCAGACCCATGGCTGATATGAGACCCTGGGGTCTTGTACTGGACATCACTGGAAGATGCTTTAAGTGCTGCCATCCTCTCTGCCATGCTGAGTTGCAGTGGCGGAAGAGGTTTAGGAGCATCTGAAAATCTTATCCTTTGACCTCTTAAGCATGAAAAATTCATAGAAGGATTGGAGCAGCTTTGGCAAGAGATTATTTGTTTCGTGGGTTTTCTTTTTTCCTCTCTGCTTGTTTTCTCCTCTAAGCGTTCATCTCGAAATTCCCCTTGGCCAAGGTTGGATTGATGGCTCTGGGACAATCAGTTGTATTCTGCTGCTGTTAGTGGTTTTAAAGGCAGTGAAGTTGGGTCCTTGAAGTGCTGTCAGTAATCACTTTTATGGTGGTCGGATTGCTCATTAGCGCACTTGTTTTCAGATATTTAAGCTGGAAAGAAATCTATAGTCCTTGCATTTTTAACTTGATAACCACTCAATAGAACAAATAGAGTTGGAAATTAGAGCAGAGCTGGACTGGAAGAAATAGTCCTGAACACTCACCTTTTACCCCAGAGGTCTGCGGAGACAAGTGCTTTGAGAACACAGCTTGGGGGAAGGCATATATCCCTGCCTACGGAGAGGTAATAGCGGCTCAGGTTTTCCGTGGTGATTAACCTGTGCGATGGTCGGGACCTGGAGGTCACCCTGAAACAGGTACATTGAAAGTTTCTGCTCTGAGGCTGGGAGAAAAGCAGGTGCTGGATCAGAGCGTTAATTTTCAGGTCACATATCAAAAGAAACAGCTCAAGAGGTCCTTAAGGATAGTGCTCAGAACTGGCTGGAAAAAATCAGAGGATGTGGTGCAGCTGTGGCTTTTCCTAGAGCCTCGGTGGCTGGCTGGGAACTGCTCTGTGTCCTGATAGCAGTGGGGGGGATGTCCCGGGGTGCTCTGGTCCAGAGCTGGCACAACTGAGCATCAGGATGAGTCAGGATTTCCCCTACCACACCTTCAGTTCCTGCAATAAAAGAGTAAAGGGTTGGAGGGTTGTGTTGGGATTTTTTTCCCTTATTTTTTGTAAAGCATTTTGGGATTTAGTTGGAGGCAAGGTGCTGTGCAGATGTAAGCTCGTTAGAAGATCATTATCATCATTTACCTGCTGTGTCTGTCTGTCTCTAAATAGCATTAGCTGTCAGCCCATTTGTCCATGTTCCCCTCTTACCATTATAGTGGTGAAACACCAGCTTGCCCCATTTCCCGTGCCCAGCAGCATAGGTCGCACTGGGCTGCATCTTATGGGATCTTAAGGGGCACAAAGTCAGACTGTGCCCGGGTTCAGTCCATCCTGTGCTGCATGGGAAAACTCAGATTTTTATTTTTTTTTTTAAATTTTATTTTAAGCCTTGAAACTCAACGAATGTGACCAGGCGAAGCATGTGTCCCCTCAGCAGCCAGCCTTCACCCATCCCTGTGTGTCCCCTCAGCAGCCAGCCTTTGCCTGTCCCCGTGTGTCCCCTCGGCAGCCTGCGCGGCTCGGTGCCGCTCTGTGTAGCGTTGTGATCGTGTTTCTCAGAGAAGATAATTAATATGAGGGAGCTAAAAATTTAGTCTTGCACTTTTTACAGCCTCTAACCCTATTAGTCAGGCCATTTGGAGTCCAGGGAGGGTTGTTTCTTGCCAGAATAGATTGCAAATGGATTGAGTTCCATTACGTTGTTAATTAAAAGGAATAAAATAAAAAAAAAAAGAGAAGGAGGAGAAGCAGTGGAGTTATCTGAGACTTTGGAAGGAAAATTAAAGCCTTGGGTATTTTCCACTGATGCATTCCCGTGCATTGCCTTGGTGCTTGGTCCACCTTTGGCTCTTTTGCTCTTGAGCATCACCAGTGCTTGCCTGTCCCCCTGCCACCCCACCTGGGGATCCCCAGATGTCCTGGCTGAAGCGCAGCAAGGTCTGTAGCGCAGTGCAGAGAGGCAGCGGGACTGCGCATCCAGGCGGTGCAGCTGCTGGGCTGGGGATTGCTGCAGAGAGGGAGGAAGAGGAGGAGGAGGCAGGCAGCCTGGGTTTGGAGAGCCCAGTCCCACAGCTGCCGTGCCCGAGGGGTGAGCGGGTGGCACTGCGAGGGAGCCATCATCCCCCCCCAATACATCAAGGCGATGCTGTTAGACTTTCATGAGCGCTATCGGTTGCCCAAAGCGCTCAGTGCACTTATTTATTTTGTACCTCGGTCCCGCAGGCTGTGATGTGCCAGACGTGGCGTGTCTAAGCAGCGGGGCTGTTTCTTATCAGCCGTTCGCACTGTCTCAGAACCCTTCTGCTAAGTGTCTTTTGTCCCCTAATAAACTGATAAGCTCCTGGTAATCCTCCGATCGCTGGTAGGCAGGGCAGCCGTGCTCTCCCGTGCCTGCACAGATAAGGCAGCGCCTTGCCAGCGGGCAGCGGGTGATACGGCAGCGGGAGCAGCGGGGAAAGGCTGGGATGCTCCAGCACGCCGCTGGCTTGGGCTCTGGCAGGGGTTAGGACTGGATTACAGAGTGATGGGGATGGATTTGTCCAGCTTTTATCTTAGTCTGAGGGAGTTTTTTTGCATCGCTCGGGCAGGTGGGCTCGTGTCGTGGGTCTGTCCCGTGGTGCCCTGGCACAGCCCACCCTCCCAAAGCCGCTTCCCGGTCCCCTGCGAGGGCGTGGAGTCCCGCTGGCTGCCAGCGCTGCGGCGGCTTAGCAGAAGATAATTGAAAAGAAGCAGAAGGAGGGAGAGAGCAAGGGAGAAGACGTGTTTTCTGTTTTGCTCGCTGCCATCAGGAGCTGGGCAGGAGGGAGCTGGGGAGCTGTGTTCGGTGTTAATTGTCTGAGGTTTTCCCTGTGCATCTGAGGTGCTGTGGCACAAGCAGCTCCTGTCCCGGGACCCTTGGCCACCTGGCTTGTAGGGGGGGAGAAAAACCATCCAGAGCCAGTACGGGGCAGGGGGCTGAAATGCAGCATCACCTCTCCCTGTGCACCCATCCCGGCATCCCAGGGGCTGGTACCACTCTGCCTGGGTCACTGAGGGACACATCCCGGCTCAGGCAAGGGACCACTGTGCCTTTTCTAGCCACATGTGTGCACGTCAGAGTCATTTAATTTGTCAAGCAATAGGGAGGAAGGGAAAAGAGGTTTTCATTTCGCATTTTACCGTCTTGTCGGCGTTCTCCTCAGGGGCGGCTGATCTTTGGCCTGTTGTAGCCACAGCCCTTGTTTAGCAGGAGCTGGGCTTGTTCTGCTTGTTTCTTACAGTGGAAAACAACTCATTAGCACAAGGTATGCTGGAGCCCTGGAGACCCTCCTCCTGCTTTTTTTGCACGGCGTGAGGATGGAGTGCCTTTCTCCTGGCACCGAGCACATTATGGGCTCACCTCTGCATCCTCCTCCCCTGCTCGTGTGTTTCAGGGTTAACGCTGGCTGCTCCCTCTCTTTGATACGGGGTTTTGAGCTGGGGGCACACAATCAAAAGCAGGATCAATTTTCCCCCTGCTTTCTCTCCTTAATTGCGTGCATTTATGTATCTGTTTGCTGCTGCTGGAGCGAGCGGGCTCAGCACAGCAACCTGCTGTGTGGGGATTGGAAATGAAGTATCAAGAAGATGCTGACAGCCTGCTCGCGAAGGCTTGATCAATCAGTATGTAATAGAAAAATGGCTCTGGCTCCTAAAGGGAAAGGGAAGCAAAGGATTTGATTAAAAAGTAAGACAGTGGCTGGTTGGAGGGGACATCTCCTGGAGATGGATGAATCATCAGGTAGTTACAGAGAGAGGGTTTGGCTTGAGAGTAAAGTGGGGGAATCGCCCGCACCCTTGGGCTGGGGAGCGGTGTTGCACATCACCCTGAGTTTGTTGCGGGTCTTGCTGCCCTTTTCCTGATGGGGATCTTGGGGTGGGAGAGGCGAAGCTGGGGTGGGTCTGCACTGCAGCAGAGCGGAGCTGCCTGGGCTGGACCCTGGGAGCAGGGCACGGGTGTGTAACCTGGAAAGCATCGAACCCAAGGTCTGAATGATCCATTTGAGACCAATTGTACCCAGACTGCAAACCTCCGGAGTTGGTGTTTGGCTGTGGGTCCCTGCTGCTGCCCCAAACTCTTGGGGATGGAGCTGTGCTGGGCTCCTCCGGGTGCAGGCAGAGCCTGGGTGCAGGCAGGCTGGTACCCGCCCTGCTGGCATTTGACGTGGGTGAACAGGCACTAAATAATCAGCAGCCTATCGATCCAAGGTCACCCATGCCAAGGCGTGATCGATAGGAACGGACAGCTGAGTGGTTCTGTAATAAAGTGCCTTCACCTTAGTGGATTTGGGAGAGAGCAAGGGTACGGGAGATTAAATCCTCCTGCCATCGACAGCTCATCAAGCAAAAGATGTATTAGTGAAGAAAAGTTATGCTTCCTGAGCCCTGCTGGGAGGAATCGAGCTGCTGGGAACTGTTTGTGCTCTTTGGGGGAACATCAGCCTGGAGAACAGCTCTGCTGCCTCGCAGCACCGGCTGGCAGGGAACTTCCCGAGCAGTGGCAGAGCCTTTGAGGGCTGTGGAGGGATTAGGGAATCTGCAAGGGAACGTGCCGCGGCTGCGGCAGCCCAGCGGGATCTGGCTGTTCCATGCTGAATCCCCACTTGCGCTGGTGTGCTTTCCAGCCCCATGTAAAGGGCATCGCACCAGAACCCCCCAGTGCCTGGACTGCCCTGGAGCCCATGGGATGCGCCGTGTTCCCAGCTGGTCCCAGGACCTGTCCCCATTCCCGTGGGCGGAGGGAGGGAACGACGGCAAGGTCTGGGTGGGTCAGGCTGCTGCAGAGAAGTGGAAGGTGCAGGGTTAGATCCTGATCTCCAGGCTGCCCTGTCCGGCTCTTACCTGCTCGCCCCTTTCCCTGGCTCAACCTTGCGAGCAGCAGGGAGGAGAAAAAGTGAATAACGCTTAAACCCGTGCGGGCCTGGGGTGACAGCAGCCCCCTGACGTCTCCTCCACCTGTTTTTTCAAGACAAACTTCCTGCTGCGATCCACACGCAGCTTTATTGAGCTCTATTTCCTCCAGTCTAACTACAGAAAGAAATTGGCAGCAAACGCTCTCATGGGCAGCGTGGAACGGCAGCGGCCGGCTGTCAGGGCCCCTGGGGTTTTATTGCCCTGCCAAACACCTACATCATGGTGACACGTACATAATTACATATCGGACCGGGGAGGATGAAGCGCCCTGCACCTCCTAAACGTGTCAACATGATTTGAGAGGTTTGGGCTCGGCTGGACTTCTCAGGCATTAGATTTCAGACTCCAATCACTTGGGCATCCGGCGGATCAATAGCTGCACACCTGAAGGCAGCTGGCTGGAAGGTGAGGGACTGGGGCGCCGGCTGTCGGGGATGGCGATTAAGTTGATGTATGAGTTGGGTTTGGGGTTAGTCACTCTTCCTTCTTGCTGGGAAGAAGAAATCTTGTGGGCAGGCTGCATTTCAGCATCTCCATCCCATGTCAGCAGCCATGGGCTGCCTGCAGATGCTCCGTGACCCTCGTGATGCAGCAGAGCATCTCGCAGATCCACCAATAATCCCGTCTCTTGGATCCAGACGTGCCACCTCGTGCCGACAGCAAATAGCTGTTGGTAAGAGAAGCGAGCGTCTGCCGGCTGAGCTTCCTCCGACGGCAAACGCAGATGGCAGCTGGCACGGGGAGCGTGGCGTCGCCGTGGGGGTGCCGTGTGTTGTCTTGTCTCTGGCCTGAGACTGAACAATGGGAGGGAGCAAAGCCGTGGTTTCGCGGTGGCGGTGCCCTGCTCTGAGCAGCGCTGCCCTCTGTGCACGCTGTATGCACCCCCCTTGGGAAATGGGGGGACTGGGGGTGATTCGTGTTATTGAGGCTGGGTGGGAGAAGAACAAAAATCAGAAAATTCTTGAACAAAACCAGTTGAGATTTGCACTGAGTTTTCTTGCGATACGCTTGGGGATTTGAGCTCTTTTTGGGAAGAGCTGGAGGTTTCTGGAGTTCTCATCGCCTCCAGCTCAAACGCATGGCATTAGGCACGTGGGACTTTCTAGTGACTGATCATGAATTAATTAAAATACCTATTGATTACTAGTTAACCCTTCACACTCTGCTTTGGGACAGCCCTGCTGTCAGCCTCCTTCCCCCTATCCCCCAGGGCAGCTCTCCCATAGCAAGACCCTTGGCCCCTTCCCCCTTTTTGAAATTTCTCTCTGAGATGGGCAAAGAGATGAATGTCCTCTCCCCCCCTTTCTGTCCTCACTATGTCCCCAGGGCCGGGGTCTCCCCTCCATACTGGGAAGGTTTGTACGTGCGTGAGCAGCCGTGTGCTGGCAGGTTGTTCAGCCCAGCCCGTGTCTCACCCCATTCGTTTGATGTGACAGATTCATTTCCCCGGTGTGGAAGCTGTGTTCAGCCCCGTGCCTCTCCTGTCATGTCTCAGAAATTGTCCCCGGCTCAGCCAGCGCCGAGGATGCTGAGCATCTGTCTGGGGGTCCCCTGCCAGCCCCAATTACCCAGCGCGACTTAAGGGGAAAACACCTGCAAACAAATGCAGTGGTTCTGAGTGCAAATTGGTTTTCAATTGCTCCAGATTTAAAGTGGCACTATTGCAAAATAACATAATAACATTATTTTGAGTGCAAGTGGCTTTGAAATACAGATTTTTTTTTTTTTTTTTTTTTTTTTTTTTTTTT
>WKFP01014744.1:50952-141460 GCA_011057875.1 Pterocles orientalis
TGCAGAAATTTGGGCCCAACTTTAAAATGAGGACAGTCGTCACCTGCTTTTTTTTTTTTTTTTTAGAGGAGGTTCGTGTGTTCAGGAGGAGCTGTGCGTGGGTCGGAGTTTTGCTCCCACGCTCGCGGCAGGGTGAGATTCAGTCCTTCAAAATGTCACTTGCTAAACAACAAGTAATGATAAACACTTATTGTTATTCTCCCTTTCTTTCCTCCGTGGGAGTAGATGATATTGCCAACTGACCGAATACTCATTTGACCCTTGAAAATGCGAGAGTCATGTTTAATTCATGTCTTTTATTTATAGATTTGGGCTCCTCTGGTTTCTCTCCTGCGATGCGTGGCTGCTGCGCCGGAGTGGAGGGAGGGCGTTGGGCCAGAGCATCTCTCGAGGAATGGCTTTTGGGACCACGCTGTGGCAGGAATGCCACCGGGCATGGTGTCAGCTCCCTGCATGCTGATGAGAACTTGGAAGAAAAAAAAAAAAAGTAGTTTTTGCAGCTCAATCCCATGGATGTTTTTGGTGCATTAACCCAAGCTTGCTGCTTGCCATCAAATCAGGGTTTTTTTCCAGTGGTTTTGGCGTCAAGAAAGTCCTTCTGAGAGCCCAGTCAAGCAGAATGGGGGGACAGGAGCCCCGTCTCTGTGTCCCTTGCCCCCCAGCCCCACTGAAGCAGGGGGCTGAGCCTAAGGGTTGGAGCAAACTGGGCTGGGGGATGCTCTGTCCCCGTGAGCACAGTCCAGCAAAACCGTGCAAGGAGGCGAGTGCGGCGCAGAGGTGCGTGGAGCTGGGAGCCCATTAATCAGATTAACGAGGATGTGGTCTAAAAGCCACGTATCGGTGACAAAAATGATTGAGTGGTGCTGGACTGAAACAAGCCAAGCAGAGCTGGCTCTGGCATGGTCTCGGGGATGAAGGCGTGTTGTTAGCAGGGAAACGCGGTCCTGGGGGTGTGCGAGCGGGAGGCAGGGGTGTCATTCTTTCTCCCGGCAGAGCGCGGGTTAAACCACTGTAACACAGATAGCTGTGGGCAAAGCATCACAGCGAGGAAATGGAGAAGCAGCAAAGGGAGGGAATTGCAGCCTGGAGGAAGATAAAGGGTTTAGAGAGGATGGCTGTGAAGAAAGCGATTAGAGGAAATTAAACATGGGCAGGCTGGAGATGGGGGCTGGGGAGGGGGAATCTGGTTGTGTTGGTGCGAGGACGTGTTGCAGAGCGGGGGAATTGCTCTTGTCGCTGAACTGTGCAGGCGCTGGGAAGGAAGAATGGCATTAACCAGAGCGGGAGGATCATGAGCATCAAAGTCCAGCCAGGCACTCCGGCACTGGGACCAGTGCTGGGCTGAAACCCAGCTGCACAGAAGCAGAGGGGCTGGAGGAGGCAGGGAGATGTTAATTCCTGCCTGGGGAAGCCCTAACGTGTGCACTTGAGGAGCTCTTCTGCCTCTGATTTTTCAACCTAGTGATTAAACGTCCATCCTGGACATGCCTGTGCCATTGGACAAACCTCTTGCAAGGGACAGACAGTTAGTTGCCTTGAATTTGGCAGATTCTTCAGCTGGGGGATGCCACAGGAGATGGATGTGTTGTCCACAGGGCTTTGGTGCGCTGGCTTGAAGCTTGCCAGGACCTGTGAAGCTGCTGGAGGACCAGTCCTGGCAGTGCAGCGTTGCTGGAGTCTGGGGATGGAGGGGTGTCCTGGTTTTGTCTGGGACAGAGTTAACTTTCTTTATAGTAGCTAGTGTGGTGCTATATTTTGGGTTTGTGAGAGAAGCTGGCTGATCACACACGGATGGGCAGAGCTGCTGCCAGGACTTTCCAGCTTCTCTGCTGTGCCCGTGTCTGCAGGGGCAGGAGGAGCTGGGAGGGAGCACAGCCCCAGTGACCAGCCCAGGATGTGGCCGTAGGTTCAGGACTGAGACCCAAACTGGCCAGTGGTCTATTCCATACCATGCACAGCATGGCCAGTGTATAGAGGAGTGTCTGTTCGGAAGGGCTCTCTCTTGTTCTGAGTCATCTCGCTCCGGGTGGTCCCTCTCCCAGGGTCATCTCCCTCCCTTGGTCAGCTCTCAGTCTCGGACACTCGGGCTCTTATCTCGGTGCCAGGATTGTGGTTTCAGGACTTTCCCTGCTCCAGGATTATTGGCTAGGAACAGGCTGAGCCTTGGTCATTGAGTGCTGAGCACTGTCACTGTGTGTCACTCATTTGTATGTTTCCATATATTACTATAATAATAATTATTATTTCCAATATTATTGTAATTTAGCTTTTAAATTGTTCTTATCTCAACCCACAAGTCTCTTTTTCCTTTTACCCCTTTAATTCTCTTCCCCATTCCTGGGAGCAGGGAGGGTGAGTGGGCGGTTGTTGTATTTTGACTACCGGCCAGGGTCAGAACCACTACAAAGGGGGTGCTCTGGCGTGTCCCAGCAGCGCTGTCAAATGCAAGCAGGTCATTTGGTGAGGGAGGGGACAGATGGGCTCCCAGTCTCACTGCCATGGCTCTTGGGAGGAGAACTTGCTTCCTAGCGATTGCTGCCGACTGTGGGAGCCCTGAGCGAGGCAGCACCACGCCAGCACTGTTGTGTTCATCACGGGCGGCTGTGCCGCGTCTCAAGAAGGATGAGAGTTGAGAAGGTCACCACAAGCCTTGTCTGAAAAGGATGCTGCTGGGCGGGGAAAGCGCCGGATGGTGGGTTGACCCCTGGTTCTCCTCTCCCGCTGCCCCTTTTCTTCTTAAAAAATAGGAAAGGATTAAATCCCATCAGTGGCTTTTAAAAGCCAACTGAAAATGTCCTTTATTAAATTACTACCCTATTGATCTAGCAGTCATCCGAAAGGGGATTGATTGAGGACTTAAACAGACGCGCAGCCGGGCCAGACGTTCAATTAATGTGCATAAACGGGCAGTTGAGAAGCAATTTTCAGAGTAAGTCAAGCAAAAGATCAATCCTGTTTTGCCTTCCATGCCAAAGTCGCTTCTGTATTTATGTTATTTCATCTTTTTTCTCCCTGTCCCTCTTACGATAAGCATGTCGTTGAGAGGCAGCACTCCAGTCACAGCTTTTTCCACTCATGGAGCCGTCGCTCCCTTCTGTTGGGCCTTGGAGGGGACACGTTAGCAGAAGGGTTGGGGAAAGCCGTGTGGTGTCAAAGGACTCGCACCTGAGGGTGTTTTTAGGGATGTAAATCCCAGGTTCTCCGTTAAACTCCTCCAGAGTGGGATGCCAACAAGACCTGTTGCCTGCGTTGAGTGTTCGTGTGTCCGATGGACCTTGAGTTGCTCTTCAAAGTCTGGGGAAGATCTGGAGGGAACCATCCTCTTTATAGATTGTTTCCTCCCATCTCTTCACCATCCAGTAATGCCAGTTGGCTGCCAGGAGCAAACCAACCGTGATGGATCTGCAGATACTCAGCTTTGCTCTGGCCTTTCCTGTGAGTGCTCCAAAGAGAACGTGTGGACGCAGCTGAAGCATGGGCCAGATAAAAGCATCTGAAGGCAAATCACTGCCCGGTGTCTGGTCACACTGAGTAAACCACAAGAAATACTCTGGGTGTTTTTTTTCTCTAGACTGAGCAAGAATCCTGATAAGAAATGCTGGTCTCCAAAGTCCACCAGCCCAGCGAGGGCTTTGCTCCTGACCTCCTGTAAGCCAGAGGCAGGTGGCATCACCCAACACATGTAGAGGGGTTCACCCGTGGCTGGGGGTGAAGGACTCTTGATCTACTGTGCTTGGGGAATATGGGCTCAAAAATATCTGTGTGAGCTTCTCCGCCTTCCCTTCGTTCTTGTCTTTGTCCTCTGTTCCTCCTGGTTGGGTGGATGTGGGGAACCCCAGATCTCCATGGTTTGAGGACACGGAGGATGATGCTTTCCCCTCGCCCACCCGCAGCTGAGCCGTCTCCTCCTGCCCCACCAGCGTCATCCATCTGCTCCACCAGCAAACTGGCTTTGTGCCTTCTCCTGCAGGAAGGGGGGATTGTGACCTGGCCTGGCATCACCGGTGAGTCACCGTGACAATTCATCTCCCTTTTCCTTAACGGCATGGCCCTGGCACGCACAGCTCCTTGCCCAGGGCCGGTGGGAGGGAACGCACTGGGAGCTAAAGCCATAATTAGCAGGAGCTCGTGCAAAGGCTGGGACCGAGGGGCTTCTCCTGTCTGTTACAGCTCGAGAAGCCCTTCATTGTGGGGATGGAGAAGCGTTATTCCTCCTCCCCTCACCACGCTGCGGGATTTCCTCTCCCAGACGGGGCTGTGCCATGCAGAGGGGTGAGGGTGCCCTGGGGTTTGTTCTCCTCCTCTTCCTCTGCTTCCTCCCTGGGAAAAGGTGGTTGGAAGATGCTCGCGACACGGGAAGGAAGGGGCAGGAGGAAGGGACAAGGGGGACCATGGGAGGAGAGCTGGAGGGATTTATTTGGTCCGTCCAGCGACTCAGGAGCCAAAGACGCGCTGGTGGGACAGGAGGAGCACAGCCCCTCTCCTGGGTTTCGGGCTGGGGTGCAGGGAGGGTGAGCGGGGCGGGGGGCTCGGGGGACCCGACCCATCTCCTTTCTCAGGCTGCGGTGCCTGTGGGGAGTGGGGGGGTGGAGGGGAAGCTGGTGGCTCCTTCCCCTCTCTCATCCATGCGATACAGTCACTTCCGAGGAAGATAAATTATTGAATGGGTGAAATCTTCTGTGAAGAGTAGTAAAAATATATCTTCAATTAGAATGTGCTGGGGCTTTTTACAGCACCTGAATGGGAGCTGCTCCTGCAGCAGATAGAGACCTCTCATCTCCTTTGCCTTTGCTTTTTCCCCCCCATCTCCTTTTTTTTTTTTCCCCCCCCAAGATCATAATTTTTTCTGTGCTCAAGAATAGCAGTGCAGGAACAGATCCGCAGCCTGCAGGAGCCGTGCCAGCAGGGGGGAACGGATGATCTCTATTTAAACGAAGAACTGGTCAGCAGTGAAAAGGATTTTTTTGTGTGTGTGTGCGTTTTTTAATTTTTAATAGCTCTGCTTTTTGGATTTTTGGAGCCAGTGTTTTACTTTAGCGTGTTACTTGGTCCCTGGTAGTACAGGCTGTAATTGATGGTGATTCTGTGTTAAGAAAAGCATGTTCCTTCTTTCTTTCTTTGCTTGTTCTTCCTTTGCTAATACTCAAATAAGTGGAGCATGTCATTAAGGGGCTGTGAGCGCCGGAGCGTGCCTGGGTGTGATGGGGTCCCATCGCTGGAGCGATGGCTCGCTCTGGCTGGGGCTTGCATCGCCTTTTCCTGCCTCTTTACAGTTATTCGGTGGTTTTGTTTTTTTTTTCTCTCCAAAGGTGGTACCCACAGCATTCTTACCACTCTGGGCCAGAGACACTGACCTTTGTGATCTGCGGCTCTTGGGATTCATCCAGCGCCTTTCCCGACCACCTCGGGCAGCCCACGGCATGGGATGGTGAGTGCCGGGATGCGGGTTTAGATGCTGCCCATCACCCTGGCAAAGCTCCACAGATGCGGGAGCACTGAGAAAAATCACTGCTGGGGGCAGACCCCTCTGCCTGGGTCTTCTCGGGGTGCTGAGCTCATCCCAGCTGCTCCTGCCATGGCAAACCACCAAACCGCATCCCTACCGATGGGCAAACTGGCCAAAGCTCATCCCGAGCAGCATCCCAGCCCTTTTCTGACCATAAATTTGGGGGGCAGGAGGAAAGAAGTGATTTATGTGTGTAGTCGGGATTTTATTTGCATTTTAAATCACCCTCTCTGCTAAAGCAATGGACCCCCTATTTATAGATGGCTCCAACATAAAGTGACTGCTAATTACTACAATTAATACAGCATTAAAGGCTTGCCAGCCAACTCCACTGCAACTTGTATCGCCTACTCATTTTCAATTAAGGCACATTGACAAGTAAAATACGCAGTTATTAAGAGCAGAGCCCTGTTGTGTAATTACATTTTTCTAAGGTCGTTAATCTCCTCCAATATTCAGGTTTTGCACCCGATGGCCGGAGCGGGGGCAGTTTTGAGGGACAGCCCATCAGGCGACAGTGGTACCATTTAGGGGAAAAAAAAAAAAAAAAGGTGAGATTTCTCTTCTTTTTTTTTTTTTTTTCCATTATGCCCTCAGGCTGGGGGTGCACATCCTTGGGTAACCCATAGGACCATTGTGTCCGTGGCCGATGGGTGCCCTGCTGAGCATCCCGTCCCATGGGTGCACTGGCAGCCCTGCTTGGAGCTCTCAGGTGGGAGCTATCCTACTGTAATGACATTTATTACTATTTCCCGATCTCTTCAGAGACACCCAGGCTGAGCTACCTGTTGAATTGGGCTTTTTCCTTCCCTAGGACGAGGGAGCAGGACGGGAAGGGCTCCGGGCTGTACCCTGTGGATTTTTGGGGGCCAGAGGAAGAGCAGAGGAGCCAGGGGGATGGAGTCCCCCCTGGGGAGCAGAGCAGCCTCCTCCTGCCCCATCACACTGGACCTCAGCGAACGCCAACCCTCATGGTAAGTCCATGGTCACTACCTCCAGCCCCCAGCAGCGCTGTGCCTCTCCCACCCTGGGTCCAAGCCCTCCTTGTTTGATGTTTTGTGTATTTTTTTTGGCTGAGTGTCGGTAAAGGTGCTACCAGCCGTGGAGGGGGCAACGGCTCTGTAAAGCAGAAAGGAGACTAAAGCCAAATCGGTGTAAGAAGAGGCTGAGCTGCAAACACGCACGCAATCACCCAGAGCAGCGAAGGAGCATCAGCTCCCCGGTGCCTCCAGCAGCAGCTGGGGAAATCATGCGCGGAATATTGCAGCGTTAGGGCACACGCGGCGACAAGGTGTAGCGCTGTGATTATAATAAAGACGGACAAGGGCCTTTCACACTTTCAAGCTGATGCTTTGATTGACTGCCTGGGACTCGGTGCTGGCGAAGCGGCTGGAGCCCGCTGATTGCCGGCGCCTGCCTGCTGCGGGCAGTGAGGAAGGAGGGCTGGGGAGGGGGCTGGTGCCTGCGTGGGGTCCCCCTGTTGCTGGGTGAGCTGCTGGGGGAAGCCTGGATGCACCGGGTGAGGCTCAGGGTCTAACCCAGCTCCCATCCATCCGAAAACTGGGGAGTGCTCCTCAGCCCCCTGCCATAACATCCTTGCTGTGCAGCTCTTGCTGGGTTTACAGGTGGTTTTTGGTTTTCGTGGAGCTGAAGATGCTCCTCTGAGCTCCGTCTCGTCCCTTTGGTGATGGTTTGAGGTTTGTGTCTGGATGCTCTGTGGTTCTGCATCTCCTCCGACTCCCCAGGCACTTTCCGAGCCAGAACTATTCACCGCAGCAGCTGCTCATCCGTGTCTAGCCGGGTATTACATCCCTCCGCTGATTCCCGTAGCTCCGGGTTTAAGCACCCAGCGTGGCCCTCAGCACCGAGCAGCAGTGCATCTCTGGGACCTTGTTTGCCTCCGGCTTTACTGACAGCACAGAGGAGCCACCGGGGCCACGTGTGAGGAAGGAAGATGTCCGAGGAACATTTGCTCCTCCACAGGTGGGAACAGAGCCCCTGCACGGGCTGTAGTGAGATGGGCTCTTGCTGAGGTGGGGGATCCAGACCCAAGCGAGGGGTGATGCCACCCGGGAGGACCAGCATGGGTGAGGAGCGATGCCCTGATGGGAGCGACATGGCAGAAATCCCATCCAGCAGCCCAGGGAGGGGCAGGGTGACCCATCCCACCCCATCCCTCGTGGTCGCATCCCTTCTCGCTGCTTTGGATGAGGTTTACTGGGATCGATGGCACTTTGGAGGAGGGTGCTAGGAAGGGATGCCTTTTGCCCACTCAGTTACCACCATCTCTCTCTCCTCTCTGCAGGGCTCAGCTCCTTGCCTTGACTGACATGAAAGCGCTCCAACGTTGGAGACTGAGAGAGACAAACGAGCAATTTGCCAGGAAATGATCCTTTGGGGTGCCTCCTCTCGGCCGTCGGTTTAATTGGGTGAGCTCGGGGTGGCTTTAATTGCTGTGCTCAACGCACAGCTTCCCCCCTCCTCTCTTTTTTCATCTCCCATCTCTCTCCTTCCCCCTCCTCCTTCCCAACACCGTTTATCTTCCTCCTCCTACAGCATCTACCCTTCTTGTTTTTTTTTTTTTTCCCCCAATATCTCTTGGAAATGGTGACAAGCTGAAAGCTGAAATGCCGTTTGAGTCCCTCGCGACTGACAGGCTCTTTAAGACTTTGGTGCTTCCCAGAGGGTGATGAACTGGCGCAGAGGCACCTTGGATTCCCCCGGGGGATCCGACGGCTGCAGCAAAGCATCGGTTGTTGGTTGTGTGTGGTTTGGTGAAGGTGGTGATGCCCGCTGGGATGGGGGCTGTTTTCCCACGAGCCACCTTTCTGCCCCCGTGTTTTGGGGCTGGCATCTCCCAAACGTGTCCCAGCGTGGGCTGAGGTTGCACCAGTAACAGCCCAGTGTGGGACTGGGAGCCCCTGCTCCTGGCTGGAGCCTGGAGGATGCTCCTTTATCCCCACTCCTGCTTCCCCGGTCGCTCTTTTTATTTTCAAGGGGTCGGTCAGCACGTTTGCACATGGTAACCATGGTGCACAAACTACATCCACGTGAATTTGTCTCGGCTTTTGCTTCGTTTAATCTCAGAATTCCCTTCAGGGCGTTTGATAGGTTGGATTCCCAGCGATGTGAACTGGGAGCATCCCAGAGTGCTCCCAGAGAGGCACCTGGTCCTCAAGGGCGGTACGGCAAAGGACTCGCCGAAATGGCCCTGGGGAGGGCTGCAAGGACAGGGGAGATGGAGAGAAACACTCAAAATCCATCTCCCCCTCCTTCCTCTGTGGCCTGGAGTCCTTCCACCTTCTCCTTCCCCAGAAGACCCCCAGCTCCCCCAGCCCAGCTCTGCTCCCCACAAAGGCAAGGCTCACTGGTGGGGAGTTTGCAATGCAGTTTAGATCCGTGTCTGAATTTTATAAAACATTTGGAAACAAGAGGGAATAAGCAAGCCCACTCCCTGGCCAGCAACCACCAGATTTGTAGCTCACTCGTGGTCCCCAAGGACACAGCCTGAGCATCCAAGCAGCACATGCAGCGCGATGATGGATGAGGGATAATTTAAAAAGGCAGCTGAAGCCCAAATTCTGTTTGTAATAAATACATAAACTAGTTAAAAATAAATTGATTAGCCAAGGATATCCTCTTAACACTCTTTAAACTCTAACATCTGTTTGTAATAAATAATTCAGCGGGTAGATATTAATGAGAAGGCCGGGCACGGTGGGAGAGAACGCTGCTCGGAAACTCCGCAGGGACACGGGGCTGCCAAGAACCACGAGCCGGAGGAGCGGCGGTGGCTGCCGACGCATCTGCGTGTGTTCCCGGGGGCTCACCGTGTGCGTGGCAGCAACACGCGTGTCCGGCCGTGTCCCCATTGACACGGATGCGATGGCACAGGGGGAGAAGCCTGGTCCTGCTGTGCGGCCACACGCAGCCCCAGCCTGCGCGATGCTGTGTCCCTGCGGGTTGATCTGCGTGTACGGTGCTGCAGGTTTATATGCGCGTACGGCCACGTGCAGATGTTGTATCGTGGAGCTTGTTGCATTTTGGAAGCTGCCCACGGGTGTTTTCTGGCGTGTCTTTGCCCCACTGTGGGATCCCAGGGAGGAGGGGGGTACCCACCCGCCCTGCCCAGGCAGGACCCCCCCTTGCCATGCCTCCGGCAGCGCTGGCTGCGGGCAGAACTGGCTGGCGCAGGCGGATAATTGTCGGGTTTCTCAGTTTTTAATCAGTGCTAACAGCTGCTGTGCCCAATGCACGGGGGGCTGCTCCTGGCACTTGTCGGGAGCCATCAGCCCAGGACCATCTCCCCGATCAGTCGGAGGAGCCAGCTGGAGTCGGACCAAGGCTGAGAGTGAGTCGGGCACTGGGGGGAGTGGGGGGCACTGGTAGCTCCACAAAGGGGGACAGGGGATGGACCTGCTGGTACCCAGCCAGGCTGCTCATGGTCTGCCAGTGCTGATGGCATCGCTCTGTCTCTGGGAAGCGCACATCCTTCAGCACGGATACATGAGGACAGGCTGCCCAGCTCCCAGTTTAGCCAGTTCTGCACTGGTTCTGCAGGCAGGAACAGAGCTGTCTGGAACCAGAGGCAGGTGAATGCCAGAGCATCTCCCGGTGAGGGGCTCCGTGTGGGGGGAAGGTGCTGGGTGCCTCGGCACAGTCCGTCCTGCTGCAATCCCAGGGCTGGGTTTCGATTCCCCCGCTGTGGGTGGGGAGCAGGCGGGTGCTGATGGTGCTGAGGGTCGCTGGGGCAGCGGTGGCTGTTGGTGTGAGGGTCTGACTCGCTGCAGTGATGAATTGCTGGGTCTGACTGTTGGTCTGATGGTTTTGCTGCTGCCCCAGGGCTGTGTGGAGGTTGCAGAGCTGCATCCCAGGCAGCATCTCCTGGATCCCTCCCGTGGGGTCACATCCAGTCTTGGTGAAAGTCACTGTTGTCCCCCCAGTCCCTGCTCCCATGGGCTCCAGCTGCTCTTGGCTTTCAGCTGCATCAGCAAGAGCCAAGCTCACTGCTCTAAAGTGGTTCAAAACACACTGCCCTTTCCCTCCCTGGGCTGGGTGTGATGGCCCATGCAGAGGTGACATCCAAGGGCCGAGTGCTCTGCCATGGGTGGTGGGGACAGGACTTCCCAAACTCCCCTTTGGTGATGCAGCGGTGCTTGCAGCGAGGTTTCCTCATTGCACATACGGACCTTCTTCAAACCCCGCCAGCGCTGCCCTGTGAGGCCACCCAAACCCAGCAGCAGCAGCTGGGGCGGTTTATTGTTGCTGTGAAATAGTGGCCGATGATTGCAGTGTTAATCAGGCGCTTTATGGCCTTCTACCCAGCTACATACATGAAATATTTTGCCTCCCATATTTTTCTGCTGCTCATCCAGCTGCTCAGCTTCAGCCACAGGGCCAGCCAGCAGCTTCCCGCAGGAGCTGGCCGTCCCCATCGCTTTGGGTGGCTCGTCCCTGGGCTGGCATCTCCCCCCGAGAGCAACAGCATCCTGGGATAAGCGTGCACCAGCCCCAGATGGGTTTGGGGGGAAGAGGGAGAGAGGGGGGCAGGAGAAATGAGGGAAGGGTCTCAGTCCTGCCTGTGAACCTCTGGGAAGGACCCAGAGCTGGGAGATGGTCAGAGGTACGGCATGGGCAGGAGGGAAATGGACTGTGTGTGGTTGTCACCTCCTGTCCCCCAGGTGTCTAATCCAGTTCCCAGCGTGCTGCCTCCAAGCATCGGTCCCTGCTGCTCCATCCTCTGATCTGTGCTGCTCCATCCTCTGCTGAAACAGCTCCCGGAGCTCCTGAGGCTGTGACAAGGTGCTCCTGCCATTAATCACTCCCTCCTGTCCCCGTCTGCCCGGGAATTAAACTTATTTGTCACTGCTGCCCTGGTCCCACCGCCCCTCTGCCAGAGTGCTCGTCTCGCCCCACGACCCATGTGTCCCCATGTCCATCCTGAATCCCTCTGCTTAAAAACACCCTGGGGGCACGCACGGAGCTATTTCTTCTGGCCCTCACCTCTTCAGCTCCATCACAGGTTCGGACCCCCTGGAACCAGCCACGTTCAGAGGCAGCCCCTGAGCCCGGCGCAGCGGTGCTGAGCGAGGCTGAGCTACCCCGTTTGCTCCACCAAAACCCCCAGGCAGGTGCCAATGAGCTTCTTGTGTCTTTTCTTTCCCAATTTGGCCCGAGTTATTCTGCAGCCTGACCCTGAGCGTCTCAGCCCCCCTTGCCCCCCACAAAACCCCGGCCGGGATCACCCCTCGCCCAATAACCGCTTCGTTCCCAACCTCCTCCATCCCCTGTGCTGCAATTCCTCGACACGCTCACACCCGCTCTGCTGGCGTCGCTCTCCGGCTTCCAGCGCAGCCCCTGGGACCGTTCCCCCGGCAGCGAGCGAGAGCAGCTCGTTAATTAGCCTCCCGTTCCTCCCGAGCATCCCCTGCAATAACACACAGCTCCTGCCTTTTAACTACCTACAAGTAATCACTCAGGCTCCAATAAAAAGGGAAGGAACAAGCCCCTGGTCGTGTTGTTAGCAATAATTTTCCTGGCTGTTAACCTGCTCCCGTACTCGGAATTTTTCCCTGCGAAGCCCCAGATGTGGTGGGGAAGGACGGGAGCCAAGCACAGTTCCGATCCTGCCGCTGACTCGCTGCCAGGTGCCCATAGCCATGCATTTCCTATTTTTTATTCCTCCCTGCTCATCCCACCTGCTGATTTTAAGGGCACGGAGGATGCACGCACATGGGTCTGGGCGCTTAGCTGAGGCTGCATGTTTCTATGAAAAAAAGATGGAAAATGGGAATGACTGTGATTGAGATTTTTTTGCGTTAGTCCTAGAAATCCCGTATTGCCCTTGGGAAGGCGTCGCTGCACCTAAACATCTTACAGCGCAGGGAAAATACAATCCTGTCTGAGACGGCAGCCTGTTCCCGAGGAGCCGCCTGTTTTCTTCTCTTGTTGCCCGTAAATCCCCGACACGCTTAAAGCCTCTCTCCTGATAGGGAGCCCAACGCCTGAGCCCTGAATAAACCCTGAAACTCTCCGGCTTAGCGTGCCCAATGTAATGTTCTTAGCCAGCCTCATTGCGGCAAATCTCCATATTTCTCTGGGATAAACACTCACCTCTCCTCCCTCTGTCTTCTGCTTTACGACTGATTTTCCACCGCAGGCGCGGTGTCGGGCTGCAAGTGCTGGAGGGATGCTGAAGCCACTGAAAAAGTTTTTGTTTCGCCGTACCCCCTCTCTTTCAGGGGGGTTGCGCACCCAGCGTGGTTTGCAAACAGCTCGTTGTTTAATGGGAGAGGGTTTTGTGAAGGAAGAAAGTGGGGGAATGCCCTGAGCACCTTTCAGCTGGGCTGGTCCCGGCCGGCGCTGGGGACGGGAGGATGCTGGCAGGGAGCGGCGGCTGCTGAGATCGCTGCACCGGCGATGCTGAGCCGAGGAGCGGGGTCTGAGCATCGCCGCAGCCGTCAGCAGCCATGGGTGGTGGTGTGGAAGGCTGTCCTGGGTGGGCTGCACTCCTCCGAGGTTCATAGCAAGGGTTTGGGGTCACTTGTGCTGGCTCAGGCAGGGCTGCTCGGTGTTATTAATTCACCTGCTGGTGCTGCCTTTGAATTCCAGATGCAAACGGAGCTGAAATCCCACCCTGGCCCCACACCGCTGCCTTTCCCTGAGCTGCTACCGGTGCAGAAAACCAAACAGGACGATGCGGAGAAGGCTGCACGGAAGCAGGACCAAGCTAAGAAAGCTCAGCGCCATCCCAGCCTTGAAGACAGCTGGAGCTGTGCTGTAAAACAAGGTGTGTTGGGACAGGGTGTGTTCGAGGCTGTTTCAGCAGCCCAGGGAAGTCCCAGGATTGCTGCCGGGCTGGTGCGGCGGTACCAGGAGCAAGCAGTGGCTCTCCCTCCTGCTGCACGGGGGCTTGTGCTGCTGCATCGCTGCGAAAGCGATGGTTGGAGCTGTGGCCATGGACCACGTGTGCCCAAGGCTCTGTTGCAGCCCAGAGGTGCCAGGCGTTCGCTCCTTGCCAGGCCAGCGATGCTCACAGCTCTCCAGCCCCGTCTCGGTGCAAAGGGTGGGTTGGACAAGGGGGAAAAGAGATGGGGAGAGACAGGCAGGGATAGCTCCTACAGCTCTGGGGGGGGGTGAGGATGTAGATCAGCAGAATTGGCGAGGGACAGGCCATAAAGCAAAAATAAAAAGGTATTATAATTTATGATGCACAGTAAAAATATCCTGGGAACTGGGTTATGAAGAAGAATTCATTCTCTCGCCAACTCTGCGTAACTTTAAAGATGATAAATGACATTATGATTCTTCCCTCTATGTGAGAGCTGGAAAATTCACTCCACGTGGAGCTCTGGCCACATCCCTCCGTGCTCCTCCTGCTCCCACTCTCGGGGTGCTGTGCCTGGGGTGTCACAGCAGAGCAGGCGTCTGCCCCCCCGATGCACTGAGTTGTGCATGGTCTCAGTATCGTGTGTGTGTGTGTTACAGGGCTGTGGTCAGGACTCCCGAGAGCAATTTTGGTGGGGACATCCCCAGACACAGATCCTCCTGTCCTCTGGAGCAGCTGCTGTTGTCCTTGGTGTGGTGCATGGGGTGTCTGAGGGTCTCAGATGTCCTCAGCTGGGAGGATCTGGATCACCATCCCGTGCAGGGTGCATGTTTGGGGTGGGTGGGAGAAATTCCCTGTATCACGTAGAGCCGTGGGGACTTTGAGCCCAGCCCCTGGTCCAGGAGAGGAGGGCGAGGACCGCTGGGTGATGGAGCCAGGGCCGTGACCCCTTGCCTGGCCCTGCTGGCAGCAGGAGGAGTTGGCCTCTACCCACCTGAAAGCTGCCGAGAAACGTGTAAATAGGGATTAGTTGTTCACAAGGAGGATTTAAAGAGTTAGGAGAGGAGAATGAAGCCAAAACTTCCTTTAAACCAGCACAGGCAGCCTTGGCATCTCTCCCCTCCCCTCCGCACACCGCCAGCCCCTTGGATTTCTCCTTTGATAGGAGCCCTTGATGCCTCCGAGCCTCCAGGCACCGAATAAAAGCCTTTAATTACCCACTGCCAGGCACCGCAGCGCTGCTGACAGCGGGACCTGCCTTCTGCCCACTCCTGGGGAAGGAAGAGCTCCCTGCACAAGGAGCCCTTCCCATTTCATGTGCAGAACCATCATCCGCTCCTCGGCTGCTCCCGAGCTGTGGGCAGAGCCCCTGCTCAGCCCTTGCGCCTCCAGGTTGCGTTTTCCAGGGAGCGGTTTCCCTCTGCTTGTTGTCTCCCATCTCTCGGGCATTTTCTTGTCCTTCTTAAGGGACGTGGCTGCAGCACATCAGCTCCCACGAGCTCCGTGCTTGGTTCAGGAATGGGCTCTGCAGCCTTCCTCGCTGCGGGCGGCTCTTTGGGGGGGGTTTGAGGTACCAAAGGTGATGCTCTCTGCGCAGCGATGGATGCTGGACCTCTCTCCCCATGCTCTCTGCCCTGGCACAGCACCGCTGCGTGGCATTTGCCGGCTGGCTGTGCAGCAATGCCTCCTGCTGCCGGGTGGGCATCCCCCCGGGTGGGTTTTCAGCAGGAGGAGTGAGATGGAGCCTGCACGGCCCCGAGCTCTCCTGCTGCCCCAGCGTAGGGAAGGCCAGGTTGCTTATGCCTGGCGATGCAAGCACCCAGGGGACTCCCTTCTTTCACCAAAAATTTGAATTTGAAAATAACGAATGTCATTTTCATCGCTCCAGCTGAGCGCTGCAAAGGTCAGGAGCCGTCAGCTGCCAGCCGGCCGCTCCATCCGCTTGGGCTTTGTTGGCACCTGGAAATTTCCAGCCTTTCCCGAACCCATCAGCGAGGCAGCCTGGGAATACCTCCTGGTGCTCCAGCTACATCCTCACCCAGGACGTGTCCCCGTCCCCGCAGGGCAGAGCAGGGCTGGGGGCGAAGGCACTTGCTCCGAGCAGCACATCCTCGTGGGGACCAACAAACCTGCTGCTTCCAGGCGCCCTGGTGTCTCCCGGATCCCCTTCTCTGCTCGTGCAAAACCTATTAAGCATGGAAGAGCCTTGAGTATTCCCCAACTGAGTCATTAACCAGGTCCTGGTAACAGGTGTTCCTCTAAAAAGGCCTCTGAAGCTTTCAAAAACAAGGGGAGCGGGAGTGCTTGGCTTTAATCATCCACCAAAAGCAGATTCATTTACCCAGGGGGATGGCAAGCTGCCTCGTCCGATAAAACCTCACAGCACCGCGGGGAGGGGTGAGCTCTGCTCCCAGCTGCGGTGGGATGGTGTGCCCAGCCAGCGCCCTGCCTTCCCCACTTGTAATTTCTTCATCTAGTTTCGGAATATTTTATTACTCCCGGCTCTCATCTGCTTTTTGTTCAGCATGATGCTCCTTCTTCCCTCCTCCCTTCTCGCTCCAATTAAATTACGTGCTGCATCCCATCGCTTTCACCCAGAGATGCTCCACCTTCTGTTCTGCTGTCTCCTCCGTGTGATGCCGGCCAGCATGGCATGCCTGGGGCTGGGGGGAGAAAAAGGGGCTGTGTCGCATCCTCCAAGCCACAGTCCCTGATGGGGATGCCCTTCTCTTAGGTGTTTAAAACCGTGAGGGTCCCGGTGGCATCTCCTGCATCCCGAGCCCTGCTTCTCGAGGTGCCTTCACCCACCAGCCCGAGCACTGGGTTAGTTCAGCCCTGCCGAGAGAGGACCGTGGGATGTCTGAAAGCAGAATTGGTTTTTTTTTTCTGAGTTGTATCAGAGAATTTGCTCCTTTCTCTGCAGGTCTCCTCTAAAAAAGTCTTTATTTCCAAGCAAGGGATGGATGTGACAGCAGGAATGCCCCCCGCTGCCACCCCTCCTGCTGCCTGGCTCTGCCGTCCCTGCCCCAGGGGTTTTTGTGCCTTTTGTCCCATCTGTCGTGCAGAGGATGCTGCTGGGGACAGCCAGTGACGCCGCTGTGGCTGCGAACTCAGCTGTTGATCAAACCCTCGCTCTTTCTACCTTCCATAAGGACCTCAGCCCACTGAGCAGGAGGGACCGACGCGGGGTGCCAGCTCCAGCTGCTCATCCTGGCAATGACCAAAGCATCCGGGACCTGGGGGAAAATTAAGGAGCAGCAGGTGAAGAGGGGAGGAGTGGATCAGACACGAGGGGTGGATTTGGGGCAGTTTGTGCCCCTGCAAGGAGGTGGTGGAACCAAGATATCTTTTGAGCTGTGTATTGGGGGCTGCACGGGGTGGTATCAGCTGTGTTCACCATCTCCCGCTAGACACGAGCCCATCCCCAGGGACACATGGCTGGGCTCTGCAAAGGGGCTGGAGGATGTCCCCATGCCACCCTCCCGTCCCCTGCAGCCACCCGTGCGGAGGTGGCCCCACTGCTTCCCATCTCCACCATGTTTCCATCTCACTCCTTTGCTTCCACATCCATCAATTCGTCGCTGACTCCCGGCCCCGCTCCTCCAGCTGCCAAGAGCTTGATGTTTCCACGCAGCCGCTGCCGGAGGACCCCAGTGAGTACCCCTGCAGCCCCCTGCCCCGCTCTCGGGACAGCATCCCCATGGGTGCAGCCCTTGGGGGTGGTTTAAGAGCCCCGAGGCTGCGTTTGCCCAGAAGTTATTAAGAAGTTGCCCAAACCCACCCATCCCTGCAGCACGTTGTAACTCTGGGAGTCCCTTCCCAGGGGCTGGGGGCTCTGGAATGGATGGTTAAGATGCGGAGCAGCCGAGGGAGGTGGCAGGGAGAGGATGCTGCAATGCTCCAGCTTGTTTTGGAAAGAGCTCCTTGCAGCAGCAAAGGGGCGGCAGCTACTTTTCTGCAGAGAAAAATGGAGAATTTTTTTGGTTTTTTATTAACTTGAATTTTAGCTGAAGAAATGAGAGGAGCAAAGACACTAAGGGTGGTTGGCAGCCGAGTGCACGCCCCTACCTGCCTCCCCAAGGTTCCCAGCCACAGGGGTTTCAGCGCCTGACTTCATTCTGTTGCCACTGGTAAAACACACGTCAAAGGGGAATTGTGGGGAGGGAGAGAGGGAAGAGAAGCATCACGAGCTGGGAACTAGTGCTGACGTGGAGGGTGGGGACCAGTCCCACCGGTAACGGTTAGAGACGGAGTGAGTAACAAACAGGGGTGGTGGATATTTGGCAAGATAAATGGTGCACAGAAAATATGCTTCTTGAAAACTTTGTGGGGATAAAGATGATTTAAGGAGACGTCGTCAAGACGAAAATCAGATCTATTCAAGAACAACTCCTTACAAGTGTTACTAACAGTTCCCAGGATTGTTATGCTGGGAAGGGCTTTAAAATATTCTGTTTGCTTTGCGCTGTTGGTGCTGCCTGGTTTAATTTCTGCAGCGTGCTCGGCTGAAGAGCGCGACGATGCCTGAGCTGGTTGGTGAGACAGCAGGGTCATGCAAGCCCAGGTTTCCCTCAGTCTAGCTCCTCGGCATCCTCAGGGACGTGGTTTCGGGGTGCAGATGCTTTCTCCACCCTGTGCTCCAGCCACGAGCATCCCCAGCACCCTGAGCTGCCCGTGCACGGTGATGCTGAGGGTGGGTGGATGCGGTGGGTGCTTTGATGGGTTGGTCCCGATGCTGCTGGACCCGCTACCTCCCAGAACGGGGCCAGTTTGGGGTGAGACATCCCCAAAAGCCTCCGTACGCTGGTGCCTTCCCCGTGGGAAGCCAGGCTTTGAGTGCGGGATGAAAGGCTTCTCCAGCATCACAGCCCTCCTCCCGGGGTGTTTAATTACAGGCTCTGATCCATTTCTCTCCTCATCTGCTCTTCGCCAACATCAAGGCGCTGCTCAGCCAGCTCTCCAGGTAGGATCTGGGGCTCCATCGCTGCGGTTCCTCCCTGGTGACAGGGAAAACGGGGCTGTCCCCAGTTTCTTCTCCTTCCCCCCAGCCCAGCAGCAGGGATAACCACCTCCACCGCCCCGTTCACAGCTCCAGCCTCGGCCACAGCCCCTTCTCATGGCTGGGAGAGAGCAGGAGGGTCAGAGGGGTGGGCTGAGGTTGAGTTTTGCTCAACAATCCCATTCGCTTGTCCTTGTCCTTGCTTGTCACCAGCCTTCCCCCTCTGCCTCCCTCTCCACTGCTCAGCATCCCGCAGAGCATCTCCTCCCCGCCAGCCCAAACCTCTCCAGCTCTGACACCCGTTCCTCCGTTCTGCGCACCCAGGGGACAGATCACACCTTTCCCCTCCTGCACCTTTGGAAATGGTGATAACTTCTCCCGTCTCTCTTCTCCCAACTGCTCAGCCCCGCCGCTCTCCATCCCCGCCCGCGGGTCTCGCCGTGAGCCCCCCCATCACTCCTGTTGCTCTCTCTGGGCTCGTTCCCAGCGCTTGACATCTTTCAGCCGCCTGAAGATTCATTTTCGCTGCCTGGCCTGCCGGTACGCTGGGAAAAGGGGGATCGCGGCCGTATTTTAAGCTGACTGGTTTGAAAGCTGTGAAAGCAGAACTGAGAATTTAATGGCACGTTAAATATACGGCTGAATGCTAGGTCCAATTCTGATTTCAAAGCAAATACGGGCTTGGGGATTAAGGACGACGATGAGTTGCACTACAAGGTAAATAAAAATTAACGGATGGTGATATAAACATACCCGAGTATTAAAAGCGGGCGTGTGTTTTTTGAAATGCACTCAATTAGAGAAGCGAGAGTTGGGGGTGATTTTTAATAAAAGCTTCATAAACATGGCAAAATTTTGAGGACTTAAAACCAATAAAAATACCCCCAGGTCCAGTATCTAGCTCCAGATGTTTATGACTGTTTAGTGCTCCTCGCATAAAATTAAAGCACTGCCACAAATTAAACCGGTTGCTTTTGCTCCCCCTTGTCCCTGATCTCTGCAGGCGGTTCCCTGCCCGGGAGCGAGGAGGTGACAAGGGGACACCAGGATGTCCCTGGGGACGATGCCTGGCTCACTGTGGGATGAAGTGGCTCAAGCTGGGAAATGTGTTGGGAGTGGAGTAATTACAGGAATTAATTAGGCTGGGCTGTCCCTGGGTGCGGGTGCAATTTGGCATCACCCCAATGATGCTCTCGTGGGGTCTGTTTATAACGGAGGGTGTTTGGAGCAAGGGCTGGAGCGGTGGTGTTGCTGTAGCACAAATACGTGAAATAATAAAAATGGGCTAAAGCAGCTTTTTACCAGCTGTGTTTGCACTTTGCGTACGCAGCACTTCTGTAAACCTGCTTCTGGGCTGGGTACTGAGGGTGACGAGTCCCAGCTCTGGCTCTCCAGCAAGGAGGGCTGGGGGCTGGCGGGGGCTGGCCGGGCTCAGGCTCTTTCTGCCGCTCCTTTCGGTCCAGAAAAACATCCCTCAAATACGGCAGGAGGGAGAGAGAAAGAGAAAACAAGAGAAAAAAGCTGCTTCGGGGAACCTTCGCCTCTGGTTGTTACCAAACTCGTTGCAAACGCGAAACAACAAAGAATTGAAAAGTGGAGATAATTAAGGCTGTAATTGTACATACACAACTGCTTAATTAAGCTTTTTCTCTTTAAACCTGACAGAATCTGCTTACAAGGTGTGAGCGGGAGGGGAGGCTGCCCATATGCTGGGCCATCTGCCCGCCGGCGGGGGAGGCGAGACAGCCCCATCGCGCAGCCCGAGGAGGAGGAGGATGGTACCCAAGAGCTGGGGAAAGAGCATCCCAGCCCCGAATCCGGCAATGTGCCGGTGGCCATCCATCGGTCCTACGCGTGTGCCTGCCTGGGATGGCACTGGCAGGCTATCATCTGTTTTTTGCTGCTGGAAAGCATGGAGCCATGCCAGCTTTGAGCTCTTCTTCATCTTTTCCCCCCTGCGGCATCCTCCTTCGTGGGATGTGGGGGATGAGGCAGCGAAGATGAGTAAGTGAAAGAAAAACGGGGGGGCGGGGGCACCTGACCCAAACTCCAGCTTTCTGAGATTGAAATTAAAGTCATCATGCTCTTAGGAACACGATTCAGAGTTTATGAACATGTTATTTATATTGATTTAGCCCCGCAGCCCTCAAGACTTCTTGAAAATAATTAGGGTTGACGTTGCCAACACTAGAGCTAAATGTTGATACCATATAATGAAAATTGCATGCCTCGGCTCTGCCTGGCAAACTCAGCGTCTTAAAGCAAATCCCGACATCTGCAGATCGCACCCTGCCCAGCTCTGAATCAGCTGTTGCGTGGTGTCACCCGTCAGGACACACGGACGTGGGACAGGGCACCTCAACCCCCGACCGGCGGCTCCTGCTGCCTCCAGCCCCGCTTGGCCGCAGGAGGTTTTCCCAGGGGCTGTGACATCCCATCGCCTCCGTCCCAGCTCCAGCACTGGGATAACCCCACTCCTCGTTGCATCCCGGATCCCCATGGGGACGTGCAGCCCAGCCCTTCGCCCCATGGCTGCGCTGCCTGGGCAGACATCTCCATCAAGTGCCGCCGCTTTTTCTTTGCAATATAGTTGTTTTATTAAATTTTTTTTCCTTAACACAGCTTATAACTAGATAGGACACATGTACCCGGACTAGGAAGGTATATTATGGTCTCGCCTGGGGCCAGGATACACGGCTCCGGATTTAGCGCCTGTGTTCTCCCCTGTTGGGACAATATTGGCGTGAGCTGCTGGGGAAGTGGCTCCCTGGGGACAGACGGGGACCGAGCTGTTCTTCCTAACGCCCTCCCTCGAGCGGCTCGGTTACTTTTAGCTAAAAGTTTGCCAGCTTGGGGAATCTCACTTTCCATCCCTCTTAGCCGTGGGCATCGTGCCATAAATCAGCCTCTAGGGAGGGGACCCACCAGCTCGTGCTTTGGGGTGTCACATCTCACTGTCCCCTCCATCCTGGGCTGATGCCGGAGGTGAGAAACCAGCTTTGGGGTCACTGGGGTGCCCACGATCAGCTACATAGGGGGGGACAGAGATTCCAGCCCAGGTACAAAGCTGAGCTGTGCCCAGCCCGCTGCTAATCCCCAAATCGCCCCAGCTGGGGCGATTTGGGGATTAGCAGCGGGCTGGGCACAGCTGGGGCTTTTCTCTTGATAAAGGGAGGTTTTGAGCAGAGGCTAGAGGGAATTTTTCCCCATCTGTCGAAGCGATGGGTCCTACTCCTGTCTGGGTTTGTCACTGTCACCTTGCAGTGGGCTCACATCTGGGCTGAGACTGGTGGTGGCAGCTGTATGAGTGGCTTGTGCCCGTCTTGGGGTACCCAAAGTGGGACCAGACTCGATGTGTGGATCCGACTCTGCAGCTGGGATGCAGGGTGGGATGGGGTGATGGCAGACTGGGGTCATGGATGAGCTGGGAAGATGGAGTGGGTCACTTGGTGGTGGGGAGAAAGGGTTAAATCTTGTATTATTCCCCCAAAAAGAGGGGAAAGCCTTGGCTTGTGAGGGGAGGGCTCTGCTGGAGACCCCCTGTATGGTTTGATTTTTGGGGTGCTCGTTCCCTGAGACTGCCAGGAGCTCAGGCTTTAGTGTTTTGGGATTGGGGCTGACCAGTATTTTGGGGGGATCCGTTATCTTGAGGCAGCTGTAAAAAGTCCCTCATTGTCCTGGGGAAATGCGGCTTGTCCCCAGCCCCATGGTGCGCGCCCTGTGCTGGTCCATCCAGGCACCCACCCGTGTGCCCCCATCAGGGAGGTGGGGACACGATGGCTGGGTCTCCTGGGGTTTGTCCCAGAGAGGGGAAGGTTTTTTGCTCGTGCGTTTGTTCCACTGTAATTTATCGAAGTGGCGTGTGGACCTGCTAACGAAGTGTTGAAGATGGATTGCGGCTGGCTTGCGTTGCATGGGGCTCTGAGGATAGTTAATTACCTTGGGAAGCTTGAACGCAATGAATACTTCATAAAGCAAAAGCCAACAGTGAATTATTCATTATTCATTTGTCAGGGGCAGCTATCGTAAACCCTCTGGGACAGGGACTGAACGTGGGTTCTCCCCCCCGGCAGGCATGGTCCCGTTCATCTTCCCCATCAGTGTGGGACCCACGGGGGCAGGGACCCCATGGGGCTCCTCAGGGAGGGATTTTGGGGGAAACTTCATTCCCTAAAACATTGCTCAATTTGTTCAGTCACCTGGAGGATTCAGCCAAGGGCTGGGGAAGGGGGGTTGGAGATGTAGTGAGGGAGCGAGGTCGGTCATCTCCCTGCGAGAGGCGAGCAGGGCAGCGAAACAGCGTGTGTCCCCAAAAGGGACAGGTGCTGTCCCCCCATGGACTCGAATTCCGGGTGGCAGCGTGGCCGCGGCTGCTGCGGTACCAGCGATGCTGCCCTGCTCCGGGGATGCTGAGGGGAGGGAGGAGAGGCGGGCACAGAGCCAAGCGCCAGGCGCAGAGGCGTTTCTGCACACCTGGCCGGCTAATTTGCTTGACACATCCTAACCAGGGAGAAATTAAGATCCATCCTGAATGATGCTTAGGGAGAGAAACCTGGGGAAAAGGAGCTGAGGTGGAAAACTCAGACCGTGGGTAAAGCGGAGGGCTGGGCCGGCTGGAAAGAATTGGTGTGGTGGCTGCTTGGCTGGATGGCTCCCAGCAGGGACTGGGCTGTCGCATCCTGGCTGCTGCAAGAAACAGGCTTTGCTGCCATCTACCTCCGTGGCTCCTCGGCAGCCGGCCCGGGGCCGTGGGGTGGTTCCATGTGCCGTGGGCTGCCACTGGGGCTCAAGGCTCTTCTGCTGCTCTTGAGAGTCCCAAAGCATCCTGACCTGAGACTGCAGTGGTGCTGGGGGGCTTGCAGGGGGAGTGTTTTAGTTTCCCTTCTCCATCCCTTTGCTTCTGTCCGTGGTGGCTCTTGCACCGTGGTCTTCCTCCAGCACCAGCCCGAAGGTTGCTCACCACCCCTGAAATCCTCCCTGATGTCTGTGCCGAGGGAGGATTTCATGGGGAAGAAAGAGCAAGAGCAGGGGGGAAACATCCCCTTGACATCCCATTTCGCCAAAGCATCTGCTCCGGGATGTCGAGTCCTTCCAGCGTGGCCTCCCGGGGCCCCAGGCTGTGCCAGGCACGTTTCGGGGCTGCTCCACCCCGAGCATCAGCAGCATCCAAAGCAAGACGGGGTTTTGCTGGAGCCCTGGGTACTTGCCTCCCCCCGTTCCCCATTTAATAACCTTTTTTGAAAGGGGCCGGGCAGCCCATGCTGCACAGCTGCACTGCACATCTGGCAGAGCACATCTGGGGGGGGATATTCCCCTACAACCTCCAGCCCAGCCTCTTCCCTGCTGTGTCCGATCCCGCTGGATGGAGATGCAGCAGCGACGGGATGTCCCCATCTTCCCCCCTGTGGCATCACCTCTGCTGCTGCTCCTTGGTGCTCCTGCAGCACGAGGCTGACGGCGGTGCCGGGTCCAGGCCATCCCTCCCCTTTCTCTGCTCAATTTGTAGTTTTATGTTATCCCCCGAAAATCTCTGCTCCTGCTGATGTTCTCTAGACCTTAAAGAATATTTAACCACCTGTTAAATTATTTATCCCTCTGAGGTTCCCTGCACTCGGGGCAGCTCACAGGCCTCCTGGAGAATTAACTAGAGCCATAAATCAAAGAGACGTTTGAGAAATTTCCCATCGCTCGTGCTGGTGGCGGCCTGGCCCCTGAAATGCCACTTGCAGGTTGGGAGCCGGGCGCTGCCACTTGCTGCTGTGACTTGTTTAGGAGCTTGTTAAATTTAGAAGTTAAATAGACTCCGGGAAATGGATGAGACACACCAGGTGCCAGCTATGGGTGAAGTTGGGTGGCTGCCATCCCCGAATACTCCTTTTTAAGGTGTTTTTTTTTTTGTTGGGGTTTTTTTTGGTGGTTTTTTTTGGGTGTGGGTTATTATTTTTTTTTTTTCAGGCTTCACAAAGTACCGAAATCGATCCAGGTGCAAGGCTGAAGGCAGCTGAGGGCTGCAGCAGGGTGTTGTGCCAGAGGGATGGGGACAGGGATGGGGACGGCGATGCCACCTGGATGCGGCCGTGCTGTCGGTGGGGGGGCTGCAGCAGCTCCACTTGCATGTGAAGCAGGGATGTGTCTGATGCAGAGGGGACAGCTTGATCCCCTGGGCTGGGAATGCTGAGTGTGGGAAAAGCTGATGGCTTTACAGCCCAGCTGATGGCTTTTTACAGCCCAGCTGGGGTAGGGATGGAGGAAGGTCTCTGCCATCCCGCTGTGATGCTTGAGCTACTCGGGATGGCTGGCTGCGCTTCTGAGGGGTCCGGTGGCCAATGTGCAGTGTCACTGTCTTCGTTTGGCATAATGAGCCTTGTCCTGGGTGTCCCCAAGAGCTGCAGGAAGGGGTGAGTAGTGAAAGGAGGTTCAGGGAGGAGGAACCCAGCAAGGGGTCAGGCTGCCAGCCCCGTGGCTCGTTTCCACTTGTGCACAGGAGCTGGGCTGGGGATACAGGCAGCCTCGGCGGGGGGGTGCAGCGGGTTTTGCACGGGATGCTCTTGGCTGTGGGCTGCAGCACAGCCCTGCTCAGGCATGCATGGAAAAGCTGTTTGGTCAGGCAAGGCGGGGGACAAATCCTGGCTCTCTGATGCCTCTGTGCAGCATCCTATGGAGTGGAGTGTGTTCAGGAGTCGCCTCTAGGCAGGGCCTCGTGCTACACAAGCCGCGTCCTGGGCGGGGGGCTCTGGGCAGTGGAGATGCAGCGGTGCCCGCAGGGCTGTGCTGCTGCCCAGAGACACCCGGGGGGTCTGTGCTGCAAGGACATCCTCCTCTTGCTGAAAATCATACAGATTGCCCTGCGCCCCGAGGTCTGCAGCTCGCTTCTTCATGTGATTTCTGTATTTTTCTGGCTTTTTTATATGCTTTACGCTGCCTGGATGCTACCGATTGCATCGCGGGTGAGCCAGGGGCATCTCCCTCATCCTGCTCCCTGCCCCCAGCAGAAGGAGGATACATGGACCCCGGAGCTCGAGGCACCTGGGGTTTGCAGGAGGAGGCTGCTTGGCTGCAGCGCCACCAAGACCCCCTCCCCTGCCAGCCCAGCTGTGCTGCCGTGGGCTCTCCGTGTCCCCTCTGGGTGGGTGGGGGGTCTCCATTTATAGCCCGTACCTCAACTATGCCTTTTTCCTTGGGTTTCCCGATTTCTCCCCATGCTGGAAGCCTTCTGCAGGGTTGGGAGACGGGCATCTCACCTTTCCCAATATCTCATGACTTTCTCTGCCATCAGCATTTCTCCAGCAGAAGCCACCTGCACCACTCCTGCTCCTGAGCAGAAAGAAGCCGCCTCTGGAGACCGTTTTCACGGCTGACCACAGCACAAATCACTCCTGTGATGGCTTTCCCTCTGCCATCAAACCCTCCTGCTCCCCCTGCACCGTCCCAGGGAGGTTTTCAAGCATGGTTTGTCCTTGTTCCCTTCCTGCAGTAAATCTCAGGACCACCCCAAGGTGCACAGTGGACAAGCCCAGCTGCACCCACAGCACGGGGGTCCCTGGGGACTGGACCCCTCTTCCCCCTCTGGACCAGAGCAAGGTGTCCAAAGAGAGGATGCAAGCTGCTGCCATGCAGCCGGACGAGCCCCAACCCCACCTTCCCTCATCAATTAATTTACCTGTCACCCTGCCTGATGATGCAAAGCTGCAGCCAGACCCCTGAGAGGGGGTTTCTCCCCTCCCCTGCTGCCCTGCGCAGCCTGCCTGCCTCAATCCTGCTGTTTATTCCCCAAAGAAATGAGAATTTCAGTTTATCACGTCTGCCTGGCAGGCAGCGAGCCGCCAAAGCGAGTGAGAAGGAGCCTGCAGCAGCCAGCCGGAGAGAACAGGGAGAAAGCGCTAGGTAATAGAGGTATTTATTAAAGGAGGGAGGAAATTTATAGGCGATTCCTGCTTCTCCAGCTCTCAGTCATCGCCAAGGGGAGAGGAGGAGTGGGCAGCTCGCGCAGGAAATAGCCAGAAGTCTTTTTTCTGCCCATTTGTCAGTCTGATGAACAAGAAAAATATAGGCGGTCTTGATGAAGGAGAAATAGAGAGGCTGGAGGAGGCTGGCGTGTGTCTCCACCGCCGTTCCCAGCCCCAGATTCGTGGGGATCCCCCTCCCTGGACTGGGGGACCCGAGGTTCCCATGGTGGTGGCAGCGAGCTGTGAATGGGACCCCAGGGGCGAGGAGGAGGTGGCTGGGGTGGGGAGGAGATGGGAGAAGGGGCTCTGGAGGGGACAGGCTGGAGGAGGGATGCCTCCATCGGTGTGCGGAGCCATCGCTGCAATCTGTGCATCCCCCCCTTGGCAAGGGCTCTCCCTCCCGCTCGTTGATCTGAAGTGCTTGGCATCTCCTGGAGAAGAGCTCTAGGGAGTGAAAACCCACCGAGAATTAAGTGCTAATAATTCCCCACTTTTGTTTGCAGTTATCCACCTCCATGAAAGAGGCTGAGGTTTTTGCTGACACTTCCTCGCTGGCTCTTGAATGCTGCCTGAATCATCCATCCAGGGCCATTTGTTCCTAAAAGTAAGGAATTGCCGTTCGAATCTTTTCATTGCTGCTAACGCTCCCCAGGCAGCAGGCAGGGATGGATTCGGGGAGACTTTGCACAGGCTGGGGGTGGCCGTGCGGAGAAGTGGCACAAATGTGGGGGCTCGTGCACCCCCCCGGGGTGTGCAAACGCTGCCTGAGCCTCCCTGGGTTCAGCCTCGGCGGGGAGAGGCTGCTGGGGCTGTGCAATGTGCCCCTGGAACTGGTGGGGGGAAATCCTGGCCCCTCCCAAGCTGTGACCCCAAGGGGCCACTTCTCCCCATAGGACCGGGGTCCCTGCACCTCGGCGAGGGGCTAGAGGGGGGTTTGGACCCCCCCAGCCCTGGGGGTGTGATGGCACAGAGGAAGGGGGCAGCTTTTCTAATCTTATTTTGCTGTTTTCAGAGCTGCTAGCGTGGCTGGGCAAGGAGGTGCTTTTCCTTTGGCAGAGACAAATGGGCAGAGCCGGCGCCTCCGGCATCCCGGCTGCTGCTCCTGCGCTCCGACGTGAGAAATACATCCCAGGAGAAAACCCAGAAAACAAGGTCCCAGCCTGCCGGGGATCAGCCCCGGGGCAGGATGAGTGCTGTACGGCACAACACCAGGCCAGGACCCTGGCTCAAACCTTCCTGCGCCCATCCCTGTGCCTCGGGGCAGGATCTGGGTCCGTGGTGGAGGCGAGGACGGAAGGACGGCCCCTTGCTGAGATCCCCCTCCTCGTCCCCGTGGATATCTCTCCAAATTAGGGATGTTATTAACTACAAGCCGCTTTTCCCCCGACTGCTCTTGCACAAACGATAACCGATTGAAAATGAATCGAGCCAATTACTGCAGTTTGCCTAAAACAGATGACGGCAATACTCGGGTAAGGAGGAGCAATCCCAGCTGCGGCGGGGATGAGAGTTAGAGGCTGAAATGCCCCTTGGGCCCAGATTTCCAGCTGTCTCCGATTCCTGGCTGAGTCTGGATGCTTTCCTCGATTGCGTGTGAATTTGGGTGGTAGCAGCCAGGGGATGCTGAGCAACCTGGGGTGCTGGAGGAGGTGACGGTACCAGCTCTGTGTGCAGTTATCCGCTGTAAGTCAGTGATGCTGGAATGATCCTTGCTCATTGCAAGCAAGAAGTGCCTGAAAATATCAAGGTATTTATGGAAAAATGGAAAGAAGTAACTCCTGAATGATTTTGCAAAGACCTTGGGGATCTCCCAGTTCCTCGGGGCTGGTGCACGTGGGGATTTCCCCCATGGGAAAGGTTTGGGCTGTCCAAGGGCTCCCGAAGGGTAGCACCTGCCCCAGGGGATTGAACCGTGGTTGTTTCATTGATAGGGTTATTTTCGTTCTGCCACGCCCAGATCCCATCTGCGTATGAAGTTCATCAAATTTTAAAGAACAAATAATTGTCACCGGATGTCTTGTCCTTGTCATACGAGGAGCTTTAGTGAAAAGGAAACATAATGAAGATGGATTAAAGCTTAACCGTGTGAAAATGAGGTAAGGAATCTTGAAATCAGGTTCCCATTTATCTGCCTTCCCAAATCATGGGAAATATCGATTCACTTGTGCCAGCAGCAGTGACAGCACGCCCCGGTCCCAGCAGACAGGGCGAGGAGTGACACACGAGCCACCAGCTCTGCGGGATGGGGACAGGCTGAATCCTGAATCTCCAGCTCAGCTTGCAGCAAGCCCTGAGCCTGGGGCAGCTTTGCCTGGGGTGTGCAAACACCGAGCTGAGGAAGAGGCTGGGCATGCCTTCCTCCCACCGAGAGCAGCTGGTGCCCAGCCTCTGCCTGGGGATGGACTGAGCTCCAGCTCTGCCCAGTGCCCATCGCGCTCCCCAGTTTGGCTGCAGCCCCCCAGCCCTGGGTTTCCCTCTGCCGGGAGATGCCCCTGGCCAGGGCAGTCCCCTCTGCAGCCCACACGAAAGCCTTTGGAACAGAGATGAGGTGAGCTGCTGCAAAATCAATTAGTGATAAAACCCTGCGGGCAAAGCGCGCAATTGTACAATTTTATTACGTTGCTGTCTGAGCGGTAAAAAATACATAGATATACACATAGAAAACAATCGGAAACACCGGGTCAGAAATCTGGGCGCCTGCCGCTTCCCTCTTAATCTCCCGTTAAGTGATAGATCTTGTGATTGCTTTTGTCAGCTCTCTAAATTTAATAACTGAACTAACCATCTTCTGTTATTGTTAGCATATAAATAAGTGCTGAATCGATAAAGAACATCTTTAAAAGCCCCTGGATTTGAAAAATGAGGGGAGCATGGCCTGGCGGGCAGTTGCGAGAAAATTATGATTTCACACCTCTGAAAAACGGCATTTAAACCAAGGGGGGGGGGAACAAAAGAGAAAAACCCTTTGAGATGCTTTCTGCTCCTGAAAGGTTGAATTGATGAGGGCTAGGTGAGGTTTGAGCTTTTGGTTGCGGATTGCCCGGCTGCTGCATTCCTCCCCTGCCCCTCCCTGGCCACACTGGAGGGTTTTAGGGAAACCAGTGCTGCAGCTGGGATACTTGAGGGTTTTTTGCAGGGATTCGATGAAGGAGAGGTGAGCATCATCAGAGGAGGCTAGAGGTGGCTCTATTAGAACAGGTTTATCTTTTTATTCCCATCTGCAGCCTCAACCCCAAATACAGCAGCTCCTCCTTTGCACCGTGGGTGATTTCAAGCTGCCTGCATCTCCGAGCATCCCTGGCCAGCCGTGCTCAGGATCCCGCACGTGCCCAGCCCGTCTGGGCAATATCCGCCTCCAGAAGGCTCCTTGCAGCAGAGGTGGATGCACCAAGGAGGTAAAACCGTTCTGCTGGAGGTAATTCCCTCCTCAAAGCATCCTGCTGGGACAGGCAGGGTGACCTCCGCAGGCTTTTTCCCCTCTTGTGCTGGTGGGAAATTCAGCTGCTAACCCCCAGCCCACCCCGAGGTGGTCCCTGGCTCCCTGGAGCTCCCTGTCCAGGGTCACAGGCTGCTGTTATCACCCTCCAGGGTCTGCTGCATCGCTGTGAAATCTTCCACCATCGCTGCACGGCAGCAAGAGCCGAGCAGCCCTTACCTAGAGCTGCAGCATTTAAATACGAAAAAAGTGGTGGGGGGATGCGCAGCCAGGCGCCGTGCTCTGTTCAGGGCGGGTGGCTATGGAGGGTTGCGTTCCCATAATATATCGCTCTCCAAAGTCTGGGGGTGAGCTCAGCGATGCCGAGGAGGCTCCTTCGCACGCGCCGTGTTCAATCACTGGCTATAAACCAGCCCCAGTGCCTCTGCTCCTCTGCTTCCCCCTCGCTTGAAAGAACAAAAGGAAACGGGCTCGGTGCTTTGGAGGAGAAGGGAAGGAGGCTCCCGAGACCCGCGGAGAGCAAGAGATGAATTATTCAGTCAGAGCAGGAGCAATGCCAGGACCTCCTCCTGTGGTGGCCCCCAGCACTGGGAGGGGTGCAGCCGCAGCCCTGCTGGGTACGGGGGCAGGAGGGTGCCCGGATTGCTGGGGCTGGGGGCAGCATCCTTCCCCCCCTCCCCTCCCCAGGGCATGGCTGTGCTCGTGGTTTGGAGCAAAAGGTGGTTTCTATTCCTGCATCCCCATCCCAGCAGCGAGCTTTGGGCTTCCCACTGGTTTTTGGCTGCTTTGGACCGAAAAAAGGAGGAAAAATGGCTGAGAGGGGGCACGCGCGTGCTGAACGGGGAGGGCGAGAGCCGCGGCAGCGGATGCACTCGGGATTTTTCTCCAGCCGGCTCGGTAACAAATTCACTGACACAGGGAACAATTTTTCCCTGACTCTGCCAATTCCTTAACGACACCGACTCCAAGGGCCCCGTGGGGAGGGGAACTTGAACTCTGCAAAGAGCTCTCTGCTGAAGCTTTATTTAAGGCTACGTGGGGGATGCTTAAATATTAAAGGCTGGAAAAAGAATGGCTGGGCAGCGGGGGCTGTGGTAGGAGCGGCGGCACCGGCTGCCCCGTGTCCCTTTTTGCCTCTCAGCCCCCTTGGTGCTCCAGCTGATGGGGCTGTCACCTTGCTGGGGACGGTCCCTGCTCTCCCCGCTGTGATCTAGGCTGGGCTTAACCCACGGGTCCCCTTTCCTGTGGTTTCTGAGCATCTCCAAGAGCAGCGCTGCGTTTTCTCAGCTGGACACCAGCATCTTGTCAACGCAGCCCAAGAGAAAGGACGAGGACCGAGCATCTGGATTTTTCTCTGTGCTGCTTCTGTTTATTTCTTTTTTATTTTTTCATCCCTACTTCTTGACTGTAGCAGTCCTTGTGCTGACACGTTGTTATTATTATTTATAAAATATGTACAGGAAAGCGCTCAGGTACCGGTCCCACCCTCCAAGGTTGGCCGTGTGTGTCTGGCCGGCGGGAGCGGAGGTGAAAGATGGTTTCTCTGCCTTGGAGCCAGGAGGAGGAGGAGACGGGAAAGGGCTGAGAAAGATAGAGACTTCAAAGTATGTGAGCAAATATTTACAGGTTCCAAGACAAAAAAAAAAATAATACATATATCTACAGTGTTGTCTTGGGGGATACAGGGAGTCGAGCTCGAAGCGAAGCCTGCTCCCAGCTCCATTTGTTATATTGATTTATAAAGACTCTGGGCATCTATTTCTATCGGCTGTGCCGGCAGAGGGGTGCGCGGCTCTGGCAAGCCCCGGGCTCGGGGACTGGCGGGGGGCAGTCGGGACCGCTCTGGCCACGGCTCCGTGCTTTTGGGGTTTTTGTTTTTGTAAATGAGGGATAAATGCTTCTGTGATGCTCCTGTGAGCACCGGGGAAAGGGATGCTGGCAGGGAGTGTGTTTCAGAGCAGCAGGGAGGAAAATAGTGGTGTCTGGGGTTTCCCACTGTCTGCTGGTGTGTAAGCATGATGCGAACAAAGCTGGGAGGGGTGCTGGTGGTCCCCAAAAGCTGGCTGGCCCCTGGGAGCTGGGGAAGGGGCCCTGGCTCCCTTGTGAGGGGCTGTGTGGGTGCGGAAGAGCTCAGCGTGCCGCGATTGCACCCCTGGGTGCAGGGATGCCCCAGCGAGCGTGCCCAGGGCCGGGGGCTGTGTGTGGGAGGGGGGGAGCTACTGCAGGAGGTGCACAAGGGGATGACTGCGTGAAATGAGGCTGTGGGTGTCTGTCTCGGTCCCCGAGCTTGGGGGGTGGCCCCAGTTCAAACTGTCCATGGTCTATGCGGGTGATACTTGGCTGGAGGAGACGGAGGAGACCTCGGTCTTGCTCTGGGATACGGTGGAGGAGACTTCTTCATCCCCAAAGGGGTTCTTGCCGCAGCAGATTGTGGTGATCATGCAATTGCGGAACTGAAGGGGGGAGAAAAATGGAGAATGATGGCACCGGGGGCAGCGGGGACGTGCTGCTATCCTGAGAGCCCCCGGCAGACCCCCAGCTTGCTGCCACCCCCAGGCTGAGAGGCAATCCCTTACGGGGAGGAGCGCGGTGCCTGCGGTGATCCCAGGCGTGCTGGGAAGCCAAGGGGAGAGGCGTGGGGCATCTCACCTGTTTGTTCATGAGGACGTAGATGATGGGGTTGTAGAGGGAGGAGCTCTTGGAGAAGAAGGCAGGCACTGCCATCAGCGTGGCGGTGAAGTCCGCTCCCTTGTTGGTGAAGATCCAAAATGCCACCACGGCGTAGGGCGTCCAGGCCAGCATGAACCCCAGCACCATCAGGATCACCATCCGCGTCACCTCCTTCTCAGCCTTCTGGGTCGTGGCCGATTCCTGCTGCTGGGCAGCTGCCTGCGGGCAGGGGGGTGGTGAGGAGCACCCCGCAGATTTCCACCCCCGGACCACCTCCCTGCTCCCACCCGAGCTCCCCACCCTATCCTCCTTCATCCCCTCCCGACGTTACCTCTCGGACTTTGCAAATGAGGCGCCCGTAGGAGAAGAAAATGACCACGACGGGGATGATGAAGTGGATGATGAACATGTAGAGGACATAGGACTCATTGTGGTAGTCGGGGTTATGGGTGTAGTAGTCGGGACCGCAGGAACACTGCATCCCCTCCGGCATGTATCTGCCAGGGAGAAAGGTTAGGATCTTCGCCAGGACCCTCCCTGGGGACCATATTCCCCAGGGATGGTGGATGCTTCACGGCACATGTTTTGGGTGAGCTCCTCCCGGGCTTCTCCTCTGCTCCCCGTGTACCCCGTCTCTCTCTGCAGCTCACGGCTCCTCCGGGGCCACCAGCAAGCTGTGCCGACATGGTGCGCTTGGGTTTGTAGTGATGCTCGCTCCCTCCCATGGGGACCGGGCTATTTATTTCCTTCCTGCGTGGCTGAGCACTTGCCTGCTGGGAGCCACCTGCTCTCCCTCTGCAGATGGAGGGATGCTCAGTGCAGGATGCTTTGTCCCTGCCACTGCAGGGGGTGGAGGGATGCCCAGCCTGTGTCTGGAGGGGACCTGGCTCAAAGGGAAGCAGCTCAGGTCTGTTTAAGAGCCAAGGACTGGCTGCCCAGGCAGGGATCCCAATCCAAGGCTGGAGAAGGGACCATCCGGCTGTCCCTCACTGCAGGTAAAGGGAATTTGCTGCCCCAAAGCCACCTCCTGCACACGCCCGAAAGGCTGGCAGGGGCTTGCTGTGACCGCACAGGGCAGCTCTGCAGTGGGTTGTCGGGAGAGGCCGGAGCTGCAGCTTGAGAGAAATCGGCTCCATCTCCTCCCTTACGCTCTGGGTGGTGTCTGGCTGCTGCATCGGCTCCTGGCCAGGGATGTGGATGCGTGCAAGAGCCAGACACAGCCTTCAGCTGCCTGCGGGCCACGCTCGTGGGAGCCTCGGGAGCAGCCTGGGGCGTGAGCAGCCAGCCTTGCTGCTGTTTTCACCCCCAAATCCTGAGCCCTCCCTCTCTCATCCCCCAGGCTCTGTCCCTCACCCAGCACGGAGGTATCGCAGTGTGTGCACGGTGCCGGTCGGTGCTCAGGAGCTGCAGGGCTGGAGCAGGGAGGGGAATGAGGGGCTGCTGTGTCTGAGCAGGTGTTTGTTGGGGGGAGCTGAAATGTGCTGCAGTGCCAGGAGCAGGAGAGATGGGCTGATGGGGAGAGCAGGGCAGGGGAAAGGTGCTGCCGGGCTCCCAGGAGCAGGAGAGATGGGCTGATGGGGAGAGCAGGACAGGGGAAAGGTGCTGCCGGGCTCCCAGGAGCAGTGCTGGGGTGGTGGCACACCAGCAAGGCTGGGTTTGCCTCCCCTGGGCAGCCTTGTCTGCTAGCCTGGTCACCCAAATGTTTTTAATGGTCTAGAGAGAGAAAAGGGCTCTTGGTGTGGGTGAGATGAGCTGTGCCTGTTGAAGCCCCTCTTTCTCTGCAGAGCATAAAGGGAGGATGGAGGGGTATTGCAGCTGGAGGTGCTGAGCCTGGGGCTGCTGTCGTCGAGCCATCACAAGGGTGACAGCTGAAGTCCCATTTCTGTTCCAATTCACACCATTGCCTCTCTCACATGGAGCCCAGGGAATTTCATGTCCAAGCCACAAGTTCATCCCCTGTCCCACCCGTGTCTGCAGCGGCTGGGGCTGCTGCCGAGCATCCTTCGACTCACCTGGACCATCCGAAGAGGGGTGGAGCAGCACAGGAGAAGGCCATGACCCAGGTAAAAGCGATGCCCATCATGGCGTGGGTTGCAGAGAAGCGGAAGTTGCCCATGGGTTTGCAGACTACGATGTAGCGCTCGATGGCCAAGACAACCAGCGACCACAGGGCGACTTGGCCTGCGGGGAGGAGAGAAAGAGAGAGGGTATGGTGGTGGTAAGAGCTGCTCAGGGCTTGATCTTCCCTTCGGGGTCTTGTGGTTGCTACAAAGAGCAGAGAGGACCAAGGGGCTGGGGACCAGCAAGGGATAAGCAGCATCTCCATCGATAAATCAGAATTTCCTGGCTATAGTGTGCAAAAGGTCCAGGAGCCAGGGGGAGTGGCTGTGCGGCAGCGGGATGCTGGCGATGGAGGAGGGGATCATCGTGGTTTTTTAATCATTTAAAAAAATCGGGGGGGTGAATTCCACCTGGGTGCAAGGAAGCACAATTTCCGGCAAAGGCGCCAGATGCATCCAAACCTGTTGATGCCTTTAAATGTGCATTTCATGAGTCTTCCGCCAGCGCCGGATCAGGGGGAGGTGTACGGGGAGGCTGTGTGGGTGGGCATGCCTGCACATGTATTTATAAGGGATAATTAAACTTCAGGGGATTGGGAGCGTTTAGTCGGTGCTGTAAGCCTGCTAATGCCCCCAGCTGTGATAATCTGCTGATAACTACACCCTGTGCTGGGATTCGCTCGAGACCTGCTGCTCGCACAGTGACTGCTTCCCGGCAAACTTTCCTCCCTGTGAACAGGAACCGCCTTCTTCTTTACTGGATACGACACTGGAAGGAGAAGTGATGCTGCCTGAAAACCCATGGGCTTACTCCATCAGAAATGGTGCAGAACCATACGATCTTCTGGCCCCAAGCTCTTCCTCGGTTCTTGGCTTGGATCAGGATATTTAACTTTGCTTTTGCCTGGAGGAATATCCATCCTCTCTTGTGGTTTGGTGGTTTGGTTTTTTGTTTGTTTGCTTGGGGTTTTGGGGGGTTTTTTTGGTGTTTTGGTGGGTTTTTTTCAGATCAGCATCATTGTGGAAAATGGCCCCATTTAGGAAAAAAAACAAACCAAAAAGTGGAGTCCTTGCAGTGGCGATGGATCTGTGCGGCAAGGATTAGCGGTTGTCAGCTCCATCACGAGGTGTCGTGTGGGCTCGCCTGGCTGCGTGGGCACGGGGTGCCAAGTGAATTTTCCCTGTTTTGCACGGGGGCTTTCTGCAGGGCGAAGCGTTAGCGGCTCTCATGTCCCTGAGAAGTGAAATAAGGAGCCTCCCAAGGGCACCCAAATCAGGTGCAAGTGGGACAAGAGTGGAGCGATTGCTGCAAAGCTTGAGCCTGGTTTCTCTATCTCTGTGCAACCCTGAATCCTCCTTCCCCTCTGTGCTGCTGGTGGAGAGCTGCCGCATCTTCATTCTGCTCCTAGACAAGCTGAGACCCCTCTCCTGGACTTGAACTCCTCCTCTCCATAACCATACCCCTTCTGCGGGGTCCCTCTCCCACGGGATGTCTCTTCCCTCCCAAATGCTTCATGTTTTCCCAAGAAAAGGCTTTTGGCAAAGATGCTTCAGGGACATGAGTTGCGCATCCCCAGCAGGTCTCTGGGGGTGAGACCCCCCTAAATGCCCACTGGGCAGCATGGCCAGATGACCCCAGCCTTGATCCTGCAAACAAGGATCCCTTCCTGGCGTTCAGTTCCTTCTTGGCATCAAGACCAAACTTAAGTAATTCTCTCTTTGTCCCCATCTCTAAGCCGTGGGGAAGCAGCACCTTGCACCGCGGCGGCACGTGAGATGGTTTTCTGCACAGGAGGGATGCTGCATCACAGCTGTCTCCGTAGCAGGATGAAGGGGTGGAATTTGGGCTCCTAAAGCCCTGAAGAAGCAAGATGACCCCCTGGCCCTCAGACCCCAGCTCCCACCCCCCAGCCCTTACCTCCCAGCGTGGCGAAGAAGCCCTCCACGGCGCAGCCAACGGGGCCGAAGACGAAGTAGCCGTTCCAGGCAGTGTAGAAGGTGACGGTGAAGCCAAAACAGGCCATGAAGAGGTCGGCCACCGCCAGGTTCACTAAGATGTAGTTGAGCGGCTGCCGGAGCTTCTTGTGTTTGAAGGTGACCAGGAGGGTGAGAAGGTTGATGGGCAAACCGGTGGAGATGAGGAAGAAGATGTAGCAACAGACGACGCGGTATTTCCAGGGCTCGGCTAGGTAATACTGGGGGTACTCGAAGGGGCTTCGCACCACCCCTGTCTTGTTGGACATAGGCACGTAAAAATTGATACCTTCCGTCCCATTCATCCTGCCAACGTTATGGCAGCTGCTTTGCTTTTAAGGTTGTTTTTTTTTTTCAAATCAAATTTTTTTTTAATTAATTTTGCTTCAACCCCAATTAAAAAAAAAAGGAAGCCCCACCCCCCAATGTGGAAAAATACCCAACTAAAGGATTTCCCCCGCCCTGCAATCCAAAAAAATATTTAATTAATAGTAATAACAGTAAATCCCGAGGGGACGGGAGGTGGTGCGCTGCCCCTGCTCTGTGTCGAGGGCTGGCGGTGCCCGCGTGCCCGGGGAGGTTTTATACCCTTCGGCCTCCTCGAGGGAGCGCGGGGGGAGGCTGGATTAGGGGCTCGGCTAACTTTGTATGACAAGGGCAACAGGATTGAGAGGGGTTGATGGTTTAAGCACCCTCTAAGCAGCCAGTTGGCCCCAAAACCTGCATTAAAGCGTATTAATTGCCATTAAGTGTTTAATATTGTTTAAGGAGTTGGGGGGGAGGAAGAGATGGGGTGGGGAGTTGGGGAGATTGATGGGGAAATGGGTTCGTGGTCAAGTCTGCGGATGGTCACAGCCTTTGGGGTGTCCCTGGGTGGCTGAAGGACTCTGTGGGAGTGTTTGGGGACCAGGGAATGCCCAGTTCTGCCCCACTGATCTTGGGGAGGTTGCTGGGGGAAGACTGGACTGAGCTTCACCATGGGCTTGGCTCTTGCTGTTTGGCTTTGCTGTGCTCCAGGTGCCTGGTTCAATGTGCGTGCTGCCCAGTATGAATCTGTGTCCCCAGCACGGCGAAACTGGGCTCTGCTGATGTGGCCAAGGGCCATTATTGTGCATGGAGTTGTGCGAAGGTGGGATCCGTCAAGGATGGACGTGGCAGAGTCAGCCCCGCGACTCCCTGTCTCCTGGGGAGCTGGGGGTGAGCGTTTCCCACCCGAGCCTCCTCCCCATCCCAGCAAGTGGGGTGCCAAGCTGCATTGCAGCTTTGCGAGGATTGTAGGGTTTAAGGAGGGTCTTTGGCCACAGCTCTAAGCCCAGCCTGACAAAGTATCACTACTTGCTGGAGAAGCAGTGCCCGAGTGTCCCCAGGGAGGGAAGGGAAAACCTTGGCAGTGCTGATGTCCTGAATTCCCTCCAGAGATGGCACAAAGAGACCAGCACCGAGCCTGTCGCCACAGTTGGAGAGCAAGTGGGATGGAAAGAAGCTTCTCCCAGCCTCTTAGCACCCAGTTTGGGGTGCAGGATCCCCATCCCAGCATACATAAGGCTGTGAAACCCTTCCCAGCATCAATGCTCCATCCCATCCAAGCTCTTTCCCCATTTCTTCCTTGTGGGTCATGGGTGCTCCTTCTCCAGGAGACCAGCCTAAGGCGTCTTAGCGAAGCTCTTCCATTAATCTCTGACATCTGGTGGCGTTTATGGCCCTGATCTGTTAATGCGGTAAGCTGCTAGCCTCCTTCCCACAGCTGCCCTCCGCCAAGACAAGGTGGATGGAAAAAGTCAATGGCATCGTGCTGGATGAATGAGGTCTTCTGTGAGATTGGAGTGACTCGGAGCTAGAGAGAAGGAGCGGAAGGCTAAGGGGCATGGGGGGATGAACAATGTTCTAATCGCTGACCTGCTGATGCGTCCGCACAGCTTCAAGAGGTGCAGAAGTAGGACGTGGAGAGAGTAAGTGGGTCATGTCAGCTCAGGTGCTCTGGGAGAAGGAATCCCCATGGGATGTCTGTGGCTCTCAGAATTATCTCGTTGTACATCTGGTGAAACTGCCAGTCGTGGCATTCCCGGCGTAGGTCTTTTCTAGACTCTCCACAAGCTCTTCCTTGAGGAGAAGAGGTTTTTCTGTGAAGTCTGATAGCCTCAGTGCTCACAGAGCTTTCCCTGGAGGTATTTCGTGCCTTTTCTGAGCATAATCAGGCTTCTAGACATACAAACGTTGGGCATGGTTTTGCAGAATTAGTTGAGTATTAAAGGAGAAACCAGAAAAGTTAATACACGTAAACCAACACGTACAGATGCGCATCTCAATTCCAGTGTGTCCCTCGCAATTCCCAGGGCAGAAAGAACTCTTTTCAGCTCAGAGGTTCCACTGTGATGGTCCACTGTCAAAAGACTTGCACCTTGCTGTTGGTGCCAGCAGCATCTGAAAGCCCTGGTGCTTCTCCAAGGCTTTGCAGACGAAGACAATAACCTCCGGGGAAAGTTAATTTTCATCTCCCAGAAAGTAATTTTCACCTCCCATCCCTGAGACTTTCTGCCACATCTTTGCGGTGTCCCGTCTTTTCCTCAAGAGTAAAGAGTTGTACAAATGAAGCAGAGCTTGGGGGAGAAGGTGAAATAATGATCTGTTTTGGGTGATGGAGGAACGGATCAGCAGGATTTTTTGCACAGAGATTTTTTTTCCTTGCTCAGTGGACCCTCTCCTCTCCTTCTTTCAGCCAAGGTGAGGTGCAGAGTTATCTTCGTGCCTGGTACCCAGAGACCTTTCCTGCTGAGGATTGCCCACGACTGGACCAAGAGGACTTTCACCTGACCGTTGGCTCCATCTGGACCCGGACCTTTCCCCTTTTCGGGAGCTGACCACGGAGCGGGTAAGCCCGGGTCACCCCTGTCGTGCTGACAGGGGGCTGGTGGATTTAGAGCTCTCGGCAGGTCAGCGGCAGCCGGAGCAATGCCCGAGGCCTCGAATAAACTCAGCAGAAGAAAATGACACCGGAGAGGATAGCTGGTTCCTCCAGGACGTGTCCTGAATGTAACCTCTGTTCCCTCTGCGTCTCTGTCACAGAAATGGAAAGTGATGGCTTTAATTTGGTGTCTCTTAGCAGGGGGACTTTACGGGCTGTCTCCCAGCGAGCTCTCAATTGTTTTCTTTGCTGACTCTACGCCAAAGGAGGCAAGAGCAAAATTCAGGCCCTGTTTCCTGCAAGCGCAGAGGCACGCTTTCTTTGTGTTTGTCCTTATGCAAAGGAAGGGTTTTCTTCCTCCTTGCAGGTTTTTGGTTTTTTTTTCCACTTTGCTAAGCTCTTTGAGATGAGATTGTCTCTTATTCATTGTTTGTCAGCACATTGCGTGACGGAGCCCTGAGCTGCTCGGGGCTTTCATGTCCTGTGTAAAGCAAGAAATGATAATTAAAATCAAATAGCTAACTTGTACTGAGCCGATACGGTTGGTTCCCTGGGCTCGAGTGACAGGCAGAGCAAAGCACGCGTCTGTGCCAGGGGAGGGGGGGTTCCCCGGAGCGGTGGCAGCTGGGACCCTTTGGGGTGCCTCTGCCCGTCCCCGTGCCACGCTCTTCGCCGCTGCTTGGGCAAAGGCACGGGAGAGACTCACCCAGGGGCACACCCAGGTAATGGCTTGCAGAGCAAGGTGTAGAGAAATGCAGAAGCAATGGAAATCGGTCATGGAGCAAACATCTGTGCTTAAATTCTGGTGGTGGACTAAGGCACAGCACCTTGAACCTTGGCTCTGAGCACCAATGCTGCATGCAGAACAGCGCCGGGCTCGCTTTTGTGCTTTGTGGCTGGTTTTGCAATGTGCTGCCCTGAATCTCCCTTCTGGGGGGGCTCGTTCCTCCTTTGTGGAGTGGCAAATATTGTGGGGCTTCCCAGTACCCCCGCTGCCCCGGGAAGACCTCGTTTCCCCGTATCAGATAGCAGCCACGCGCGGCCACGGCGCTGAGCCGCTTACGCCGGGCTTGTGAGCTCCCTCACCAGGAAAGGGGTTAAAGCAAGATAAAGCCAGAGCATTCTAGGGGCCATATGGAGGGGGAAGAAAACCCTTTATCCTGTAATTGGATTCGTTCCCGGCAGAGGTGAGGCTGAGCGGAGCTGACAGGTCGTGATGGGCGAGGCGCTGCCAGCCACCCCGTCCAAAGCAGGATGTGTGTGCACAAACTTGTAGATCAATCCATTAGAGTGGATCAAATAGATTTAAATGCGTGGCAGGGAGAAGGAGGACACAGATGTATTTACAATTTGCTTCGCTGGGCCGTGCCTTCCTTGGTGGGGATTAGCTCGGAGGAGGCAGCCATGCCCTCTGCCAGCGGCCGCAACGCCGGGGCCGGCTGCTGCTGCTCCTCCGGGCTTGCACGGGCGCATCCGTCCAGGATGAGGATCTGGTGGTGCCATGCTCTTACTTCTTTTCCAAAAACTAAGGGTGCACAGAAGCCTGTCTCCTGCCTGGCTCATAGCCCCTGCCAGGCTGCACCCATGGGCTTTGGGCAGGGGAAACCCCAGGGACCCCTTTTCTGTGCAGGTTCCCCATCACAGCTCCTTCTCCAGGCTCCCCCCCCAGCTCAGCCTCGCAGGGGGTGGGTGCACCAGAGCCAGAAGGCAGCTGGGAAGTGGAGACCACTGCCAACGTCACCTCTTTTTCATGGTATTCTCCAGCAAGCAGGTCCTTGTCACTTCCCAGGCTTTTCCTCCCACTGCTGATCCAGGTAACATCCCTGCAAGCGCCGTAGGATTTCCTGGGAGACAGCAAGCCGTTGGGACCTGTCGTTTTCTTGCCAAGGAGCTGAGCAATCCCGGCTCAGCTGTGAACCTGCACGGCTCCGTGTGGTGCTGTCAACACTTTGAACGAAGTGATAAACCGGGGCTGTAGCAGAGGAGGCAGGTTTTGCAAGACAGTCTCACCGGCCACGCAGCACCACGGGCTGAGCAGCCGGCACAGCCCCGAGGATCCCGGCGGCACACGCACGCTTCTCTGTGCGATAGCAGCTGTGCAGGGGAATGAGCCGTCCTCTGCTGAGGGTGATGGCCAACGCAAGGGAGAAGATACTGTCTGCTCCTCTGAGATCTTCCTGTGTTGCAAACTTGATGGATTTGGTTCTGGTTTATGGGCTCTTTGAGCCAGGTGTTAGGCAGGAGTTAACGGGGAGAGCTGGGAGTCAGGGTCCTAGGTCCAGCTTTTCCACCCAACTGGTGTCAGATGCTTAACTGCAAAGTCAGGGAGGCAGAAGAAAGGCTTTCATGTAATTCCGGAGGGATGCAAGAGCCTAGCATCACCACCTTCGTTCTGCAGCATCCAGCAGCTCCTGCCATGGCCCAGCTTTGATGGCTCGGTAATCAGAATATGAAGTCTAGGCAAATAGAAATAATCCAGCTCTTTTAATTTGTAAATCTCATTTGAGGTGGAACCCTGTTATTCCTGAGGGCCTTATTGTGGATGTTTGGAGCCCTCTGCAGCGATGCTTTCTACACGCTGTTTCGTTCTGTCATAACTGGGTCATTTTGTTTCTTTTTATTTTTTCATTTCTAGTGCAGAGCCCTTGGTTTTCTCTGTGGAAGCCTGGAGACCGCTGTGACACAGCCAGCTGGGTTATAATCTTTTGGGAAACAGTACAGAGGAAATTTGAGGTTTGCTTGCTTGTTTTCTGCTTTCCAGCAGAGCTGTTCCCTGGTGTCTGGCTATGCTGGCTCCTTGCTCCAGTGTCCCCACAGGACCACCAACAGTGCTCCAGCTCCCAGAAAAGCCACGTCCTGGTGGTACTTTGGGTCTCCCAGGGAGAATCCCTCACGTCACTGCCCTGGCCACACTCTCAGCCAGCTGAAGACCCCCATCCCCTGCCTTTTGCCCCATTTTGAGACCCCTGTTCCTCTTGGTGCTGGCTGGATGTCCTGCACTGCCATTCATTCTGTCCCCTTCTTGCTGTCCCTGCTTTAAAGCCTTCCCGGGATTTGCTCCAGACCAAACGCGTCCTTTCTCTCCCTTTGCCCTTCATCCTGTAATTGGATTCATTTCTTCCATCCAGCCCACCCCTGCTTCTCCCCATCCCTTTACGTAAGGACGCTGGCTTTGGGCTGTGCCAAGCCCTGGCTCTCGGGGCTTGACCTGCATCCACTGGAGCCAGTGGAGGGGTTTGTGCCGGTTCCTGTTGCACCTTGAATCCCACATTGGTGCAACAACTTTTTTTTTTTTTTTTCAGTTCCTGCTCCCTTCCCTTTTGCTGCCTCTTTGTCCTTTCCACGTGCAGCACCCTCCAGCCTCTGCGTTGGTGGTGTCTCTGCACGAACCCCCTGGGCACATGGCTCTGTGGCACGGGAGAGCCATGCACGGATGAGCAAGGCAATGGCAGGATCGTCTGGGAAAATTATTAATTTTTTCCATTCCTTTCATTAATATGAATTTTCCTTAATTCCCAATCTTTACTGTTTATCTCTCTTAAAGCCTTTGTGGTTGAGAGGCTTTCACTGAGGTTGTCATTCATCACCTTAGCAAAATATCCATGGATTAAACGGGCTTTTGAGTCCTGTGCTGGATTCAGACTTGGCTGGGACCGGCTTTAATACCTTAGCAGGTCTTTCTGCTGTTGTCTGAATTTTCCGTTTGTTTTTCCCGGTCCCATTTCCCAGCTGGGATGGAAACACCGCTGTGTTTTCCTGATCACCAGGATTCTCCCGTGAGAAACCCTCACCACGGAGCACATTGCTTTGCCATGTGCGCTGTCTCTTTTTCACCCTGAAGGCATCTGACCCTGTTTCCTTGTTGCCTCGCGGAATGAATTGGTGCCTTGAAAGTCCGAAGGGAGATAAAGCAGCAGCAAACTCTTTTCTTCCTGTTGCAGATAAACCGCTATTGACTGCCGAGGGTTTCTGGGATGAGAAGGGCGGCTCTCCATTGAAAGCGCTTGATAAATCCTGGGCATCCAGCATAATCCAGTCCACGGTATCGGGAAATCTTTTGGGAGCTGGCAGCTCTGAGCACAGCAATGCCTTTTCATGCTACAGCTCTCCCGTGAACGGATAATCTCGTGGAAAACAACTGTAGGTTGGATCCTGCCTGCTCTTTACCTCCCTTTCCCTTCTCTGCTGCGAGCCGGGGTTACCTGCAAACTTCATCCGCAACGGTGGCCGCGGGATTGAATTTTGCATCCCGTGCGCGAGCCAGAGTGTCGTACATCATCCTCTTGCTGATTTGACAGCGCCAGCAGCCCTGCAAAGCAGCGATTTAATGCGCTTCTCGGCGCCTTAGCGTTCCGTCACGCTGTGCTTAACCTGATCTATTGTTGTTTGATAGGGGAACAGTGGGGGGGTAAAAGGAGGTATTAGGAAAATAAAAGGTCAGTGGGTGCCCGGTGTGTGTAAAGGCTAAATTGGTCTTTCATCAAATCTAATAAATATTCCCTGGGAATGGGGTAGGGAGCTCCCTTTCTGAAATGCTGGGTGATTTCCCTGCCTCAGCCCAGCTCGGGTTATCAGCTGCTGGCAGGGGCTCCCATCGCCGGCCGCAGCACCTCTCCTGCCCTGTGCTCAGCACCAGCCGAACCCCTCGTCCGCAGCATCCCGGGAGGCCGGGCAGTGGGGCGCGAAGGGAGAGGAGCCAGCCCCTCACTGAGCATGAAACTGCTTTTTTCACCCATTTCTAAAAATATTCCTGAGCCTTCCAGTGAAAACCCCGTGATTTGGATTGAAAACCAAAATGGAAACAGATGAGATGCATCCTGTCTTGTTTTCACACCTCCTCTCCTTTCTCTCTCCACTTGTTCCAGATTGGGGAGAGAATGGCAAAGGAGTGACCAAACATGAAGAAGAACAAAGCAAGGAAATATTTTTCTCTTGGGTTTTGTCTGATTGTTTGGTTTTGTTTGTTTGTTGGGTTTTTTGTCTTGTTTGAGAGGCGAAGAGTTTTGTTTCTTTTATAAGCACAGAAATTGGTTTTATATGAAAAAAGGATTTATATTTTTTTTTAATATTATGATGGAAGACTATTGTTCTGGGATAGGACACTTTGGCTGGTGTCTGTCTCCTCCTCCACTGGTAGAGAAGTGAAATTCATCCAGGCTACAGCCAGAAATGTGTGCTTTCCTCTTTCATTTGTTTTTCCATCCTTCTGTGGAGAAACTGAGGCAGCTGGCAGAATTTCCAGGTGTCCCCAGTTTTGGGATGGCCACCTCAGGGCTGGTTTCCAGAGAGGCTTTGGCATTATGGGATGCAGCACTGATTTGTCAGGCTTGAAATGCTTGTGGGAAGCCCTTGCAGGTGTGCTGGAGCCCCAGAGGAGCTCAGTGAGCTGCTGAGGATAAAAATCATCACAATCCTGCTGGGGATAGGGTCTGTTGTGAAGATGCTGTGCTCCATCTGGGGCTTGTTGGAGATGTGGGTGCTGAAGAGCTCCAGAGCATCGTGTTTGCAGGTAGAACTGAGATCACTGCCTCTGGAAGGCGAGTGGTGGGATGCTCCTTACCCTCTGCTGCAGAGCCAAACCTTCGCCTCCTTCCCCATGTCCCACCTCATCCACAGCTCGCTGCCGTCAGCAAGAAAAGCCTCTGGGTTGGCTGGAGAAACCAGGCAGAGTGGGAGGAGAGAGAAACAATGGGTGACAAATTCCCCATTAATCTAAGAGACTGTTATTTGTTGCTAGAACCAGGAGGGTGAACTGGTTTTGGGAGTCAGCAGGAGTTAAATCCTTGCTATTGATTCTGGCCCAGCCTGGCTGCGCAGCCGTGAATTACATCGCGGAGCGGTGGGGAGAAGTGAAGTGGGCACCAGGCAAGCGTGGGGATGGGAGGGGGGATGTCTGCGCCCTTAAAATATTAATGCTGCAAATTAGCATGTGTTTTAAGCCTGCGATTCTTCAAATATTTATCGAGCGTTAATATTTTGAAAACGGCGTTAAAATTTGCCACTGGTGCTTTATTCATTAGGAGCGTTCAGCAGCCACAGACGGCAGCGCTGCTAAATCTGTACCGCGTCCATGCAGAGACAGCAGCTGGAGGATGGTGCCTGGGCTGTGACGAGGAGCAGAAAGCTCTTTCTGCCAAAGCAGGGAGCCTAGAATGAACTCCTTACCCACCTCGACTTCAGCTGTGTGACAGCAGACGTTCTGTTCAGAGGAGCATGCGCCACGCTTTTGACCCATCTGACTCCAAGCAAAAATATTTTAATACAAGCAGGGTGAGACAGACATTCCTGTGGGCATCGGGAGGGGGAACTGGGGCTGGGGGACATGTTTTTCCTAAGCCTGGTGGCTGCTGTGGGTCTGGGAGAGCAAACTGGACATGCACAAAGCCCTGTCCTCCCTTCTCATATGTGCCAGCCCCATCCAAAGAGGATGTCGGATATGGAGGAGAGGGTGATTCGGCCCATTTGGGGGTCAGGGCTGGTGCTATGGCTCTGACGTTCCCCCCCAGATTGCCAGCTCTGCTGGGGGACACCCAAACGCCTGCCCAAGAGCCAGGCGGAGCAGCAGCACGGGGCTTCAGCGCTTCACATTCTCCCCATGCGCTCTCCGCCCGCTCCGTTAGCCTAGGGCTGAAATTCAGTATCAGGCTCGCGTTGGCTTCTGTCTCCTGTTTTTATATGCAACCCGCTTGCCAAAATACCCTGAGCAAAGAGGAACTTGGAGGGAAAAGTACAGGACATGGAGACAAATGCTCGGTGTGGCTGGCACAGGGAGCTCATTTTCTCTTGGTTCCTTGACATTGCAATTGATGCATGGCTTAATGGACTTCCCTGCGACTGCCAGCTTCCTGTTAAAATTACTCTCAATTATGGCGAGCGTTTAACTTTAGGTACCATCAGAACTGTGAGCAACTCCATTTTGTACATCAGCTTTTTGTTCGGCTTCTAACCTCTGCTGCAATTTGCTTCCTTAAAACAAGGAGAGTTTCAGGGCGCCGGCAGATCGCAAATTGTGATGGAGACTGCAGCAGGACCGGGTTTTTTTGCAGGATAATGCTAGGGAGGGAGGTTTCCAGCTGCGATTTTTGTTTTCATTTCTGCTCATTTTGCATTGGCAATGGGGAACATGCCAAAAGCTTTTTTTTTTTTAATGGGCAAACCTAAAGCAAAAAGGTACCTGTTGCTCCCACCCGCTCTGGTGCTTCCACTGAAAAAGCCTTGGAGTCAGATGCCTTATTTTCAGCTCTCTGTTTCCTTTCCTTTCTGAATCCTCTTGCATAATTAAGAGGTGAACCTGGCAGACAGCATCCAGCTAATACAGATATGATTAATTTTTATCCTCCCTTTTTATTTTAAAGGTTGTCCTTTCCAACGCAGAGAGCTTCACCACAGATGGATGGGCAACCTGCCAGCCAGCCGCGTTTTTGAGGTAAAAGGGGACAAGACAGGGGAAAGTTTAGTGCTTTGAAAAAGTGACCTTTCTTGGTAATTAATTTGTCGCTTCCCAACACCATCTGCTGACTCGTCAGCTGCATCCATCATAACCATGCAAAAAAAGAAAAAAAAAAAAAGGAAAAGTCAATTAAAATGAAAACCAGTGTCAAGCAGGCTTTGTGCAAATTCTTTAGCGAAGGGAGGGGGGAAAAAAAAAATAACCTGTCGCGTAATGTTCTTTTCAGCAACACGCACACACGTGGTCCCAGGGGCAAAAACTCTGCCGACCTCTCTGGAAGTTTTCTAGCTGGGAGTGCTTCGTGGCCTGGTGCTGAGCTGCAGGAAACGCGCAGGATCTGGGAAGCATCTTAGCGGCTGCCGGATTTTTTAAGGAGGGGTTCAGCCCGAATCGAGCGTTATTGACTGCAGCGACAGCAGCAAGTCCCTCGTGAGGGCCAGCACGCAGTGTGTACACACCGTATCGCCTAGCTGCGATGGAACTAGGTGAGAAAAGTCATTTTACGGGCTGGGACAAAAGCTCTTTTCCCCTTTTCTCCGGTAAATTCTGGCAGTGCTTAGCTTTCAGCCAGCCGAGCAGGAATGCCCCTGCTGTAACGCCCCATAAAACCGTTTGATGCAGGAGGGTTTCATTGCTTCCCCAACTCATTTTTTCCTCTTTCATCTCTCCTGGTTGCTCTCAGGTTTCCTCCTGCGTAGCCAGCCGTCTGCGAGAAGCACCAGGACGCTTCTGGCTGGATCCCAAACCCTCCGGCATCAGCGCCTGTCTGACGGTCTTGGGAGACCAAAGATGAGATCTGATGCAAGTCACTTGCTATCTCTGCACCTCATTTATCTGGAGAGAGATGCCAGCGCACAGTTGTGTGGCCCTGAGGGGGATCAGTGTGTCCAGGACTGTGAGATGCTCAGATGTGATGGTAAAAGGGGCCCCACAGAGACTCAAAATGGACAGAGAAATCCCCTGGGCTGCTTGGATACCCCCCACTTGTCTGCTCTGTTTGTAAAGCTTTTTGGTGATAGGTTTAGCACGTATCGTTTTATTTATTATTTTAATACTTAGCTCTAGATCCTGCCAGGGGATTTATTAACTCAAATCTATGCTTTTCGTAATGCTGGTGGGTCAAACTTCATTCTGCATTATGCTTATTTTGTGGCGACGCTGTTATTATTGTGATTTGTCCACGTTACAGTAGAAATATAATTAGGACAGAGGCATCGTTTTACCACTGGTACACTCACATCAGAAATGCTTTATCCTGGAGGGCTCGTAAGCTAAACAGACAAGCTGGGAGAGAGGAATTTCCCCATCTTATAGATGGGGAAACTGAGGCAGAGATCCTCTGTCCAGCTGTGGGACCTGCTGAAAACAGCTGCCAGCTGAAGGCAGAAGCCTGGGGAGGGAGGAAAGGGGATTTTCCTGGAAATGAGGAATTCCTAAAAATCTTAACGCAGATAGCAACATTCCCTGTCAGACAGACTCGTTTCCATGCATGCTGGGTAGCCGTTCATCGGCTCTGCTGGAAGTGTGGGCACCTGTGCAGGCGAGTGATGCTCTACGTGTATATAAAGAGTGGGAAAGGCAGCAGGAGCATCTGGGTGTGAACAGGAGCAAGAAGAGCTCTGACCTCCAGCATCCCGTGACTGTGCTCCCCAGGTAGGTGCTGGCTCGGTGGGGTGGGTGCTTCATGGGTGCTGGTGTCAGCACGTGTTGGCTTCAGCAAGGAGAGCTCTGAGGAGACAGAGGAAACAAAATCAATGCTTAAACAAGGGGAAGGGTGCTTTCTGCTCATCCCCCATCGTGGGAGCATCGATCCCACCCACTCCTCCCTCTGTGCTCATCGTGAGCACCCAGCAGACCCTGACGCGTGCTGCAGAGGCGCAGGGAGCTGGGTGCCCTCTGCCCTCAGGGAGCTGCTGTGAACAGACAGAAAATGAGTCACAGACAGTTCCTATTGACAATAACGATTTTTTTTTTTTTGAGACAACTTGGTAGATAACCATACTGTCTTGTCATGTGCTCACACCAGTACCAGATGGATGTGCACCCCTCCTGCCCCCAAACTGGCATTTCACCCCATTTTACGCAGGTATAAGCAGAGCTGGGCAATGATGCACCAGCCCCATACGACGCCAGTACTTGGTCGTGCTGATGCTGAACTTGGGATCCTCGTGCTTTGTGATTTCTCTTTGTAGCTGGGAAGCAAATTCACGAACAACAAAGGAGATACCTGCCTGGAGAGGCATTGAGCGAGAGATCTCAGGTCTGAAAGACATGTCCTGCTTACAAAATGAGGAAGGGACATGCAGAAAAGCTGCTGTTTGACTGGAGTAATGCGTGGGGGTGTTTCTCCGGGGGAAGAGGGAGCGAATCAATTCACAAAGGGATAGTCAATAAGAGATGAAGGAGGTGACTGGGTTTATTTCTATGTATATGGCAGCGTTTCATTGCAGTGACAGCAAAAAGGCACAAAAGAGTGATGCTACCGAGATAACACCGTGTTATCAGCACATATGCATATCAACACGTTGTATTACAAGGGGAGAGCCTGAGAAATCCCCTTTTGATCATTGCAGGCAGGGTGCAGCTGGCTGTGTCACCCAGGGTCATGTCCCAGTGCAGTCCATGGCTTTGACCCAGCGTGGGTGGGCAGGGGGACATGGCCCCAGCCAAGGGAGGGGAGAGGGGCTGCAGCCGCCTTTGCTGGCCGCCAGCCCTCCCCTGGCCTGGCACACTGCGGAGGGACGTGACTGGCAGGTGCTGTGGAAAGGGAATATTTATTAACTTCCACCAGCCTTCGGTTCAATACAAGCTGATATTTATGGGAAATCTAATTTAGGGGTCAAATTTGAGCTAACAATGTCTTTTCAATAAGGTCCAAACCAAAAGGTTTCTGAAACTAATTAAGGATCAGGTTCCAATCAGGTAGAGTAGTTAAGCTGTGGGGCCAGACTTCATTAAATTTGTCCAGAGAGAATATTTTAATATTTAAAGAGAACATTTAATGTTTACGTAAGTCCTCTTCTGACGTGAAGTTGCTGTTAAATCACTTCAGAAGGTAGTTTCTAAAGCCCTTTATACTAGGCTTTTATGGAGCCGGGCTGGGAAATGCCCTTCCCAGCTCTCTTGGACCCTCTGAGGCTTATTAAAAGATTCAGTCCATCAAAGCAGGTTTTCAGGGATGAGGCATATGAAAACAAAATTTAACAAAACCAGCTGTCTTAAGGTTATTCTCTTACAGCATCACTCTGTCTCCCTGGCTGTCAGTGGGATTGATGGAAGTGTTTTGCTCCGGATGTGTGTGGGTCTTAAACCAGTACAGCTGGAGGGCTGAGGCTTGCAGAACAGAGGGAGTCTTTAACAGTACTGAAGGGCTGGGCTTGGAGTCTCTGGAGAGATTGCTCAAGAACAAATCTGTTTACAGAAAGAGGTTTGAGAGGAGAATTGTCAGTCAAGACACTTCTATTCTCAGCTCAGGAACAACTGGAAGAGTAAATATACCTCTTGTTAGCTGCTGGATAAATTAGATTGCAGCTGCTCAAAAGCCAGAAGGTTTTCTTGTCAAATGCCCTCTCCGCTCCCACTCTGGTATCTTCTTTCCTGGGGTGTTCAGACTCTCACGATGGTTTCAGAGAAGGCGGTGGCCGGTTTGCTCTTGCTGTAGGTGGTATCTATGCTGGCTGAACAGACCGGAGGCTTCATGCCCTTTTTCACCCAGAGTGACTTCTGGAAAATGCAGGTAACCCCTTAGAAACGTACTGCAGGGGCTGGAGCCCTGGATAACCCAGGAAAGGTGTTTCCTCCTCCCTCACCCCCAAGCTCTGCCAGTGCACGCCATGCCACTGCCATCCCCATCACCTGCCCCTCCTGTCCAACAGGAGACAGTGTGATATTGGCGATCCTTCACGTGTACCCAACGTAAGGGCTGTGGGAGGTGGCAGAGACGCCTTCCATGAGGTGACACTGTGAAGAAAGAGCCTGGCCTCCTTTACATCAGGACTAAATGACCCGTATGAGTTTTAATCTCATTTTTCTTTCCTCCCTGCTAGTGGCTGTAATTTTTATAGAGAAGCTGTAGCCTCCCATCACCATACTGATGGGTCTTTTTGTTGTAACAAATAATTAACCATCCTCCAGATGCTTGTCACCTCTGGGATGTGCAGAGAGGAGAATGTTTTTTCTTTTGATGTGAAACTAATACTGTTGAAAGGTGTCAGGCAGGCAGCTTCAGAGACTGCATCTTCTTAAACAGCTGAAGTGAGCTTCCCCTGCATGACACAACCCATTGATATTGGGGCGAAATCTTGTTTCCAACACCTACCCGTGTGCTGGATGGCAATTGCTTTTTGTGGGGGAGTGCAGTCATACTTCAGCCTCCTTGAGGAAGATGATGGGGACCCACGCACGGTCCCCAGATGGATTGTTCATTCATCACAGCCCTTGTAGCTATGTGACTGCTAGTGATTGAGGGTCTTTGAGATGTACGTGGGTGAAATTGGTCTTCCAAAGGCTGCCTCCTCTCCTCTGAGCACGTGTTCAAACCAAAGCAAGTGCACAGCAAGCCATCAGTTCAACGTGAGCACAGCCTTTGCTGCATTTTACGTGTCCTGTCCTGTCTGCCATATCCTGAAGCAACTTCACCTTTTCTCTTTGGGCTGGGAAGAAGGGGAGGATCCTGAAGTCAAGTTTTGCACCATAACGGGGAAAGGGATGGCATTACAGACCTGCAGGAAAAGCTGGTAACATGTAATGTCTGCCGAGAGCTCTCGTTTGCACTAAGGCTGTGCAGGCTTTTATTAAACTTTATCGCCACTGCTACAAAACCAAACTAGGACCAGGCCTGTGGAATAGCTCTGTAAGGTCAGTGTCCTTGGCTGCCACACCCTGATGATGGTTATCTTGCACAGATGAAAGGAGTTCATCCAGGAGTGTCATGTTTGCTACAGATCATTACATGCAATCCTGTAACCTGAACTTCAAACCAGCACTGCAGCCCTTGCTGCATGCCAGAATCAGGCCATGCTGGCCACAGCTGATGGGTCCCTTCCCGCTGAGCTGTGGCCCAAGGGAAGGATGCTGCATTGGCTCCAGGCAGCAGTTAGACCTCTGGTCCCTGTGGTTTTGTTCCCAGCTCTGCAGGCTCCAGGCTGCTGGGCATCTCACTGCTGTTACGGTGCAGAGCGTGTTTGGTACCCACACGATGCTGCATCGCAGCATCACTGCCCCGTTTGCTCTCTATGGTGAAGCTGCAGGAAAAGGAGAGGAACAAAGGAGCGCAGAAGAAATCCCTGACCTTGCTGCAGCAGCTGGAAGAGGAAGGCTTCTCTGAGCAATCTGCACAGATGTCAACAAGGTCAAGACCATCCAGGTAGGTTGAACCAGGACGGTGTTATCAGGGAGCTCACAGGCAGTATAAAGGAATAGAACCCATTTCCTGCCAGGCAGCTGATCAAGGTTGTATCAGAGAAAGGTTTTACCTGCACCCTATAAATTACCTTGGACATTAAGCAGCCTCGTCACCTCTCAGACCCACCTGGCTTCTCCCTTAGTACAGGGAAGATGGAAACAATGTGAGGTCTTTGCCATTCAGTGAGCACCAGCCAACTTCAAGGCAGTAATTTGCAGCTCTGCTTCAGGTCTGGGTTTAATTTGTCACTTTTTCAGCCAGCTCCAGATTAGCTGCCCAGTGTCACCTCTGATCTCACAGTCTTACTGGCAAGACCTTATTTAAAAACTTGGGCTCATACAGCTGTACCCCCCCAAGTCTGTATACAGAGCAGAAAATTGCCAATTTTAGGGATTTAAGTGCCAGCCTAAGCCCTCAAAGGCATGCTTACCTGGTTAGCCAAGTCTGAAAATTGTGCTTTTCCACTTCAATGCAGGGAACTCTTTGCCCTGTCCGTGCAACGGCTCCTGCGGTGAGCACAGCCATTCTCTCAGCCAGCAAAAGGAGCGTGTTGGTCCGACCCAAACTGCGGGACAGAGCGAGCGGGACAGGCAGTGAGACTGGCTAGGCTGGAATTTGGCCAAGGTGCAAGTTAATGTGCAAGTACTCTGACAAACTTGGTGCACCAACAATCAATAATAGGATTTAAACAGCAAGAATTCACAGTTCAAAGCATGAAATAACTGGCACATCCCAGTGCCTAACACTCCCCTTCTGCAACCACCAGCCCTCCTGTGCCCCCAGCCATGACCAGAACAACTCTATTTACTTTGGGTACATCTGAGCCACAGCGGGCTCAAAGCCTGTCTGGAGGCAGGATGATGTCTCATCCTCAGTCTTTCCAAAGGCAGGGCGCTCCACCAGCATCAGTAAAGCTGATGGCTTGGAGGGTCAAGGTGTGAGATAGTGGAGGATTATAAGGTTCAGAAATTATTTTCTTCTTCACAGCCTCTGTTGCCGGGAGGTACCTTTATCTGTGTTTCTGAGTCAGCCCACACAACGCATGAAAACTTCGGCACGCTGAGCAGTACAAGATTGCATTGACTTAAGAATGTTGCTTTTCCCCATGTAAGGATTATCCTCCTCCCTCCACATCAGTTCTAGACCTTCTAGGGACTGAGCAAAGTGGAGTCAGAGCACCCCAACCTGCCTGCCTCTGCTCCCCTCACCTTTTCCTTCTGACTTTCCTGGCTTCCCCCACCGCTAGAGCTGGGATGTGGCTCACCCCAAGGCAGCTGGAAAAATACCAAGGTGTCCTGGAGAAACTGCTAGCAGAGACGTTACAGGACACCCCAGACGGTACTGTCAGGAGGTTGATTTCTGCCTTGGGAATTCTGCCTTTCCCTCCTCTCACCAGCTCATCATCACGGAGATATTTATATTCCTCAGAAGGGCTTTTGTGTCATGTTTGCTTACTTTACAGAGTTCTTGGTTACCCCACCCGCTCTCATGTAGACGCTCTTCTGGGAAGGTTATTCACTCTCTTGGGGTGCTGTCTGTGCCCTCGAGCTGATATTGACTGTTAGCAGCATTGCAGCACACCCCGGCAGCTCTCCTTGGCGCTGCTTCCCCCTTCCCTACTCCTCCTCCCCAAAACTCCCCAGCCTTCAGGGTGCAGTTTCCAACAGAGTGTGTAACAGAAGAGACACCTGCGAGGCAGCTCAGCCCGGGCATCAGACCCAAACACCTTCCTCAGGGGCTGAACACCTATAATTACAGCTGGAATGAGCTGCGATTCGAGGTGCTGAGTGCTAACGAATCCAGCCCTGGGCTTTGCTCTCAGTCTATGGGAATTGCTAAAGGAAATGTCCAGGGGCAGTGTGTGATGCAGCCACTCCTGTCTGCAGACTTGAGGGGTGGTGGAATGGGTCTCACTAGTGTTATGTCTGGATTTGTGTCTTATCTGAGCTTAAATGTCTCAAAAAGATGGTCCCCTCTACCCTGTGGGAGTTGTTATTCCGCTTTGGCTGTGCTGAATTCAGTTTGCCTTCTAGCTTTTTAGCTGGGGAGCTGAGGGGGAGGAAACCACATATGAAGCCTAGGAAAGACTGAATGACAAATTTAAGGACACTTCTTTCCTCTCTTTTCTTTTTAGCTGGCTGATATCTGCACAATCAGAAAGCGGCGTAGCTTGCTAAAGCTAAAAGACTCCACTTATGTAAACGAAATCCATAAAGGAGATTAACCACAAAATCTGAGGTGAGATAATAAAACGCGCAGTATAATTAAATGGAGGATTTGTGTCGTCTTTTCTGCATGCCTTTCAGCCAGATGGCAAGCAGCAAGTGTGGGAAAGAAGAGAGGGAGGGTTTCCAGTTCTAGAGAGCATCACCATCCTTCTGAGAACTGCAAAGCATGCTGCAGAGCCTGGGTAATTAATCTTTATGGATTAATAAGTTTTATCCCTCTCTTCTGGCAAAGAGGGAAACTGAGGCAAACATTTACTGGATCTCCTAGCCAAACTGGTGACACAGGTGTAGGATGAGGAGTGTTGGGTGGGGGACCTGGGTGTCCCAACCAGGCTCCCTGCTCTGCATGCAGGAGGGCACTCTCCCCGACACTGCTGGAGAAAGCAGGAACCCTGGGTTGCAGGTCCTCCCTGTGCTCTTAACCTCCTCTTGCTCACGCAGGCACTATAAATCTAAATAACATTGCGAGGAGCACCTCTCCTGTAGCTCTGATGTGAACAGACACAGTGAGTGTGAAACATTGCAGAGCTCTGGCCTTATTTCTGCCTCTCAAACAAACCTAGAGGTGAAATCGTAATTCCATTTGAACATATAGCTGAACCTTTATGTGCCTTTGGCTTATTTTAGAGCTGCTCCTCTATATTGGCAGCAGGAAATCCAGCATATGTAAAGTAAGGATGGATGAGATCAATGGTATGGATGTGAATATATCCAATCTCAATCCAATTTTATCCTCCCAACCTAACACAAGTTCTGTTCTCGCTGTGGCTTATTTAAATAGCTGTGTTTGTGCTGGAACAACACTCCTCGGTATGCTCTCTGCTGCAAGCCATCCCTAAAGAAAAGAAATCTCTCAATGTATAATGCAACACCCAGCATGGAGTGGATTCCAGCTTTAACATTTGATTCAAAGGCATGACCCTAGACCATGGACTGAGCAGCTCAGTGTAACTCAAAGTTTGCAAGGATTATTGCTCAGGCAGGTTGAGCTATGAAATCACTATAAATGAGTCTGAGCAGTTGGAAGGCAGAAAATAATACATGCCATTAGGCTGAAAGTGAATGCAACTGCATGTATTGCTGGGCTAGAGGAGCTCATACAGCACAAATCAGCCTGCAGTGGAGTGATCTGACATGGAAATCACCGGAGGAGCTGCACCACGTTTACACCAGTGTCCAGCAAGACCAGAGAGGAGACTGTTTGCTTCAAGGGGCCACTGCTGCCTCAGTCCTTCTGAAAGACCCAAACCTTTACCCCAGGTTTACATTTGCCCTGCCACAGGAAAACGAGAGCTTCCACTTGAAGGGCTAACTGCTCCTAAAACCCCTGCCTAAGTTCCACTGCAGGTCGGAGCTGTCTCTGTAGCATCCCCTCGTGCCCAGCTCTTTGACTCAGGTGGTTTCCCGGGCTGACAGCTCCCCTGTGCCAGCCAGAAGGAATGTTGCCTGGTGATGGCAAGAAAAAATCCTCTTGGATTTGCTTCCTGGACCGCTTCCCATCATGGTGATGCTGGAGCTGGTGCTGCAGTGAGTGCCATAAGGAGACCCACCACTGTGCCTTTGCAGGGATATCTCCCTCTGCTCTTACATTTTGATCCAGACAAGCTGCAGCAGCAAAGGTCTGCTTTTACCCTGGCCACCGGTTGTCCCGATGGCTCTTCCCAGTTGATCCAGCTATAAATGAACTCAGGGATGTATGGCTGGTTGTGACAGCAACTGTATGAACCCCCTGGCTTGTCCTGCTGTCCTGTTCTGTCTAAATAGGCACCAAAGTGCAAGGGAGCCTTCAGCTTTTGGAAGTAAATTCCTTCCAGCCTCAGGGGCTTGAGTAATGGGAAATAAGCAGATATTCTGCTGGAAGAAGACAGATGGACCCCAACCGTCCTTCCAGGCAGGGCTCCTGCTGTCAGGGCTATAGCTCTTGTTAAGAAGCAAAATGGTCTGCAAGCTGCAGGACAGATCTGTGTCTCCAGAGCCCTGGAAGGCTGCCTTGGCAGCTAACAGCACCTAAATTCATGCCTGTGAGCAGGCAGGGAGATATTGCTGCTCCAGAAACCGAACAAGAGTTTTGCGGCAGGATAAGTAGCCAAACAGTTGGGGGAAAGAGGCAGGAAAAGGAGGAGAGAAAAGAATGAAATCAGCACTGACTTTCTAACCTAATGAGAAGCTCGGCAGGCTGAGGACATGACATACGATCGGGAGGAGGAGAAGCGGTGTTCTTGGGTCACACCTGTGCTGCGGCTGTGAGCGACAGGGTGCTAAATTGGCACAGTTGGCTCCCAAGTAAGATTTGACACTTTCCCTGGTGACATATGCAGGACTGTCGTCCAAATGCCATGGGATAAGAAGAGGGGGTGGGATGGCGGGGTTTTTTTCAGCAGCCCCTCAGGAGTGGAAGGTTTCACCTGCTGCCTGTGCTTTTCGGGGTGCAGCATGCTCCCCTCTTCAGGCGCCTTATGAAGACGATGCCGATCTATTTCTACCCCTCTGCTTACACCAGTCCTGTCTTGATACTTCAAGAGAAGAAGCAGACGGCACGGCATGCCTGCTCTTCCCATTCGATGTCTGAGTCACTGCCAACAGGGCTTAAGGCAGCTTCTGGGCTAGCAGGGAAGGTGGAGGCTGGCCCCTCCTCCCCGTCCCATCTTCCCACATCCAGCTCAGGATATTTACAGCCAAGATATTCAAGAGCTGCACTGTGGGCTGGGAACTGGCTTTTCACAGCCGAGCATCCCTGAGCATCGCAGCCCATCTGCAGCATCAGCAAGCCTGTGCTCGCCCCAGCAGCCTTTGCTGCTGCCCAGAGATGTGGGGATGACGGAGGGACTGTAAAAAGCAGAAAAATCCACTGTCAGCCTCATCATCGGCACTGTGGGCAGGCTGATGGGAACACATAGGTTCATGGGAGTATAGGATCTGTCATGTCTGAGAGGCAGAGGGCTGTCTTCTCCCGCTGCCTTCTCCATGGTGTCTGGGTACCTTCCAGGGAAGGCAGGGATGCTCCCAAGGGTTATTTTGCTAGTGAGGAAGGGAAAGGGGTCGTGGATGCCTCTGCACAAATAAAGGCAACTGTTCCTGCTGAGCATTGGTGCTGCCAGCCTCCCTTCTGCGAAGGCATCACAGCTTTTCCCCAGCCCTCCAGTTCTCGAGCACCACTCCCATGTTCTCCACTCTGGTCATGCAACGAGGCTGCTGGGCCAAGCTCTGTCCTGGTGTAACTTTCCTGATCTCCAGAAACACAAGAAGTTGAAAGGAGGGTTTGGTGGTTTTTTTTGTTTTTTTTTTTTTTTTTTCTGTTGTTCTTTTTCTCCAAAACGAGTGCACTTAATTCCTGGGCTTGTATGAGCTCAGGCTTAGATGCCAGCATGCATCTACATGTCTAGGCAGAGCTTCCCCAGATTGAAAGCTGTGAGCTCACAGAAACTGTGTACTAAGAGCATCTTCTAATTCGGTATTTACATTAGACACTGCTCCAAATTATTAGCTGTCAGTTGTGCTTTCCAGCTAGTGAGCAGGGGAGGCTCGGCTTAGCACGTTCACGCTTCCCATCGGACCTGAGCATGCTCTTTTAACCGGCTCCCTGGCCTCTGCAAAGTGTAGATTTGTTGTTGCTAACCAGATCAACCGATCTCAGCATCTTGTTGCTGCTTTCTTGCATCAATCAGGAAGAACGAGACAAGCTTTCCCTGCTCAAGAGGGACAACAAAGTGAGCGTGAAAGGTGTTCCTAAAGAAGTTTTTATGCCGTGAAGGCGCAGTGTGGCGTCTCCAGCCTCACGGTAGCCAGGGGTGGGTGTCCGCCCTCCAGCCCCTGCTTGCTGCAGGTCCCACTCCTCAGGACCACAAAGTTTCCATCGTATGTCGATCATAGGAACGGCGACGCACAGACAGCCTGCACGCATCCATCACTACTTTTTCATTATCTTTAATTAAATCCTGATATTACGCCACAGTATTTCAGCCACTTTCATTACTTTCTTTATAGGCAGCAGCAGGAAAAAAAAAAAGCAATTACTGTACATCACTGCCTTGCCAAAATAAATTTTCAAGTCGATGTTTAGTTTTGCCTTTTTAGGCTGCAAAGGAGGAGAGGAACCTCCTTCCCCGGCAGCGTCCCCAGGACCCAGATCCCCATCCTGCTGGACGCGGTGGCGAGGCTCCAGCCGCTGGCGGGTGCCAGGTGCACGCTGCAGCTTGGCAGCGAGGAGAGGGATGAGGAAAACAGGGCGGAGGGTGGGCAAAGACACTTCTTTCTCCTCATAAATGCCCCTAAATGTGTCAAATCATCAGCGTAGCCTGGCTGGAGCGAGGTGAGAGACGCTCAACCCCCTGCCTGCTCCTGCCCAGGGAGCGATGGGGTGCTGACACTGTCCGGTCACAGATGCTGGGGCTGCTTTTGTCCTTTGCTGTCTCCGTTTCTCCTCCTTTCCCCTCTCCTGAGATGAGCAACCCACCACTATTCCTGAGAGGGCCCCTGACCTCCCCAACATGGCGGAATCAGGGACCCTTCCTCTACATGGCAGTGGGAGAGCGACCTTCTCAATATGGCGCCACTCCCCGCCTCCCCTATCAACATGGCGCCGGTCGTGTGGGCGGAGAAGGCTGTGCGAGCCCTTCCTAAGATGGCCGCCCGAGGGGGTCTGCGGCGCGCCCCTCTCAAGATGGCGCCCGCACTTCCTTGTTCGCAGAGCACTTCCGGTGGGGCCTGGTGTCAGCGCCGCGGCCATGGCGGACCTGACAGACGCGGAGCTCCGGAAGGAGCTGCTGGCGCTCGGTTACCGGCCGGGGCCCATCACCGCCACCACCCGCAAGGTCTACGTCAAGAAGCTGGGCTGCCTGCGGGACGAGGCGGCCAGGCGCAGGGGCCGCGGCGCGCCGCCCAGCCCGGCCCGCACCCCGGCCAGGCCGCAGCAGGCCTCACCCTCGCGGCAGCGCTCCGGCTTCAGCTCCCTCGTCGGGGCCGCCCGCGACAGTGAGGAGGAGGATGAGGAGGAGGAGGATGAGGAGGAGGAAGGGGGGCAACAGCCCGCGTTCCGCCGGGGGCCGTCTGGGAAGAGTGGGGGGCTGTCCTGGCTGGGCTCCCGGGGGTCCCCCCCAGGCCGGGGCTCGGGGTTTGGCGCTGGGGATGAGGGAGGCCTGTCCCGGGACAGCTTCGGGGGGCTGAGCTGCTCCCAGTGGGACACGTCCATACAGAGAGGTGGGGGGCTTGGGGCTGGGTCCCTGGATGGGGTTGGGGGGCTGAGCCCCCCCTCCCACTGGGACACGTCTGCGGAGAAAAGCAGGGGGCTGAGCGCTGGGCTGGGGGGGACCCTGGATGGGTTTCGGGGGGCAGGCTCCACGTCCCAGTGGAGCACGTTTGCAGAGAGAAGCGAGGAGCTGGGCGCTGGGTCAGAGCTGGGTGCTGGGTCGGAGCCGTCCCTGGATGGGTTTCGGGGTTCAGGCTCCTCGGTGCATTGGGGCACAGCAGCAGAGAGAAGTGGGGGGCTGGGCACTGGGCTGAGGCCATCCCTGGACAGGTTTCGGGAATCAAACTCCGCGTCCCAGTGGAGCCCATCTGCAGAGAGAAGTGGGGGGCTCGGAGTCAGGGCTGGGGCGGGGGCATCCCTGGATGGGGCTGGGGGGCTGAGCTCCACATCCTCCTGGGGTACCTCTGCAGGAGGCAGGAGCGGGGGGCTGAGCTCCAAACCCCTTTCCAGCGATGAGAGTGGGGGTGTGAAGTCCAGGAGCCATTGGAGCACGTGGGGAGGAGGAGTTGGGGGGCAGAGCTCCCGAGCGCAGTGGGAGACAGCAGGGGAAAGGAAGGGGCTCTCCTCCAACAGCTCCTGGAGGCGGGAAGGCGAGGTGACACCCAGCACCCATTGGGGCTCCTCGGCGGGATCGGGGGGGTTGAGTCGCCTGTTTGGGAGAGGGAAGGAGGACCTGGCGACCAGCGTTCGGAAGGAGGCGGACAGGGAGCTGAACCCCAGCAGCCGGGGAGGGGGGCTGATGCGGCGGTTCCCATGGAGGGCTACGAGCGATGCAGGGCTGTCCTCGCGGAGCTGGTGGGAAGGGTCAGGAGCAGCACAGGCAGTAACTCCCCGCACTCACTTGTTGCGGTCAGCCCCGAAGCAGCAGATGGACGGAAAGGGCAAAGGCCTCGAGTACTACCTCTCCCAGTTCCTTTGCCTCGCCAGCTTTGTGCTGCTGATGATTTTTCTGGGCATCCTCGTGGTGAAGATGATGGGGTCAGGCTGGCTGGACAGGAGAGAGGAGAACTGTACGTGCACTGGTTTAATTCTGTTTTTAAACTTGTTTCTTCGCTTTTTCTGCTTTCCCTTTGTTGCTTCCATCACCATCATGTTTATCATTGCTGTAACCTGACATCTCCGCTTCTGTCCCCATTTCATCTCCCCTTGCCCATGGGAAGCTTTGTTAGTCATGGAAAGCAAGTCAAGTGTTTGCATTTTTTCAAATGAGTTTGACCTTTGGTTCTTCAAAACCATGGGTTTGATGGAGAGTGACGTTCCTGCGAGGCCAGGGATGTATTTCATGATTGTCCATTGTATAACATCAGGTCTGTGTAATTGCCCAGTGTGTGTTTTTAATCTTAGCTCTGCAAAAGCACAGCCCTTTGTGGCCTTTCTCCTGGCCACGGGAGAAGTACAGTGGTTGACTGGATATATTTGGCACTTCCAAGTGTGGCAGAGCTTTGATGAGATGTGAAAAGGGGCTTCCCCTCACCCAGATTTTGAAGCAGAGTTCCCCAGCGAGAGCACATGGAAATATTGTCGTTTCATGGCTTTGAACTGCAAGAGGAAGGGATTTGGGGTGTGGCTGGAAAGGCGTGAGTCAGGGAACTCAGCACGCGGGTCCTGTAGGTGGTGGTGCGCTTTGCATGGCTGGGGAAGCTGGTTCCTGCTTTCTCAAAGTCAAAACTGTCCAATGTCACTGAATTTCTGATGCACCTTTTACAGCTTTGTTGGGTACTTCAAAACTGATGGCATTTTGAAGCAAGAAATTGTGTGGCACAGCTGCAAATACTTTAAATTCACAGGTAGTTAAGGTTGCTAGGAAGTGCTGCATGGCGGACCCATGGCCAGTGTATATTCTGTTGTCGGGGTGGGAGGGAGCTGTTAAACCAGAAGCCGTAATCTGCAGAGCTAACAGCTCCAACTAAAATAAATCCTCTGCTTTTGCCTTGAGGAGCATGATTTACATCCCTGTTATCACCGTGATATTTCAGGTGACCATGGCATGCAGCGAAAGGCTTTACTGGGTTGTAAAAGATCAGCGTGAAGCAGCGAGTAGCCAAGGAGCATGAAACAACTACTTAAAAGGTGCTACGAAAACATTCAGACCTCGGTTTTTACTTTCCAGCTGAACAGGGTTCATCATTTGCACCCGGTTTATTTGTTTTTCTTTCGGCGCTGCTCACCGCAGCGGTGCTTTGAATGCACGATTTGCATAGTGAGGTACTGGGTAGGGTGAGATGAAGAATAGCAGAATCAGGCTTTAAAGTAGAGCCTTCTTTTAAAAAGATAATTACTTTCTTGATCAAAGCTCTTGTTTTGCAGCCAGCTAACTTGCCCTCCCCTTCTCTCTCACAGTTAATCTCTTGCCTGTGGATTGTGACAAAAGAACGGATGATGTAAGCATATATTTATTTATCTTCAAGTATTGTGGGTAGGGATTCTCACAGAAAAGTAATTATTCTAGGTAGCTTCCACCAGTATCAGTATCACTGTAAAATTATTAGTTCTTTCATATTATAGAAAAATTGTGACTTGATGAGTTGGAATTAATGGGCCAGATTAAATTAGGACTGTGTATGAGACTCCGAAAGATAAAAATTTAAATTCCCAATTATGTGAATCAATTTCTTTAATAGTTGTAACAGAAGTGATATTGGTTTGCAATAAACTGCGTTCAGCTTTAACAATGCAAGATTTAATCCCACTAATTCCCTGAACCCCATCATAAAGTGTTTGTACAGCCCTGTTTCTTTTCTCATAATGTAGCATTAGGAGGGAGAAGGTTTCATATGGGGTTCAGAGTTCTGCTTAGTCTCCTGTGGTGTTTTGGAGGCAAAGAATTGATCTGTGGTTGCACAGAGGGGATGTCTGGGGGTGTCGGTGGCGCTTCCTGGGGATGTCCTGGCTTGCTTTTGACTCAGAAACACTAGATCTTTGCTGCAGGTGTGTTTAATTTGAACTAGGGTTGCATGACTGAGCCAAACCCCCCTGCTGGTATTTTGGTTTGGTATTTTTAGCTGGTCTGAGCACTATCCTGTTGCTGCTGGGCTCCTCATGTTTGTTACCTGTTTCTGACTTTTCAGTTCTGTCAAGCTAAACACAAGGACGTAGTAGTGAACATGCTGCACGAGTTGTATGACTACTTGTCCATACAAGCTGGTGAGTTCCAATTTGTCATTATAAAACCCTTATGAGCACTCAGCACACTGCCTCTCCCAGCTGTCTGGCCATTTTTAACCTCAGTTTGAGGAGAGGGGTTTATGGAACAGTCAGTTCCACTTGAAGAGCTCTGAAAAAGTCAGGTAATAGAAAAAACAGAAAAAGATGTGTTTATTTTTATTCTGAATAGTGCTTAGCTAATGCACTCGTATCGCTGTGCTCTCGTGGAGTGGTCCTTATTTGCACTTGATATATTGGGAATTGGAGGTAGCAATATTCAGCTTCATGGTTCTTTTCTACCGACATCATGAAGTTGTCTTCAAGACACTCAGAGCCAGTAAGTGTAAGCTGATGTGTTCTTACAAATAAAGTTAAAGCAACTTAAGAAATTACCAGCTGCCTGCTGAAATGTGGCAGCTGATTATGTGAGTGCCTCTTTTTTTTTTTCTCCATACAGAGTAAGGCAAGCTCTCGTAGCTGAGGAGGTAACTGAGCACAGTAGCTCAGCCAGTATCTACTATGTGTGAGCAAATCCAGTCCGAAACTAGTATTTTGTGATGGAGAAGGCTGCTAGAAATTCAGTGGATGAGTAAAAACTTGTTCAGCAAGATGTATAATAATCAGTAAAAACACTTAAGTTCCATTTTTTAGATTTCAGACTTCACTAAGGCCCAATCCTTTAGATACTTAAGCTTCACAGGATTTGTAAATCTTCTCAAATCAAACTTCGGCACCTGTGAAATTTCCACCAGTTTTACATGGTCTCTTAGCATATTTGTTTAGTCAACTTTGTGAAGCTAGATTTGGAAGATTTAGTTCCTCACCGTGATTTCTGCGCCTGGGTGGAAGGTAGAGCTGTGATTCCGGCTCTTTAGAAGCATTTCCAGTGCTGATCATTAACTCCAACACCGCAGTCTTTGACACCTGATGGAGCCCCTCTGCAGGCCATCAGGTCAGAGAGGTGGTTATGTGCTCTGCAAGGGGGAGAAGGAGAATTCTTTTTTTCCCCCCTTATTCTTTGATGAGTAGCTCACACACTGAAGCATGAGGTTTGATTGCCCTTATCCAACCTGTATGCAGTAGCTGAGCATTTTATTAACAGTCATAATCTTATCTGCCTACAGTATAAATCTTACCTTGTAATCATTTTGCCCAGAGCTCTAGCTGATTTTAAAGGATAGCATTTCCACACAGTTCAGTGTATTTCTGAACTGTTCGAGAGCTTTTTTTTAAAACATTATATCTATCTCACTTTTTTTACCAGGTAATTTTGAATGCGGAAACCCTGAGAATCTAAAAAGCAAATGCATTTGGGTTACTGAAGCGAAGGCTCACGTGGTGGTGAGTAGGCTGTGAACAGCTATTGTTATAACGTAGTGCTTAGTCTCTTACAAGGCAATAAATAATAGATGCTAAAGCAATTCACCATCTGTTTTACTTCCTCATCCTGTTTTGATTCTCTCCTATATCTCTAGCTTCCCCTTTGGCCAGTCCTGTTTTCAGCAGTTCTTTTGAAAATAATCTTCTCCTCCATGTCTGATTCAGCCCCTGTAAATCTAACTTAATGGTTTGTTGTTTCACCATAGTCATCAGTCTTCTGAAACCAGAAATTTCCCTGGATTGAGGGCTGGGCAGAAGAAGGATTTTTCTATACCCCGAAGTGTCAGGAGACAGACTGCTTTGATCTAGCTTTCTATTTCTTTCATGGTAAACTGTCAGTAAGATTATGTTGTATTTAGTGGTTAGTCTTAACAGTCTGGGATAGTGTTATTTTACAGAGTGCTTCATGCATCATCTACCGTAGTCAGAAGGCGTTAGTCCAGACAGACCTTCAGATTGAGTTCTCCTTCCTCCAGTTTGCAGAATTCTGATTAGAACTAACCTAGAGACAGTCCATATAGAATGAATTCTCCCAGTACTGCAATAAAATAATGTTGTTCAGTATTTTAAATGAATGGAGAACTAATCTTATGGATTCTTCTGCACAGAATATAACTGGTAGTGCCCCACAGAAGTTTGAAGCTGTCCTGCACTGGATACTAAACAGCAACAAGGATTTAGGAATATGGTAAGTGGAAGCCCAGTGTCAAAATTATGTTTCTTGGTGTTGGCTGGTATGCAATTTGACATCCTCTGTGGTGTGCCCTAAAAGCTCCCATACCTTGTTAGATTTTGGAAGATAATCTGGGATTGGCTTTGTCAGTGCTTGCTGGGCAAGCCTCCAAATGAAAGGTACAAGCCCTGCAGCAAAAATTGGCAACTGAGCTCATTCCTTGGGACTCTGTTTCCCAGCCATTGCACAGGGGGACATTGCGTTCACGAACGCGCTGTCTTGCTGAGGAGGCACGCATCTGAGGTCAGGGCTGCTCGTGGCTATCAGCGGTTACGTTGTAGTTCCTGCAGGGTTTGGAACTGGTGGTCCTGGTGTCCTGCCCACGGTCCTGTGACTACAGCACGCTTGTTGAGCTTGCCCATTACTCACTTTTCCCAAGATAGCTTTTCTTCTGTGCTGTTGCTGTAGACAGATCTCCAGTATTGTGAGGAGCTGCATCCTTTGGCCAAAGGGTTTATTGGAGAGCAAAGCACTCTCTTCAGTAGGTAGCATCACCTGTGCTTTGGGATCCTTTGGAGCAAGTCCCAGTGAGGAGGAGGTTAAAATGAATTGTTGCAGGGTGTCTTTTCATTAGTGCCAGTTGTCTGTCTGGCAGAACACACAGTACGTGTTAAAATGAATGGTCGGGCTGAGCACGTAGGGTGTTGGTCATCAGTGAGGCTTTTTTCTCTTGGGTTTCTCGGCTAGCGATCTCTTTGGTACATGAGAAATAGCAGAAATATCATTTTTTTTTCAGGTAAAAAACACATTATTCAGTCTGTAACCTAATGAAACACTGTTATCCAGAGTCTGCAGACATCACTGTCTTCCTCCGGGAAGCGTGGGTTGCCTCCAGTCTGTGTTAGCTCTGAAATCTAACATTTGTTTGCATTTTGACATTGTTAAATGTATCTCTGGTTACATGAATTGTAACAGTAGTAGTGCTGGAGTTGGTGGGCATAGCTTGGATGAATTCCCATTGCTCGATTTTTCTCTAAAAAAAATATTTCTGCTGCTGTGATCTAAGGATCAGACAGTATCTACTGCTTTGATTACCGGTGTGTGGCAAATTCCCAGGGCAGGACATAGTTTCCTTAGTGGCAAGTTTGTATTCGGAGGTGGGCTGGGATCCAGAGTTTTCAAATTCATATTCTTATACATGAGCACAGGCTCATGTCATGAGCCGTGTGATACAATATACTCCCATTTTTTTTATTTTTGTAATTAGCAACTCTGGCGGCTGTTCACCGAATGGATCTGCTTTCATGAAGTCTGCATAGCGTGCAGAATGAGTGTTCAGCGTGCTTAAAAACCTGCGGGTGGCATTTTTAGCAAACTCTACGTGAGATTATTTTTCTAGGTGCTAGTCTGAGAGGCAGAACTGAAAATGAGCTCTGCACTGGGTGATTCTGCTGCATATTTTAAATATTTTCATAGAATTTGGATTGTAAATAAGACAAGGGGGTGGGAAACAACTGTGTGTCTTCAGCTACTGTAGAATCCAGTAACCAAATACAAGCTGTCAGCAGTTTGTGAGCTGTGCACTAGTAAATTGAGAAAATCTCTTTGTCTAATAGGTTATTCATTGCAAACCTAGAATGAATTAGTAGCTTAAAAAAATAAAATCCCCTTTAGTCCAATTCCTCCGAATCTGATGGCTCTCACTTGAATTACTTGATGCCTGTTGGCTAAGAGTATCTAATAAGGAAACCACATCAGTGTAGATCTGTGTATAAAGAAGTGAGTTAAAAGCGTATGGGGTAGCACAGCAGGTGTGTAGAAGTGATTTTGCGGGAGGATGTGTTATCGATTTTGCCATGAATGCTTTCCGAGGGCGTGTCTGTTTCTCGCTGCAGATACAGTTGATGCCTTGTCACTTTTCTAGCTAAACTGTTTATGCTCATCTGTACGGAGGAAAACAGCGCAACCTCCACGGACATTCGCAGTCTCCCTCAACTGCTCTCTCTGCAATTGCTGATGAGTGACTCAGGAAACATTTCCATTTCTCTGTGCTGGGAGGTGGGAATCCAATTTAAAGTTTAATCTTCTGCACGCTGAGAGGTGCTGTCAGAGAGTCTGCAGAGGGAGACTTCAGTTTACCAGTGGGAGTTCCAGCCCTGCTGCCTTTTCTAAAGCCATATCCATTCCTTGCTAGGCAGCCAGTCCCAAAATGTTCTGGAAAGAGGAGCTGCAAGGATGTTGGTGTATTTTCTTATGTGGTGTACAGAACGAGTTACTGCATCTGCAGTCTGTCTGTTCTCCCTGTCTTGATTAAATACTGCAGTTGGAGTGTCTGCTCTCTTCAGTGAAGATTTTCTGTCTCTTCCCATCAGGTTGAAAGGCAAAGACCCTTCAGAACCAGTTACCAAAGCGGAGGAAGTGTTCTGTCTTGAATCAGCCCATCCTCAGATGGGGCTTGGCTGCCGTTTCCGTCGGGCAGTGGTCACTGCCATTGTGAACCTTTTCCTGTTTTTCTGGAGTAAGTCACCGGTGTTAGTAATCAGCTTCTCCCTTTGCTCGCTTATGTACGCGCACACGTTCTCCAGACATATGAAATTACCAACAGAGGTGAAATAAATCTGCTGATGAGTTAATTTCTAATTAACCTTTGTTCTGGCAGCAGAGGGAGACCTGTAGACCTGCTCTTGTGCTCTGAGTGCTTAACACTTACTTTAAATCAGCAAGCTGATTAGCTCTCTGGGTATTCCTCAAGTACCCATTACTATAGTCTGCAAAATAAGTGTTAGCCTACCTGAAAGATTCATTTTTTCTTTCTTTTCTTGCACTAAGCTGCAAAGTCTTCTAGCCTCTTTAATAATGAGTTGTAGCATTTCAGTGTTAGAGGTTTTATTGGAATCGTCTGTCATGCCCCAGCTGAGACAGAGGTCTTACTGGGCAAGGTGATAACGAGAGATGGGTGTTGACTAGAAGAGTTTATAACCTAGCCAGACAAGGTGGGGGTGAAAGGGGATAGTTTTGTTTATCGTACCGACTGAGATACTAAAGTTAGCTCGTGTTGTAACGGGAGCATTTGTCAGTGCTAAACCTTCAATATAGATCTCCTGAATTTTGGGCTGGCGCTGGAGCCCCAGGCTTTATTTCCTTATCAAGCAGCTATCTTCGGAGCAGTGAAGCTTGACAGTCCTCCTGAGTGATTATTGTGGGGGAGGCCTCTAGCAAGGAGATAGCTCTGAGACTTGGAGAATTGAAGCCCTGTGGTTGTGCTGAGGTTTCTGGTGGGGGAGAAAAAACTCTGTGATGAGGCCTCCCAACCACCTCTTCCCACATCCACGAGTGCTCTTCTGCTGCAGGTGTTGTCACTACCAAGGGTTTTGTGGGGTGCAGCTGCACTGGTGAACAAAATGAATTGCTTGGATTCAGTTCCAAGCAGGGCTGGCTAGCTGGGAGTGGAAAACTCCCTCTGGGGAGAGGCAATGTTAGAAATAAAACAGCATCCGGCAAATACACATCTGTCAGTTATTGAATTCCGTTTGTTTTTATTCTTCTAGGTCTGATAACTCTTTGGGGGATCCTGATCTTCCTTCGGTATCGCTGGCGGAAGATGGAGGAAGAGGAACAAGCCATGTATGAAATGGTGAAGAAGATCATAGGTAGAATCCAGTAGCTCTGTAAACGCCAGTAGCCCTGTTCTCCTCTCTGCAGTGTTGAGGTCTCTCACTGTTTTGTTCTCCTGCCCTCCAGCTGTTGTCCAGGACCACTATAAGGAATGGGAACGGAATTTGGAGCGTTACCCCTATGTGGGCATTTACCACGTTCGGGACAGCCTCATCCCTCCTCAAAGCAGGTGAGCTGAATTTTATTCATTAAGGAGGGCTGTCAGCAGGATGTTATTCAGCTCAGCTGGAAAAACACAGTTCCAAGGCAACGGACCATGAGCAGACAGTTGATGGGAAGCTGGACTGCAAGAAGAGTCTGTCTGGCTTTTCAGTTTGTAAAGGATTTTGACATAACTCAGACTATGTCTTAACCTGCTGCAGATTGATGTGACAGTCCTGGGGCTAATATTTTGTGCAGTCACACAGGTATGTTGTCGTTGTTCTATCAAACAGTAATTGGATTTTGTTTTGCTTGGGCACGGAGCATCTGATTTTTCTCTCCTTCATCTAATGTGTGTAGAATGCTATGCTCTTTCTCAGCCGTCATATCTTATTCTCCAGACAGGCGCTGTGCTTTTCAGAATAAACGTTCCCAGGAGTTGAATTAGGGTATTAGGCTCTTCCGAAGTTGTTGTGTATATTGCTGCCTGGAAAGTTACCAGTTCGAGTTGGGCAGCTTTGAAAGAAGATAGCGAGATGGCTGGTCTTGGTGCTTTTGCAAACGGGAATTGTGGTCGGGATACTTGCTCCATGGGTGGTGGGACCAGAGGGCAGCAGCCTGGTTCTCGGTGGTTTGTGTGCCACTTGCTCCATCTCTGCAGGAATGTTTCTTGTGTTTTGGTTAATTGGAGCTACTTTGTTCTCCTAACGGTGCAGAATGTGCTGCAAAGTCTCAAATGTTCTCACCCTTTATCAGCCAGGATACCACTAGTAGGAAAAGGAGCGACGTCAGCTGTTTTGGCCCAGTCTCTGTGTGTGTGTGGTGCCCAGAATTACTGACACTGACTCGAACAAAACTGGGGTGAACTTCAGTTTGTTGTCCCTGGTCTGAGATCTCTCTGCATGCAGGAAGGGCAATTTGCTAATCAAGTCTCTTCGCAATATGAATTGAGCTTGAAATTCAGGGCAGTCATCAATTACTGGTACTGACAGAGGGTCTCGTCTTTCCCACCTCCAGGCAAGACCTGTATTTTCACGTCCTAGCCTGAAATTGCTTCTAAACTAGAATTCTGGTTTAATCTCCTTTACTGTCTGCACAGGGAACAGGAGGCCGCTTGGTCAGCAGCCACAATTGCTGTAAGCAGGAAAGCACAATGAGGATGTGATTCTAATTTATTTTTCTTTTTGTTGCATTTTCTTGCAGGAAAAAAATGAAGCGGGTCTGGGAGAGAGCTGTGGACTTTCTGGCTTCAAATGAGTCACGTATTCAGACAGAGTCGCACAGAGTAGCAGGAGAAGATATGCTTGTGTGGAGATGGACTCAGCCTTCTTACGTCTCGGATTCAGAGCACTGAAGAGGAGCAGAAGTTGAGCAACTGTTGATACGGACCCCTGCAAGGGAACGGTCCCTTCTCTGGCGGTGGGAAAGACCAAGTCGTGGTCCTAGTCTCCTAGGGTTGGGGATTGCACTTATCTGTTTGCTCTTCTTTCTGAAAATCTTCATACAACAAAAATTCAGGGCAATAACGGCTTGGAAGGAAGATGGGCTTGAGCTGGTGGGAAGCTAGATTTGCACCAAAGTTAGCCTTCCAGCAGGTGTCTGGCTTCCGTAGACAAGCAAACCTAGAACAACTTTTTAAAAAGAAAAAAAAGAACACCATACCTAATATGGAGGGACTTAAGATCTCTCTGACAAAGCTTAAGAGTTTAAAATTTGACCTCAATACTGCAAAGGCCAACTGGTGGCAGTGTCCATCAGGGAATGTGTTTAAAAAGCATTAACATTTCCCATGGAAACATTAGGGTGGCAGTTAGGATGCATTTTGTTACAATTTGTTTTTATTAGTACAGAGTGCTGAAAGCACTTGCTGTGTCTTAGTGAGGAAAATGTTTCAGCTTCACCCTTTAAAAATGGGGGAGAGGTGGAAAAGTCGGGTGAAGGTGGTCCTAGAGGGAGGGCAGTCTGACGTGCCTTGGTTTGGGCTGGGCTGGGTGGGATGGAGGACTGGTTCTGACCTTGTTATACCTTTTAAGTCTGCAGTCTGTGTGCTTTATGATTTCTGGGGAGGGGTGGGGGGAATTTGGTTGAAAAATAAAGGACGTAGGAAGCTTCAGAAAGCGCTTTCTTGCAGCTACAGCCAAAGGGACTGCTTCATGGGCTATTAAAGAGCAGCTTTGGAAAGGCTACTGGGGCTGAATGTACATGTTTGTCCTGGGCAGCTGCAATGTGTGTGCCGTGTGTTGGAGCAGAGATGTTACCGTGCATGGAGTGTCAGAACAGGGATTGCCGAGTCACTGCTCCTGCAGCCTCACCACAGCTACAAGGAGCAGCGATTAATCCTCTGTTCACGCTGCAGGCATCGTATTTTGTATCTATAATCATTTTGGTTACTTAAGTTTCTTTTTATGTCCAGCGAGTGTTTGTTTCAAAGAAAATAGCACCAGTGTGTGGCGGTTTAGGCTAGGCAGAGATACTGCTAATCTGCTCTTCCCAATATTGTAACCATCCAGCTCACCACTAAGATAGCAGGGACCAAATTAATTTCTGGCACAAGCTACTAAAACCTGTGGGGAGAAGCCAGCGTTCATTTGAACCCGTATAACCCGTGGGTGTTGTTCTCCTTAGCCTCACGGGTCCCACCTGAATGCGTGTGTTCATCTCTGACGCCGGATGCACGGAGAGCTTCCTCTCCAGGCTCTGGCTTGGCTTAGGATGGCTGACAGCCCAGCTCCCCGCTTTGCAGGCTGGTGATGCCACATACGAGGTGGGTTCCTTGTGCCAGTCCCTGCTCACCTCCCGGTGTGGAGTCTGCTCTTCTCCACCCCTCTGCCAGCTGTGGTGTGGGGTGTTCCAGCCGTGCATCCCGCAGGCTGCTGCGGAAGGACTGCAGAGATTCCTCACATGCCTCCTGCTTGTGGTCATCAACCAAAACGGGTGGAGAGAGCAGATTTCTCCAGGGACAAAACACAGGGAGGTCTGTCCCATTAAATGGGAAATATTCTGCGTGGAGTTGACTCTTACCCCCTATTTTCTTTTTGGTTACAAAGGTAGGGTGTTTGAACAGAGGAGGAAACTCAACAGCTGTCTCTGAGACAATGACCAGCTTCTTCCACTGTTAATAAAATGGGAGATAAAGCGAAGGCAGCCTTGATTCTTCTAAAATGTGGTAACAAGATTGTCACTGCTGCCATAAATTTTTGCAAACACTGGTGCCTACATTCTTAAGCCTTTTTAAAGTATTTATGGGGTTTGGGTTAGCTTTTTTTTAACCGTCCAAATCCAGAAGAGAAGAGTCAGGTGTTGCAGTCATCTTTTTGTATTAAACTTGTTTTTTGTAGAATAAATTTCACTGGCTTGGTGCTGTTTATATGTTCAATTTAGCTCTGTAAATCAATATATCAAATAAATTTATTACAAATAATTTGTTACCTTTATTTTGATTGAGAAGTCACAGATTGTTCCAAGTGCTTTCACTCAGGCAGACCAAATAGATCTTGCTGCGGGGAGCTCACGGTTTCTAAGAATAAGACCGAAGATGGCATGGGGACTGCACAACAGCCTAATGAGACAGCGTGGATCCCTGCAACGCTTGGTGATCTCGGTGCAATAGCCAGCAGTCTCCAGTGTTTGGTTGCAAATTAAATCTCTGTTTTGGAAACGGCTGGCGTTAAGCAGAGGTGTGTATGAAAAGCAGTTTGCTTGTTTAGCTGCATTTTGTAGAGATTGACAGCTTGGAGGGCAGTGAAACTGTAAATATTAGTTTAGCAGGTTGCTCAGTATTCCTGTGGCCCAGGATGAGGTAGTTATTTAAAGCAGGGAACAGGATGGTGCAATCAGCCGGTGGTGATGGACTGAGGGTGCCTCGGGCTTCGTGTGTTTTGCACATGGGGTGCCTGAAGTCAACAGCCGCTGCAGAAAATCCTGACTCTGGTCCAAGCTGCCGATCCTGTGCTGTGGCATCCTGGTGCCGCGGTTAGCTCGCCTGGTTTGTGGGACGTGATGCCAAGTGCCAGGTGATGGTATAAGGCTGGGAGGGAATGCGGGTGTTGGATACAGCGCTGGGGGCCATGGGTGTCCCTTCCTGCCCTTGCTCCCAGGCTGTTGCCTGTCACTGGACATAGGGCTGCCCTCCTTGTGTCCCCAAGGTTAACACGCTTTAAGCAAGGCTGTGACAAAGCGCTGTAAAAGGGGGGATACTTATGTCAAGGATGAAGATAGAAGGCCAAGTCTTGGACTGTTTCCCAGATACCCAAGGTTTCCCAGGTTGCCTGGTGACTAGAAGACACAGAAGCACATCTTGCTGGTAAGTCTGGGTTGTTTTTAGGGCCCGTTTCCCCGAGCGTTAGTGACTCAGAACATGTGCTACCATGAGTGTCAACTTCTTCAAAGTCTGCTCCCGAAACGGCACGAGTGGTCCATGAATCATCATTGCATAACTTCTGTGGCCATGGTTGACTCACTTGTGTTTGGTTAGAGGAATGTTTAATTAATGTAGCTCTGGATGACAAAGGGCGAATTACCGGCACGGGAGGAGGTGGCTCCGTAGCTGCCGTGGAAGTCGGGGGAAGCTGGCTGCCTCCTCTCCGGTGTTGGGTTGTTGCTAAGGTATGGGAACAAAAGGGAACGCAAGGCTAAACCCTCTCCTCTCAACCTGCATTCCTGTTCAGATGCTTTTCCCCAGGCTAGGTTGCTAAGTTACAGGTGAAATATATTCAAGGTTAGGAAATAGTCTTCACTATGGTGTAATTACACGTGCCAGAGGATGTTTGCTTTGAACCAAGCTGCCATGATGTTCTCTGTGACAGTCTTCCTTCTTTCATTTGCTATCTTGAGAGCAGAGAAGACTGGTTTCATGCCACGCTCGCTGTCAAGCTCCTGCTTGCTCCGTACAAACTGTATTGGTGATTTCTGTGGCACCAGCAGTTTTCCCAGAACCCCAGGTCCGTTCAAAGAAGGGGAGATGGGTTCTTCCCCCCCCTGCCCTGCCCTGCTCTCCTTACAACTTGCATTTGCTCAACCAGAGTTGCAAGCATCCCCCTCCCACCTTCTTGCAAAGTATTCAGTTTCTATAAATAAATTCTCCAACAGTGGGGCTGATAAAGCCATCGCATCCCCTTACTGTCAGGAAGAAAAATATGTACCAACAAGGAATCTAAAATAAAATTTGCCCTTTATCTTTTCATTTCCTGCTTCCATTTAAAGCCTTTCGCATTGAATGTTTTGTCTCCTGCTGACATGACAGCTGATGCTGTGCCTTATTTATGGGGCGCAGAGTCAGGGCGCTGTGCCAGTTCTCCTGGAAAGATCAACGCGAACCGGAGAAGAAAAAGCACGGCCAGCGAGTCCTGCCCGAGGGGGCCTCCCTCCGGCACGGCCCCTGTCCGAAGCAATCGCTGCCCAACGCCTCCCCCGGGGATTTCCACCGTTCGACCTTTCGAGAACAGCCTCCAGGTAGGTGTTGCAAAAGGTTTTTGTCCACGTTCATGAGCGGACCCTGGCTACGGCAGAGAGCGAGGGTTGAGCCCTCTCCCACCTCCCCACCCTTCAGGGGGCTGCCAGCAGATGCAGGGTGGACTCCAACACAGGGACCAGACCTCAAAGGAGCAAATTGGTTTTGTAGGGATGCTCCTGTAAGGCTGGTGAGGTCTGATGCGAAGCCCACGGGTGTCTCTGAATTGACTCTCCAAGACCAGAAGATTCCCAGTGGGTTGTGGAAACCTTGCTGGGCTCAGAGCTCATCCCGCCCAGGCTGGGCACTGGGAGCTTCCACCTGAAACAGCTCAGAAACGGGTCTGGGGGTCCCCTCCGGCAGAGCAGCTCCTGCTTTGCTCACAGCCAGGTCCCCAAGGTGCCACCAGCAGCGATGACACCTTGGCGAGGGGTGACCCGCATTTTCCAGCTGGGGCATTCCCAGCCCCGGGGATGGCTTGGGGCGACCGAGTGACCCAGCCAGGTTGCCTGGCTAGGGTGGCTGTCCTGGCGTCACTGTGCCCTCGTCTGGCGCTGCTGTGTGACCTGGGAGAGCAGAGGATAAATGACAGCAAAGACTTCAGGAGGGTCCAAAGCCTTTGGAGGTGGGAAGGGAAAAAAAAAAAAGTGCCCAGCAGGGTTGGTATCATCTCCTGGCGTGTCCTCAGCAGATTTTATTAATTTATTTTTTTTTTTAATGTCCAAGGCAACCCTTAGCAACACCGTTTTATTTCAGCTCTCCCACAGATTTAAATTTAGTCCTTTTAATATGAGACGGGCCCTGCACAGGTCATGTCAGGATGAGGCTCCGGTGTGCTGAGGTTACCCCGGAGCTGGGGCAGCCCCGGCTCTCTCCAGCTGTGGTCTCCGCTTTTCCCAACGCCAGTGCCCACCCTGCCCGTGCCAGGGCTGGAGTGGGGACCGAGGCTGCAGCCTGCACCCTAGCCAAGGGTAACAATATCTTTGTGCCCGTAATTAGTACCTAATTAGCATAGTTTTAATATGAGGCAGGGCTGCTCTCCCCTTTTTACAAGAGGCTGAGTAATTGCCTCTGTGGCCGCTCGGCAGCGGCAATCAGCCCGGCTGCCTGCACGGGGACCCCGCACCGCTCCCGGGCTCGCTCGAGCATCCTTCGTGCGCTTGTTTCAATGGAGCGATAACTGCGGAGCACGTTCCTCCCCACCCAGCAATACACCCGACATAAAAATGAGATTGCTTCCATTAACTCCTGCGTTAAAAACACACGATATCCAGCAGCGTGGGCTCCTGCAAGGGAGAAAGGTGTGTGCTGGTGACGTGCTGCAGCCCGTGCTGGGGTCACTGGGAAAGCTGGGTGCGTGGTCCTGCCTCTCACTGAGCCCAAGGGACCCCCAGCACGGTCCCAGCCCCCTCCTACCAGCTCAGGGATGATGAGATTTAAAACCTGACGTGTTTGGGGAGTGCGTACAGGCTTGGCTTCTCTTTTTGGGGGATTTTGGAGCAATGTTGTGGAGTGTGAAGGTGAGATAAGGGATGTTGGGACTTGCTGCTTGCCTGTACCACCCTCGTGGATGGCATGGTGAGGGGGAGCTGGCTTGGAGACCTGCCCTGCTCCGTCTATCCTGGGAAAGGGGAGAGGAAAAGGAGGAAAAAACGCCCAGACCAGCCCGACTTGGGGGACAGAAGGGAGAAGCAGATGTTCCTGCTGCCAGGATGGGCTGTGATGCTGAGCGGTGGAGCGGGGAGCCCCATCCTGCCCTTTCCAGCTGCACGGGAGAGGCAGCTGCTGCCTGCGGTGACCACCTCTGGGCTGGTGATGGGCAAGAGGTGCTTCAGCCCTGGGACAGCTCTGGGCTGTGTCCCCTGTCTCAGGGGTTTTGGTGCTAAGCCCTGCCTAGGTAAGCCCAAGAGGGGGATGGAGAAGGCAACAGGCGGGTCCCGGTCTGCACCAGCATCCCGCAGCCCCAGTTCTGGCCCTTCCTCGCATCGCTGCCCCTGTAATGGCATCAAAACCCACCGAACCCTCCGTCCCTCACCGGGGGGATATAATTGAGCCAAAGTTCTCCACAACCCCCCAGCAGCCACATTTCAGGATAACCTATAGCTCAGCTGTTTCCTTCAGAAACCAAGCTTTAAAAAAAAAGCACGTTCCTGAGCTAAAATACCAGCATACAGCAGAGTAAGTCAGGGTTCGGGAACCAGGGTCTTCGTTTCATCCTTGGCTTTAATCTCAGCCTCTGCCCCCGACCATCCATTCGATCCTCCTGCTCTCCGTGAGCCTGTTTCCTCCCCTCCAGTTAGCGAGAATTACCACATCCATCAATCGTTATCTCACCAGCGAGATTTTCTTCCCGACCTCCCGCCGTTCTGCTGCAAAGCCCTCCCAGCACCTTCCCCATCACATCCCACCGTGGACACTGGTTTGCTCCCATCCCCTGAGTTATCACTGGGGACAGCTGGGTCCCCCGGGACGGGGGGATGAGAGCAGGCACCGCCCGCTCCTTGTCCTGGGGGACGCGCAGATCCCCTAAATAACACATGGGTCCTGTCTTCTTGGGGTGCGGGGGGCTGGCATGGCCAGAGCATGCCTGTCCTGACCCTGTGCTGGGGAGGATGCCAGCAGTGGCTGGAGGGGGTCCAGGGGGGGACACACGCTGTCCTTGACTGGCTGGAGGAGACAATTCAGTGCTGGCAGGAAGCTCCCTGGGACTTTTCCACTCCCAAAACGCTGGGGTGTCATTTTCCCCTGCACGAGGCTGTCGGCAGGGTCTGGGCTGGGTGGCTGCGAGCTCTGCTCCCGGATCCATGTGGCACAGTGAACCCCGCTCTCGCCCCATGCCTTGCCCCCTCCCAATAAATAATTTTTTTTTGCCAAGCCCCTCTAGCTCAGCGGTTCGCTCTGTCCCACAGCATCCCAGCTCCTCTCGCCGCCTCCCTCCAGCCATGGCAGCCCCCTGCCCTGTCCCCCCACATCGCCCCGGCGGGTTTTCCCCATGCAGGGAGCAAAGGGTGGGTGGGTGCCTTTGCTGGGAGCCCCCTCCCGCTGGTGTCCATCCCTCTCCCCCCACCAGCCCCCTGCCCTCCCACTGCCAGGGCTCCCAGTCCGCTCCTGGTCCGAGGTGACAAACACCTCGGGGGGGGGGGGCTTTTGCAAGCGATACGGTGGAAAACAGAGCAGAACAAAGCAACAAGTTGTTTTCCTGGAGAGATGATTGCACAAGGGAGCCAGAGCATGGCCACACTTTCTGGAAAGCCTCGCGCACGGCCAGCCCCTTCTCCCTCCATCCTGCACCCTCTCGCGCACGCGGCTTGATTTTCCTTTAACACCCAGGGGTGTCTCTCCCCCCTCGAAAGCTCAGCTGTCAGCTGGACATACCAGGCGCCTGCCAGCGCCGGCGGCGGCAGTCAGGTGATGGCCCAAATGTCTGCGGGCTCCCCCCGCTCCCTCATTTCTCCTGCTTGAACCACACCAAGAAGAAGCAAGAAACCCAGCCCAGGCGGCACCCCCAGCCCAAGGGACACCCCAAGCCCAAGGGACACCCCAAGCCCGGACCAGCCACAGACAAGTGGCAGGTAAGGTCCAGGGTGGATTCTGAACTTGCACTTGATTTTGGGGAACGGGCGGGATGTTGTCAGGGATGCTCCCAGTACAGCCATGGCTTGTGGGGAGGGATGGGAAGGAGGGGGACAGCTGGCAGCGGGGGGGGCTGGTGCCAACCTTTGGAGCAACCCAGGTCTGCAAAACCTTTTGGTGGCTTTTGGTTCTTCCACCGCGCTGGAGGCACTGCTCAGAAGTGTGGGGATGCTCGGCGAGAGGGCGGATGGTGGTCGGTGGCAGGGCAGGGGGGTGAGGGGACCTGTGTCCTTTCCATGGGATGCGGTGGCACCATGTCCCCCATCCCGCAGCACTGGTGGCAGCCTGGGTGTCCTCTGGTCCCCAGGCACGTTCCCGTGTCCCCCAGGGAGCCCAGCCCTCACCCAATGCCCAGGGCAGCCCTGGGGTGGGCAGGGGGCTGGCAGCAGCCCCCCAGCCCCAGATAACCCAGCTCCCATCCCTCCCCATCCATCCTGCCGCTTCCCACAATGCAGCCAGATGGATCCTTCGCTGCAGCAACCTGTATCTTCATGAGGGATGTGGGGACCCGTCACCAACTTTACGGACATGATTTTCTTTCAGGAAGGGAAACGTAAGATAAAAGAGCTGAGGGCTTCTGTGCCCCCAGCGTGACTGACCCAGAGCCACAACGGTTCTGCTTGGGACGGGATGGCGCAGGCACTAATTAAAGATGAGATAATTTAATCCACTTTTTTTTTTTTTTTTCTGTGTTGAGAGCTGGGAATAAATAACCTGTTTGGTTCAGACTCTTTTGACATTTGGCCCTAAATGAGAGCAGGGAGGAGGGTAATGGGACCTGGCTGTCGGTGTCCCTGTGTCCCGGCGGGTCTGGCTGGTGCCCATCAGCCCAGCACGTCCCCGTCCCGCAGACACGATCGTTAGCAAACCAGCCCAAAGCCAGGGGTGCTGCCGGGAGAAGAGCCGGGGCGATGCCTGCTTGCAGATGTTTTAAATTGCCCCATGTTTTTTTTTTTTTTTTTTTAGCTAGAGAAAAAAATATTGAAGGTTTCAGGTTTTCTTTACGAGGATACAGATTTATCTGTAATTCCGTGAATTTTTTCGTGACGTAAATATCTTTTGGCATTCGCGATAACTTGAGCCGGCAGCGGTGATTTATTTCACGAGTGTCTGGTTTCAGAGGAGCCCAGAGCAGCTCAGTAAGTGTTTGCGGCACCATTTATCTGCTCCGAATGGACGAGCTGCTTCGGAACAAAAAGGAAATGAAAAGAGCCCTTTTCTTTGAGTTTTGCTTAAGAGAAAACAATAAGAGCCTGAGCAAATTGTGGGGGTTGGTTTTTTTTTCCCCCCCAACTCTCTCTGCAGTGCCAAGGTTGCCAGAACTGGGGGTTGTGTCAGCCCAGCTTCAGCCTTGGACCGACTCTGGAGCGATAAATACGGGATTGAGCTTTTCTCCTTTATTTTTTCTTTTAAGGAGGGGAAAAAAAAAAAACTAAACATAACAAACCTACAGCTTTCAAGGGATAAATCCTCTTTAAAAGTTGCCGCAACTTAACGAAATGCTTAATGCTTTTATTAACTTCTGGAAAGGCTCTGAAGAGCCGTTTTTTCCCCAGCTGAAAAGCACTCATCGCGGTGGCCTGGCTTTGTTCCCTCCGTGCCGGTGCGGATGGTAATTGTAGAGTAGAAATTCCTCTCCGGAGTGTGCGGTGACGAAAGAATAGAAAAATGAGGCGGGGGGGGGAAACAAACCCAGCTACCTTGGGGGAAGGTAAAGGAGCTGCTCCGTGGGATGCAGAGGGAGGAGTGTTTCCTTCTCCCGCTTCTCTGCCTTCAACCCATTTCAGCCCATTTCATCCCACTCCTCCAGGAGAAAAACAAAACGGGCCCCTGCGCCGCGGGCTGCTTTAATTGCAGCGGGGAGGGGAAATGCAGGGTTTTGGCTCTTTGCTGCAGGATGAGGAATATCCTGAATTTCCCTGGTTAAAGCTCCCGGGTCGGGCTGTAAGTGCCGGCACTGGGGGAAAGGCTGAGCCCAACTGGGAGCAGCCGGCTGCCCACAACGGGAAACTCCGGGTTTATTCCCTGTGTGGGTAGATGCCACCATCCCTCTGCCTTTCGGTGTCTCCTGGCTAAGGGGGGGGTGGTGGTGCTGCCCCGGTGATGCCGCTCACCCAGTAACGCATCCCGGAGGCTTTGCCGGAGAGCAATGGCTCTTCCAAAGACATTCTTATCAACTTGGTTTCTTCTAGCAAATAATAGGATGCAAAACTCCCCAAGCTGGGAGGAATGAGGAGCAAGGCACCCACGCCAACAGGGGCAGGCAGCCAGGGCTCTGCACAGCCCTTTGGGGAGGCTACAGGAACATGGACCCATCCTCAAGAGGATTATTTTAATTTTTTTTTCCCCCATCCCATTTAATTTGGGGTCTTCCTCTGATTTTATTTCATTGATGGTATGAAGACTGCTTCTCCAGTGTAAATACGAGCTCAGCTGCCTTTTCATCTTCCTCAACGGCTATGGGATTCCCCTGCCCGCCGCCCGCCAGAGCCGGAGCCATCCATGGGCTTCTTGCAAAGAATAAAGCGAAGGGGTTGGTGTCACTGGGTGCTTGCAGGAGGAACCAAGGCAGCACAGCACAGGTGTGGTCCATGCCTGTGCTTTTCCCACCTCACTGATTTACAGCCTGGATTTATTGCTGTCAAAATCCAGGAGGAATTTCCCTCAGGGGCTGGAATTGGGAAGGGATCCGTTGCTGGATGCTCCCTTGGGCTGCAGCAGGGCTGGGGGGACCCGGTGCTGGAGTGCAAACGTCTCGGTGTTGGTTTGACACATCCTTGTGCCCCAGTGGAGGAAACGCCCCCGTTACTGCTCCAGTGTTAAATGATGGGGAAAAATCCCAACCTGAGGTTTCTTGAGAAGGTGCAGAAAACGTTGCTAATCCCATCAGCAGTGTTCAGAGGCGAGGGACTGCCCCAGGGAGAGGAGCTCGCAGAGCCGTTATTAGTAACCCTCCTTTGCAAGGAATGTCCTAGCTTGGGAAGGACTAAGCCCATCATTAACACTGCCTCGGAAGCCAAACGGGGGCTATTCCACAGCACAGGGTGTCACTGATGCAGCATATTAATAACCCGGCATCACCGGTCCGAGGAATGCCCCGATCCAGCTGCTTTTACAAGGCCACCGCGTTAACCTGATAGCTCTTCTCCATCATTCTCCTCTGTTTTGCCTCCAGCAGGTCTAAATTGAGTCTTTGCTGTACTCTACATCTCAGACTGGGTGGGGCTCCCTGCCAGCCCCGGGGCACCTCAGGATCTCATCCCACCCCTCGATGCCCAGCTCTGGCTGCAGTGGGTGATGCGGGGCCAGGCTGTGTGATGCTGGTGCAGATGGTGGCTTTGCAGATCCCAAACCTTGAAACATTACGTGCTCTGTCCAGTAGAGCTTTGAATGAGCATCCCCTGATAAGACAGGTTTTCTGGACCAGGAGCAGAGCCCAGGGATGCCTTTGCCCCCCATCCATGGCTCATTCCCCTTTCTCACGCTCCCCCATATTCTCTTTTTTTGCAGATGCCATCGATGAAAACCCAGAGTGGGTGTTAACCGGCCCAGCATAGCATGTCCCAAACCCCGCTTCGGATTCCCCATTGCTGCTGCTAAAGGGGAGGAAACTCCCCATCGCTGCTACGAAAGCGGATCAAGCCCCCCTCCACCTTTCTCCCAGCACCATGGTGGGGCAGAGCCCCCTGGACCCCAGCAAGGGCAGGACCGCCGTCCTCCTGGAGCCCTTTGTCCACCAGGTGGGCGGCCACATGAGCATGATGAAGTACGATGAGCACACGGTCTGCAAGCCCCTGGTCTCGCAAGAGCTGAGCTTCTACGAGTCGCTGCCCTTGGCCATGAGGCAGTTCACGCCCCAGTACAAAGGTAAGGGGAGAGGCTGGGGAAGGAGCTCAGGGTCCATGTTGGCCCTGGGTTAGTCCTGGGACTGGGATGAGGGCTGGGGGGGTGAGCAGCAGCGTGGGAGGTCCTGGCTGGCTTGGTTGGGCTGGGTCTGAGCTGTGGAGCCCCATCCCTTGGGCAGGTTTTGCTAAGCAAGGATGCTCCCTTTGCTCTGCTCTCGGGAGATCCCCCCGGCAGTGGGGAAAACCCAGACCAAGGGGCAGGAATAGGGTGGGGTCTCCCACTGGTGTTTTCTTGGAGGATTCTGCAGGTTGTGCCCCGGATGAGTTGGTTTGATGGCATGCGAATGGTGGCACGACATAGGTGCAGGAAAGCAGGGACTAGGAGAGGCTTGTTTAAAACAGGGTTCCCAAAATCTGACACGTTGTGTGCTCTGTTCAGTAGAGCTTTGAATGAGCATCCTCTGATCAGAAAGGTTTTCTGGACCAGGAGCAGAGCTCTGGGATGCCTTTGCCCCATGTGCATGGCCCTGCTGCTCCAAGCCGTGGTTTTAGAGGAGGTGAAGGCTTGTGCCGGAGGCAGAGAAGCTGGTGAGGGCAAGGAAAGGGTCAGGGTTGGCACCAGCACGAGCTGGGGAGGAGACGGTCCTTGGGGCCACCATGAAATACCGTCGGAAAAAACCAGCCCAGGGATGTATTGAGCATCACTTCTGCTGGGTGCTCCACCTTGCCCAGCGCTCCTGGGAGCACTGCTCCCTGGAAAACCGCACATACAGACCCCTTAACTTCTTAAAAATCCAATCCAGGCGGCTGTCCTCCTGTGAGCCCTTCCTGGGACAGGGAAGAGCCCCCCGCCCACCCCTCTGCTCAGTGCCCGTCCCCTCTTCGGCTGCCCTGAACCGCTTTCCCAGATGAATTTCTCAGCTTAGCTCCTGAAAACCACCAGCATTTAGTATCTGGGGGGTCCCAGCATTTTTTTAAAGCCGTCTCCCCTCCCTCCCTTATTCCCGCACTATTTCTGCCTTTACTGCCAGACGTGTGCTGCTCATAAAGCTCCTGACCCTGGAGTTTTGCGAGAGGCGAGAAACTCAACTGTCACGTAAAAAACTTAAAATATCTTTTGGTCCTTCAGTGTTACAGGAAAGAACTCCAAGTGCCAGCCGCGGTTTCAATGTGCTTCCAATCCAATCTCTCCCTTTCCCAGAAAGTCAGGGGCCCTTGTAGATTTATGGGACAATATTAAAAAGATGCTTAAGGACGAAAACAAGGCTTCCTCTAAGCAATTTTCTTTAGCAGGGGCCAGGGTGCAGTGCTGGAGAGCTCTGTCTCTCTCCAATAAAGATGTTAAATGGTCCCAGTTTATCAGGTGCCCTGGTTATTAATACTTTTTTTCTGCTTTTTCTCGGCTATTGCAAGTCCCAGTGAGTTTTGTGACGAGGGGTAATTAAATAGCAATTCCTCTCCAATTTGGCATCGGGCACACACACACTTTTAAAAAAAATTCTGATTATAACTGTCCCAGCCCCGAATGCCAGGCAAATGAAAGAGGTGGAACGTGTTCCCACGAGGGTGATGGGGGATGATGAGCGTCAGGGGGGAATAATCCTGAGGTCTTCATCATCCCTTCACACGTGTCCGCGTTCCTTGTCTCTATTCCTAGGCTGCAGGGGGGGATGGCTCAAGGACCGTTATGTAATGATGACACTATGCGAAATGTTGATCAAATGTCATCATTCAAATCAAACGTCGAGGCGGCTCCTTAGAAACATGCCCACCCCTCACTGAACCACTTCGGGCAGGCTGGTGACCTTGGGACCGCTTTCCCCCCCCCCACCATCCCCTTGCAAACCTCTGCCTGCCCAGAGCTGAGCATGCGGGGGGATGCTGGACTTGTTCTCAAGCCCAGTTCTGCTCAGATTCCTATTGCCCACAGCAGTAAATAAATGCACTTGTAAATTTAAAAATAAATCCCCGAGGGCAGGGCTACATAGCATCCTGAGGATCACGGGATGCCACTAGCATGGTGACAGCAGCCGTAAATACCCGCCGGTCGCCTCGCCGGTGCTGGACAGGAGGGGGATTGCAGTTTCGGTGACATTAAAGGCCAGCAAAGACAAGGACCTAAATACACCTTTGCTCCCAGACAGATGTTTTTCCTTTGCAATAAAAGCGAAGGTCGGTAGCTGGGTGTTACAGATTTGTTTCGCACACGTAGGGCACTTGCAGGACATATGCAAAACCCGTAGGGAAGCACAGCAGGAAACAAAAGTATTTTTAAGGCTGAGACGTGGGTTTTTGAAGGCAGGGGATTTTGAAGGTAGGGTTTTTTCCGGCTGGAAGGAGTGAGAGGATCACGTTCCTTTGCAATTTCACTGCTCAGTCTTGCCTTTGAAAATCTTCCCATTAATTTTCATATTAATGTAAGATACTTAAGAACTCTTAGTTTCATGCTATATATAACATTTTTTAGGGGCAGATTGTCAGCACTATGGAAATCAGCACGGCTCCATTGACTTGCAGATATGTAACTGGGACAGTTTTTAAGGTTACAGGCTGCTGCAGCGCCATAACTGAGCCGTAACTAGATTTGGAATCGAGGACTCTGTTCGCCTGGCAGTGACTTTTGAAAAATAAAAAAGCTTTGATTTAGGCGAAAGATACACTGGGTTTTTTTCCTGCCTACCTCCCCTGAAAATTCAAAGCAGGCATCCGAGCTGAGCGGCATTTCGCCTGCTCTCAGCTGGAATATGGATTTTTTTTTCCGAATGGTACTCAGTGAAAGATCAGGTGGGGAAGGCTGGAGCTCCCTGTGCTCCCCGTCACCCCGAGCACAGGACTGAGATAGCAAAAAATATCACCTACCCCCTAAGTATGGTGTCCAGCCCCCCAGCTCCCTTGGCAGAGCAGCCTGTGGGTATTCCTCCCCCATTTCAGTGCCGAATTAGCCAGGTTAACCCAGCCTGCCTGGCACGCTGCTTGGATTAATGCTGATTTTACAGCAAAAGGGAACGGGAATGGTCGTGGTACCCGAGCAAAGGGGTGGGGGGGAAGCGCATCCCAATACAGCCAGAGCTGCAGGGTTACGGGGTGCAGGACCCGGGGAGGGACAGGCACCTCGAGTCTAACGGAGGCATCCGGGGGCTGCAGACACCCAGCAATTCGGGTGGTGCAACCCACCCTCCATCAGCAAAGCCCAGCGGGCAGGACCCTGCGCACCCGCAGAGGGGCCAGATCCCTCTGGCTGTGTTCACTTTCCTATAATCTCATTTTAAATGGAGAGAAGGGAGTTTGCATATTTATTTGCTTTGGCAAATCTGCTTGGGAGAACAGAGCTCCCTCCTTCGTTAAGCTGCCGAAACGCATCTCCCCGCAGCGCCCAGCAGACCGAGTTCTATCCGACTGGGGACGGTTGGATAAAACCCAGCTCCACGTGTTGCTAACAGGGGCTCTTTGAGTGATGAGTTTTGCTGGTCCAACAGCCTCGACCGTCCTCTTTTGGATCTGCCTGACCACAGCTAGGCTTGGAAGCAGCGGGGAATTGGCTGCGGGCGACTCATGCGGCTGGCATCCCCTCTGAGACCCAAAGGGCGATGCTCTCAAAATGCCTCCGCTGCCTTGAGAGGCTCCGACAGCCCTGACGGAGGGCTGCGGGAGCACGACTGCCGTTATCAGCCTTTCCCAGAAAGGTCAGAGCCGCCTGGTACGTGAGCCACGGCCATTCCTGCTCTTGTTATTTGAGACACGGAGGCGGCTGTCCCCACGCCAGGGGTGGGCTGAGTCTGGGCTAAATATGGGACGGGCTGGATGGCATTTGAGACCTGTGATTCAAGCAATCAGGGAGAATTGAAATGCTGGAAAACACAATGGTGTTTTAAGGACTTAGGGAGGAAAGTACTAATAATAATTTTAAAAATTAAAATAACAAAACAATAAAATAATAATAATGCTCCCTCTCGTGCATGAAAATCCATCCAGTGCCTGCCTTGGGTGCTGGTCCTTGGTGCCTGGGGAAGGACAGGACCATGACAATGTCTGGGCAGCGCTGCCAGCCCACGCCCATGCCTCTGCCCTTGCTCTGGGGGCTTTCCCATTAAAGGAAGCAGTTGGCATGCTGGTTGTCTTTGGAAAATTCCACCTCCCCACCTCTCCCTGCCAACGAAAAGCATTCCCGGCCTTGCCCTGTCTTAAAAAGTGAGACGTAGATCCCTTGTCATAAATAAACTAGGAGCTCCCAGTCCAACGCGGGGGTCTTTGCTGGGTCACTTGTGACATAGCAGAGCCTGGAGGGACGGAGGACAAGGGAACACGATGTCCAGAGGAAGCAGGTTTCAAGCCCAGCCTTGAGAGGAGGGATCATTAGAAAAGCCAGTGGCTGTTTTCCAGGGTCTCAGACTTAATGGTGTTTATTGGGCCTTAAATTAGAGTGGGATCAGTGGGAGACGGCACTGAAAGTGGAGGAGGCAGCTGTCCGGCCGTGCACCAGCCCTCTCAGGAAGGCTGGACCACCACGGGCTGGTGCAGACGGTGGCTAAGCTTGGATGGTAACTCAGGGGTTAATCTCATTCTTGTCTGTTTTTCCCCTTTTTGGTCCAGGCATCGTTTCCGTGCACCTCAAGAAGGACAGCCTCGGCAACCTGACCCTGATCGCCAGCCCCAGCCTGCAGACGGAGAGCTGCGGCCGGCTGGACAACGCCATCGGTGACCCCTCGGTGACAATATGGCACAAGTGGGCTGCCAGCACCGGCAGCGAGCACGCGCTCGTCAAGTGGAGCCACGCGCAGCTCACCAAGACCCTCAAAGACAGGTGAGGGCTGGGATGCTCCCTGCAAACTTCCTCTTGGTCCTGCCCCTTGGGTAGGGTCTAACCGGGATGGTTTTGGTGGCACAACTCCCAGTTTAAGGCAAAAGGAGCAAAAGCAACGCCCAGCCAAGGTGAAGAAAAGCAAAACCCAGCTTGGTGGCTTCATGGTTCATCTCTTCCCTGGCTTGTGGATGGAAAGGGGCAGATTTGGTTATTGCTGAGATGCTGTTGCTCAAATTACATGCCTCTAAACCTCTTTCCTCGGAGCCCAGCATGCTCCTAAAGGCAGGGAGCTGCGGGGCTTGGACAAGTGAGACCAAGGAGTGACCCTCCAAGGAGAACAAATCTCCTCTTTGCTCCCTCCCTCTCTCCCCTCCCTGAAGCCAGCCCCTCTAAACTGGGACTCATCCGTATCGCTGGACAATTTGCCCGTGCTGTGCCCATTAGGTAGATAAATGGAGATTCCTGGTCCTTGGCGCTGTGAATGGCGCTTTTCACTGGAGCCAAGCACACTTGGAAATCGTAATGAAAGAAAATATTGGCACCCAGCAATAGCTGGCTTTCTGAAAATTACTTTTGCGGAGTAACAAAGGATCTCCACGGGTTGGCCATGATGAATATGTTTCCTTTGAGAGTCGCTGGAAATTTACCTTATCGAGTTTGAGGCTCTACAAAAGAGGAAGGGAGGAATATTATCTTCTGGAGCTTATAAACCAAGCGTGTTCTTTTGTGTGTTTTGTCTAGCTGCCCGGGGAAGATGCTATTGAGGACAGACCTTCAGTACCGCACAGATTCACTTTTGGAAGATGCAAACGGAAACCAGCCAGAAAGAAACAGCTACAACCCCTGGGGACTGCGCTGCCACAGGCAGCACCTGAACCGCATGTCCTCCAAGCATAACGAGAACAAACTCCATCGTATCCTTTTTCCTCTCTCCCCTCCAGCGTAGTCTTGGCTACAAGTAACAGCTCGTAATCAATGTCTGGTTTGCTGCAGGGGGTGTGCATCCCTCCTCTGCCCAGCCCCTGGGAAAATACAGAATATAGTCAGTCTGTTATCTTCTCCCACTGCTCAGTTGGATGAAGTTATCACTGTAGGTCCCTTCCAAATGAAATGTTCATTTTTTTTCCTATTATTCTATTCTATTCTATTCTATTCTATTCTATTCTATTCTATTCTATTCTTTCATTTCTACTCTATTCTACTCTATTCTACTCTATTCATCTCTACTCTACTCTATTCATCTCTACTCTACTCTACTCTACTCTACTCTACTCTACTCTACTCTAATCTTATTCTATCCTATTTAAAAAAAAAATTAAAAATAAAAAGGAAAACCCCACTTCCCGTAAAGAGTATTCAGCACAAATCAAGGATCCCCCTGGCATACATTTTAAAACACAACTCTGTAGGAATTAGCAGCTGCCTCGCCTTTTATTTTCCTATTACACTTCATTACCCACCAGTCATGTGCATAATCCAGTTTAACAACTTCCCGCACACCCACTGGAGTGAGCACAGCACCGAGGCAAGGTGTCGGAGTGACAGCCCAGGGCGATGGTGTCACTAGAGAACGGAGCTGTTGGTGCTTTCATTGGGAGGACTGTGCAGCGGTAAATTAACCGCAACTGGCAGCAAGGAGCCTATAGCAACGACACGTTGGTAAAATTGGCTCAGAAAGTCTCATTACAGTTGTGAGCTATTACGGAGAGCGTCAGCTCTGATTTAAGACCTTTTCTCAATTAGAATTTTAAAGGATTGGGTTTCCCTTAACTCACGTTCAGAGTTTCTATTGCTTGAAAACGTGGTGTCGAAATACAACTATCCCTGCATCCTGGACTTGAAGATGGGAACCCGGCAGCACGGCGACGACGCCTCGGAGGAGAAGAAAGCCCGGCACATCAAGAAGTGTGAGCAAAGCACCTCTGCGTCCCTGGGCGTTCGCATCTGCGGGATGCAGGTAAGACGAAGCCTCGGTCCTTTCGGTGTTTGCTGGACACGCGGCTTGAAACCGAGCTGGAAATCTCAAGGGACTCTTTGTAGAAGCAGTTTCATTCCTGTCTTCCACCAAACAGGGGCTGTAAGAACTGGTCTGTCTTGTCCTAAAGCAGGAGAGGATGTTTAGGGAAGAGTACAGGACATGGTACCCGCAGGGTAACCCTTTCCTTGTGCCCCTCGGTGGCTCCTGGACATTCGGCTGCTTTGACAAGCAGCTGCATAACACCACCCTGCACCACTGCCACCAGTATGAGCAGCTGGAACCAGTTTACCCCAGCTGAGAATCTGTGTACACGAGCACAGATCCCCCCTCTCGTGCTCAGCTCTTGGCTGCTGCACAAAAACAAAAACAAAAGAGCAAACCACAAAAGCATCCCTTGCCCCGCTCGTGCCTCTGCAGAGCTGTCTCATCCCGCCGCCGCAAGAGCGAGGGGTTGGTTTCCTGCTAAATCCTCCGGTTCCTCTTGCTCCAAATCGCTGCCCTTCCTCCTAGGAACCCCAGCCGCGCAGCTGTTTCGCTCGTGCTTCTGGAGAAGGTTTCAAAATGTTGTTCTGCTGTGCCTGGGGGATAATTACGAGGATGATTATAAAGCACATACACAGCAGCGTAAACACTCGGTGCCAAACCTCGTGTCCCTTTCTGCTCTCCAACATCCTTCTGCTGAGCAGATGATCCTTTAAATGGCAATGAGCGAATTCTGAATTCACTCCTCCTTTCTTACTCAGCGTTACCGGAGCCTCACACAGAAATTTCTGTCTACACCTTGTCTCTCTGTGTTTAAGAAAGCAGGATTATCGCTGCCCGTGCATCATGTACTTGCAGAGCCGGGGCGTTCCTGCACCGCCGCAAACTCCTGCCCCAGCCCGCGGGCAGGTGCTGTAAACCGCTGGTGGCACGGCTGTGGCTTACAGCCCTTCGCCTGTCACAAAGGGGCGATTTATAGCAGCACAGCAAGGACCTGTGCTAGGGGTTTAAATCGAATAGTTTAGATCTCCAGCAAAGCCAGGAGGTGGGATAGGTGAGAAGGCTGCGAGGTGTTGCTGGGCTGCGGGGATTTGTGTCCCACCCCTCAGCTTGGGTCTCAGGTTAGGGTGAAATCCAGAGCTTTGGGAAAACCAAACTGAATCTGGATTGTTTCTGTCTTTCCTCAAGGTTTACCAAGCAGACACTGGCCATTTTCTCTGCAAAGATAAGTATCACGGCAGGAAACTCTCCCCGGAGGGATTCAGGCAAACCTTGCGCCAGTTCCTGTGCAACGGGAACCACCTGCGGACGGATCTCCTGGAGCCCATCGTCCTGCGGCTCAAAGCTCTGCTCTCGGTTATCAGGAAGCAAAGCTCTTACAGGTTCTACTCCAGCTCCCTCCTCATCATTTACGAAGGGCAGGAGCACAAGGAGAACATGGCACCCTTGGATAACCACCTTCACTTCCAAAAAACAAACTGCGCCACGTCCCATGCCAGGGTTGACGTCCGGATGATAGACTTTGCCCACACCACGTTCAAAGGCTCCAAATGCAATCACACCACTTACGATGGGCCAGACCATGGCTATATTTTTGGCTTGGAAAATCTCATTAAAATCCTTCAGAATATCTCAGAAGGCAAATGACAGATTCTGTGCAATAGCCTGGATTGACTAGTGACCGATAGCCCTGAAAAGTACCGCCTGGGGTCAGCTGTAAGGGACCCTCCCCGCTGCCGGGTGCACGGTTTGGGATGAGAGCATGGACAGCTTGCTAGGAACGGGCAAAAACTGCTACGTGCCATTACTGAACTCGAGCATAAAAAAAAGCAAAGAGGTGGGAGAATCCGTTCTGTCTGCAATCCATCAGAAGATTTATTTTCCTTTCTTGTTTTACCGCTGTCCTTGATTTATTTGTGAGCCAGAAGAAAGCATTACTTGAAAGAGTCTTAATGATAAAATAGGACCTGCTCACCTCCACGCTCACGAAGCCGCGCGGGCTAAGGAGGTATTGTGCATTTGAGTGAGGCTGTAAAAAAAAAAAAAAAAGAACAGTTTGCAGCATTTCTTTCAACTCATGCTCAGCACTATGGGCTGAACACAAAGACACAAGTGGGAGAGAGAAACGCACACCCCGACATCCGCGCTCCACGTGCCCG
>WKFP01014744.1:155576-198739 GCA_011057875.1 Pterocles orientalis
TCCAGTTCCTAACTTTGATTGCAGTGTGTAGAAACTGAATATTAGTTGCTAGTGATAAGGGACTCTCTGCACAATTGATTGGAAGGAAAACAAACTTGCCTCAGGCCCTGAAATAGAAATTCATTAAGATGAAAAGTCAAAAAAAGGGAAAATACATGTAAGGCAAAGGTGTTATAAGAGGGCTTTCATTCTTTTGCTTTTCCTTCTCTTTCCCCATCTCTCTCTCTTCTCTTCTCCTTTTGCAGATATTCTGAAACAGATGGAAGACATGAAAAAAGGGCCGTGGAAAAAACTGCGAGAAAAGTTTTATGCCAAGAAACCTGAAGAGGACTCAAAGTGATAGGCTAACTCCAGATTCTTCACTGTATATATTCCTAAAGCGCTGTATGTTGCCATGATGAATAAAACCATTTATTCCTCTTAGCAACAGCATTTTTGTTCAGACCTACACTTTACACCCTTCATATTTAGTGCTCCCCATTTTTTTTTCTTTAAAATCTATGCCATAGCTTAACACATCTGTGCTGAAACCATATTGGCGCAATGTAAAGAACTTTGTGGGGTTAGACCTGATCTTGTATTACAAGGAATGGAACAACCAGGAGATGCACAGAACAAGTAGGTGCAGCCACGGTAGCTTTAAATTTGCTTGTGATGATGTGAAAACGTGGCTCTGCTCGTGTTTCTGTGTGTTAGCACTGCTGAGGGATGGATAACTTCAATAGTCACATTTATTTTCCTTTAGAGAAGACAGAAGAGAGGACTGGGGGGGGGAAGCTGTTTTCTGTGGTGACAGTGGAGCAGTGAAAGTGTTAAATTGCGATTTCAGTCGAGTGCTGCAGCGGTGGTGTGCTGGTCGAGCTAGCTCTATGCATATCTGAGGGATAAAGGTAGGTTTTAATGACATGTTGGTGTAGAGGGCCATAAACAAATTTCCAGTGTGCTTAGTCCATCGCTCTGGCCTATTTTTATTCCTTTTTTAAAGCTTTAAAGCTTGCATCAGTGTCTGTTTGTGGTAGGCAGAGGCACAGGCCTGCAGTTACCACACGGCTTGGCTGGGGAAGGATGAGTGTCTAGAGCACAGCTGTGCCAGGACTCTGCTTGGCTCCAGGCAGCACCAACAGCTGCTCCTTTTTATGTATTTGAAGAGTGTTTTCCTGGCAAGTAGTGAAAGAATTTGAAACTTTGCAGCATCCAAAGCTTCAGAAAACAAGGCTGATAGTTCTTCATGGTAGCGTTCTGGAGCATCATCGTACCTTTTAACATTTAACAGCTGGAGCCGAGAGGACCTCGGGTAATTCAGCCCTGGTGTGGTTTCAGGTCCTTGGCTTGCTCTGTATTTCTATTTCTAACAGCCCCATTACATACCAGAGTGCACAGGGAGTTTTCTTTACCATGTTTAAGTTTTTATTATGATTTTGTATTTAATTTAGTTAAGGCAATTTACACTTCAGTTCTTAAGTAACAACAGTAACAAAAAAAAAAAAAAAGTAAAACATTACACCAGAGATGAAACTAAAACACAGGACACCCCTTCACAGTGAATTCCTGTAAACCTGCAGTCTCCTACTACTACTGCCCAGATCTCCTTGGTCCACAGAAGGCAAAAAAAAACTAGTTCACGCTAGTACAAGCTTGGGAACTCCTCAGGTGAGTTAAATGAACAAATCCATCTCCTTGAGTTTAGCTTCTCTTTACTGCACCACAGTGACGAACAGAATTCTTTTAAATGGAGAGGGATCGGCATGGAGCAGGTACAGCAAATACGATGGCTGGTTGGCAAAGATCCACGTGTACTAGTGCCACTCTTGGAATAAGTTAAATATTGCAGCCCTACAGCTAGTTCCACTACACCTGAGATGGAGGCCGTCAGAATGTAGCACATGGAGATAAAGATACAACCCTCCACGTTTGCAAAATAAAAGAGTTATTGCAATGAGGAATAAAAGTCCTGTATGATTTATCTTCCTACAAGGGCGTTAGAGTAACTTGTGGGTCCAGGTATCGTGAGGAATCCCGGCCAGTCCCTGGCTCCCGAATTGCTTACAGCGATCTAAGGAAAACGTTGACAGTGAAGCCCATCCGCACGGTCCGGCTTGCTCTGACAGTGGTGTCCAAGCATGGAGCCCAGGAACAAGCAGCCTCGTTAGCTGATAGACCTCTAGTCCCTCGGGGGGTGAAGCCGATGCTTCTTCCGCATTCCTAGTGGTTCATGCTATTCTGGACATCCACAAACCCCATCCTTTGTCTGCGCTTCCGTTGCTCTGTCATCTACAGGTCACACAAGGACACAAGTGAGGTAGGAAGCCTGGCTGCCTTTCTGTTCACTAACACGCTCCTCAGGCTGCTTTAAGCATCTGCCAGAAACCCTCGGAGCTGGGCTCCAGCTAATGAGGAAGTTAAATATCAAAAAACCACACGTCCCAGCTGTCCCTGACCCCCCCAAACAGAGCTGCAGGAGCTCTTTGTATCTGAAGTTGTCCCAGCCTGGGCTGGTTCTGCCTCCTGTTCCTTGCACTCGGTGTCTATTTGGGTCAGGACAGTGAGTCGCTACAGGCAGGTTCCTGTTTTTAGAGGGTTTCGTACCTGTTCCTTCAGCTCGTTCAGCTGGGAGGTGAGGTGGGACACCAGCTTCATCGTGGTGTTGAGTTTGTCCTGGAGATTTCTGATCTCGTTCTGCTCCCCTTCCCCCTCATTGCTGACCAGTGACATGGCTCGCATCCGGGGGAACCAGTCAAGGTTCTTGTTCTGGAAAGGTGACCATGGAGAATGGGAGTTGAGAGGAGGAGGGAAGAGACCCGGTAGGATTTAACAGGAAACCTGCCTCTGCTTAGGGGTTAAAGAAAGTCTCAAAGGCTCATCCTGGCTGTATCTTTGCAAATTTTCCATGAATACTCCATTTCTAGCTTTTTTTTTTCTTACAGCCTTCTGGGCTCAAGTCCAGAAGTTTTTCTTTTCTAGATTTCCTTTCCCTCACTTCTTGCCTCGCAATCACCTTGAGGTCACACTCCCACCTGCTTGGTTCTGCCCTGGGTTCAACCCTCAAACACACAATTCACAACATCACACAGCGTGGCGTGGGAACAACCAGCTAAAAACGAACTAAGGCACAACAAAATACCAAATATTTCCCAAAAGCTCCTTCTCAAACCTCTTTTTTTCTTGGGCAAGCCCCTTGTTCTCCGCTATTTCCCGGGGCAGGAGGCAGGCTGCAATAACGAGCCGCCCTGGGAGGACACGGACCTTTATCATCTGCGCCACGTAACTCTCCGGCCCCGTGTAGTCTGTCTTGTTCTTCACTCGCACCAGCACGATGAAGTACAAGTAGTTCCACATGTTGTGCTCGTATTTAATGTGCTCCTCGAAGGACACCGTCTTGTTGTCAAACTTGTCCCTCTCGAGCCCTGGGAAAGGCAGGCGGGGAGGAGGAGGTGAGCAGGCAAGTACAGACCATTGCACCCTCTCCCCGGCGTGGCTGGCAAGAAGAGCTTTTACTGATCAGCCGGCATTTAGCACACGAGCAGCCAAAACGGGGGGAAAATAACCCAGTGGTGTATTCAGGAAGCTTCCATTTAAAGTACTAACTGTGCTTCCTGCACAAAATGCACCCAGTGGATCTTCTGAGAAAAAAGCAGCTGGACTTACTGGATTTTTCCCCCCTTTTTTTTTTTTAGATGCTTTCTGATGGCTGAAAGCATTCCAGAATATTTTCTGTGTTTTATTTCCTTAGTACTATGGTGCTTTTTTTTTCCCCACTGGCTAAGTGATGGTCTCAGGAGTGATAGATGCACAGCCACAAGATCTCTGCAAACTTTTTTTCCTTTCCTTAGCCTTAGGGGAAAGAAAGAGCTTTGGGGCAGTTCCTCCACACCCAGGTCCCAGCACTCACCACATATGAAGCAGGTCGTCTTCAGGATCTCTTCTTTCTTCTGCTTCTCGCTCCTCAGGTCAGCAAAGGTGTCGATAATGACCCCAAAGATGAGGTTAAGGACGATAATAATGACAATGAAGAAGAAGAGGAGGTCGTAGACAACCCGAGCAGGAAACAAGGACTCCTGGAAGGGATGAAAGGGATAAATGTGGGTAAAATTTAAAAAAGTGTGTAAATAAAAGTGCTGGGGGACAGTGTGGGGGACACAGCTCCCAGGGAGGGAGAGTGGTGGCACGGCGGCAAACACAGCAGGACTTTGCCCAAGAAAAGGGTCCCAGGTGCTGCCCAAACTCACATCCTTGGACGGCTTCCGCAGAATGTCGCCCACGCCGCCGCCGTTCCGCAGCCCGTGGTTCAGGACCGTGACGATGCACATGAGCAGCGTGTCGCAGGCGCGTTCCCACTGCTCGGCGTCTGTTTCTAGAGTACCCGAGGGGGAAATAAAAGCAAAAACCCAGAGTATAGGCAGAGCTCCAGTACCAGAGCAGCACAAAGAGTCCAGAGCTGCTGCAGCGGTGCAGCGACAGATCTCCTGGGAGCAGCTGCTCCTTGGGGGGTTCCCAACCAGCAGCTCCTCCAGCAGCTGTGGAGGTGTTTGGTGCTCCCAGAGCTCCCACTTCATTTACGACTACATTGAATCTGCTTCAACATTTTTTTATGCCAGGGTCAGTGCAAACTTTGAAGGTCCTTTGCCTAATACGTGCCAGAAAGTGGGTTGTTTGTTTCCATCTCTGCAAAGCTCGGATTTTTCTGAGCTCGCTGACAAACCAGGCAGCCAGCCTCCCCTGCCACCGACAGAGCCAACCCTTCTAATGAGCTCCCTTACCTTGCAAGGCAGTGGGCACAGCAGAGCAGCTGATTTTGTCACTGCTGCACGACTCCATGAAGGTCTCCACGTTTCTCTGCATCCCCAAGGGGTCATCTGCAAGGAAAAGGGAGCGCAGCCTTGGCAGAGCATCCTCCTCCCTTCGTAAAGCTCTCCGCTGCTGTCACGAGTGCTTTTCAACTGCCTCTCCTTAGAGCTTTCAAGCTTCTTGAAAAAAACCCGCTTCGCATTCTCCTAGCCTTCTCCAGGCTGTGAATCTTTTGCTCAGGTTTCAGTAAGACCTCTAGAACTTCATTTGTAGCTGTGTCCCCCCCTCCTGCCGTCACTCCTGGCCCCCAGCCCTGTGCTCTGCAGCACGAGGTCCCTTCTCCACCAGCCACCTCCTCCACCAGCCCCAAAACCAGTGGGACCAGTTTGCACCAAGGGTATAAAACCCGTGACGCGCACACACACACACACACACACAGACGCGCGCGTGCTTTTGCAGCGGGGAGGGAGCAGATCTTACACAATGGGGGGGACCCCACGCTCCGCCTGGCCCCCCTCCAGCCCCGCAGCCAGCGGGGACGAGGGCAGACCAACCTTTGGCTTTGCTGTCCGGCAGCCGGTCCACCTCCAGGATGAAGTCATCCTTCAGGAAGAGGAAGCCCACGATGGAGAAGAGGTAGACGAGGATGAGAGCCAGGAGGGCTGTCAGCAGGATGGAGCGCCCGTTCCGCGTCACGCTTTTGATGACATTAAACAAGGTCTCCTCGCGGTAGATCAAGTCAAACAGCTGAAAGGAGCCGGAAGCAAAGAAATGCCATGGAGCGCTTTTCCGGATAACGCCTGGCCTACCTCTAGCCCCTTTTATCCTGCGATCTTGGCTCACTCAGCAGACCTTGACCAACTTTCGCACAAAGCATTTACGTCTCCTAGCTGACTGTGGGGAAGCAGAGAAGAATGAAGTGATTTATGCACAGCGGGAGAGCCGAGAATAGGACACACGCACCCTGCCCCTGCCCTCCCCAGCTCACGCTGTCTCCCAGCTGACCCAGACACAGCACAGAATGAGACAGACAGCAAAAAACCAGGAGAGAGACAGTCACAGATACTGTCGGAAGGAGGAAAGATCAGCCTACACCAAGACTAGAGCCCAGGGAACTGTTCTCACTGCTGTCATCCATCAGCCCCTGGAAGGTGTCACAGGAACCTTCCAGCTTCTGACGGGGCAGACAGGCTGCCTCCGCACCCCAAATATCTCCATCTATCGTACCAGGATGCTGTAGAAGAGTTCGTGCACAAAGAGTCCCAGGACGCTCGTGATGATGTAGCCAACGTGGTAAAGAAACTCCACATCCATGATCATGGCTTTGTAGCCTCGGATGAAGGTCCCGCGATTGCCCACGAAGCTCACCACAAACACGATCTTGTTGGTCAGCTGGGGAACAACCAGAGACGGGGGGCAGTGGGGTTTGCTGCACTGGGTGAACACAGAACAGCCTCGGGGGCTGCTGCGCTATTTTTTTCCAGCACGTGGAGAACTTACATTGAGAGTTCCCAGGATGTTCAGAGTGAGTCCGATCCCCAGGTAATAAATGGAGCGCAGGATCAGCGCCACGAGCAGCGGTCTGACGCCGTAGCGCTTGGTGAACAAGGCCATGATGGAGAAGCAGATCAGGATCCAGAAGAGCAGCGAGATCAGTGGGGAATCCAGCACTCCTGGAGAGAGGAGACCCACAGCAATTAAATGGCACGAGATTAAATGAGCGCTGCTAATCCGACACCGTGCTGCTGTCCAGGCTGTCCGGAAAAACTAACGTGCTTCTTATCGGGGGGGAAGGAAGAGAGAAATGATGCTTGACTGCAAAGACTAGTATTGACTGAGATGGTTCTTGCTGATACACTTTTCTAACATCTTTTATCTGAGATCTCAGAACCACTGCAGGGGATGGAGCAGGAACATACTCTGCCATTCCTTTTCCCATTTCACAAACAGGAAAGTGCAGCCCTGGGAGAAGAGACTGCTCCCTACGAAGGAAAGCCGGGGAAGGTGCCTGTATCAGGAATGAGGGGCAATGGTTTTAAGCCAAAAGGGGGGAGATTTAGGTTAGATATTAGGAAGAATTTTTTCCCTGTGCAGGGGGTGAGGCAGTGGCCCAGGTTGCCCAGAGAAGCTGTGGATGCCCCATCCCTGGAGGGGTTCAAGGCCAGGCTGGATGAGGCTTTGAGCAACCTGGGCTAGTGGGAGGTGTCCCTGCCCATGGCAGGGGGTGGCACTGAATGGGCTCTAAGGTCCCTTCCAACCCAAACCGTTCTGGGCTTCTGTGAAGAAGGAAGCAGTGGGAGGGCTGCCAACTGAGATTTTGACTCAGTCCCTTCCTTTGCCCAGCAGAAAGGTTTTGGGGCTTTAGGAGTCAAAAGGAGGCGGAAGGTGGGGGGGTACAGGTAAGGGGACCAGTTTTCCTGCATACGAGGGTCCCTTTTTCTTCCACTTGGAGGAGCAGCAGATGCTGGGGCACTTACCCATGGAAGTGGCTTCAACATAGGGGTAGAAGAAAGCAATGATAATGTTGATGAAGACAGCCAGGTTGAAGGAAATGCTTCCCCAGAGAGTCATTCTGCGGGAGAACCAGTACATCAGCGGCATGCCTGGGGGGAGAGGAGGCAGACACACACATCTCAGCAGCTTTCTGCCAACCGGGGAAGGATTTGTCCCCCCAGACGTCTGAGGAGCTCAGCTCAGGACAGCTGGGGGGCCTGGAGGGACCCTCGCCTTCCCCTTCCTTCAATACATTAATAAAAACTCCCCCCTCATCTGCTAAAACAGCAGTGCAGGTTCAAAATATTTCTGCTCACATTTCTTGGCTTCTCAGCCCTTTGACCTGTGCTGGCACCTTGGAACGAGATCGGTTCCATCCTCCTCCTCACCCTCCTCCCCATCTCCCACCTCCTCCAGCCTCGCGTCCTTCAAAACAACCTTGTCTTTGTGTTCCCAGCGCTGCTGCTCGGTCCCAGAGGAGACCCAGCCAGCAATTTCCCATCCATACTGGAAACTTGTTTCCTGCTGAATTCCTCAGATAGTTTGGACTGGATCTGCAAGTGTTTGCAGAGCTGCTACGCTCTCTCTGGCTGCACGGCTGGATTTAGAGAGTGACTCTCTCTCGAGCTCCTGTTATTCTAAGCCAGGATTTCCGCCCTGATGCAGCCCTGAAAGCACCTCAGCAGGTCTGCAGGGTGCAGAGGAACAAGCAACTGACAATAAATGAAAAGAGGGCTTTCAGGGGGAAAAACCTGCAGGTGTAATCCCCAGGAATGTGCTGTAAGATGCATTTCAGGCTACCGAGGAGCTGCACTAACAGGCACGGAGGAAACACATCCCTGTGACCTCAATTAACCTCCTCTCCCTGCAAACTGCTGCCTGGGTTGTGCCCAGCAAAGTAAGGGGCTCAGAGATGCGATTCCCCGCTGCTGCCAGGGTCTGCAGCCCCAGTCCCACCCCAGGGGCTGTTCAAAGTGCCCGTGCTGGCGGGGGGCAGCCCGCAGGGAAGGGGTGCTTTGCTCTTACTGCGCAATTTCTTCTGCCACTCCATCTCGTTGTGCAGGAAGGACGACTGGTCGAAGAAATCACTGACTTTGCTGCCCTGCTCGTCCTGCTCCGTGGTGGTGAAGAGCCGGTACTTGGTCTCCTTGGTGAGGAACTCGCAGATGCCAGGCACCGGGAAGATGATCTGCTCCATGCTGCGGTCCAGGCGCACAATCTGCAGGATGCAGGGCGAGGGGGAGGCTGCCGTCAGATCCTGCTCCTGCCACGCTTCGCTTTCCTCTTTCCTAGATCCAGCTGCGCCTCCCCCTCCTCGCTCCCACTCCGTCAGGATCCAAATATCACTGGCCACGGGGCTGTGACACTAAAAACCGACCCAAAGGCAGCCCTGGCTGTGCTGGAGGAAAGCTGAGCGCGCACGAACCCGTCCTGGCCCGTATTCAAAGAGATCCACGCCAACAACATTAGATCTGAGGAAGAAATGTTTCCCTGTGTGGGTGGTGAGGCAGGGGCCCAGGGTACCCAGAGAAGCTGTGGATGCCCCATCCCTGGAGGGGTTCAAGGCCAGGCTGGATGAGGCTTTGGGCAACCTGGGCTAGTGGGAGGTGTCCCTGCCCATGGCAGGGGGTGGCACTGGAAGGGCTTTAAGCTCCCTTCCAACCCAAACCGTTCTGGGATTCTATAAAACAGGGCTGGGAAAGCTCTCAGTGCAAAACAACCGGGCACAAGGCAGCTGGAGCACGCACGGGATTCACCGACCACCTGCCTACGGGTGACCCAACAGCTGAGGGGTCTTGCCTCAATCTGGGATGTGTGTTTCTCATAATACGCCAGCGGGTCCTCCTCTTCCTCCTGGACCGGGGCCGTCGACTTCAGCATCTGCGTCAGCTGCTTGTTATTGAGGCTGAGCTGGGATGTGGGCAGAGGGAGAGAGGATGAGAGGGGGAGTCACGTCTAACTCTGCCCTGACAACAGCATTCCTCAAAATCTACCAACGCTGATGAGGTTTCAGGGAAAAAGCAAATGAATTAAAGCTTCCTAAAGGGGTACGAGCCCTCCTGGAGGTGACAGACATTCGATTCCCTGCAATAATTACATCCGAACGCTACTAATCCACAAATTACAAATCAATGCCCACAAAACCCCCGGGAAATCATAATCCTGCTGAACCTCATTCGGGATCTAAGGAAGGTAGGCAAGAAGTGACAGCAAAGGACTCAGCCCTCCTTTTTCTGAAGGGAAGGGGAGAAAGCAGGTACCAGCAGGACCCCTCAAGGCCACCAGCTTGTCCCTGCGGCAACCTGGATGTCACCCTATGGCCAAGCCTTCCCTGGGGAGCACAGCACAGCCCCCCAAGTGTGGCTCTCCACAGCCTGGTACCCATGCTTTTGGGCTTGTCATTTTGGCTACAAGGGCACTGATGAGTCTTTTTCTCTTTAGTCCCCCAGGGAACACCAAACCCCACCAAATCCTAAGGAACCAAGCCCAGGGTGGCTCAGCAAGGGTGGGAGAAGCAGCTCTTGGCTCTGCCTCCATTCCCAACGTCCCTCCATACCATGGATGAGATGCCCTCCTCCTCTTCCTCCTGGATTCGCTTCACCGGCTTCAGGAGCTGCTGCAGGGACTTGTTGTGTCGGGAGAGCTGGAAGAGGGACAGCGATAGCGGGGTGAGCACAGGCTGGTGACCAGCCACCGGCCAGCACGGGAGTGGGACACGGCCGGCCGGCAGAACAGCCTGCAGGCTGGCTTCTCCCGGGAGCCAAAAGACAATTTCCCACCCATGCCTCCCCAAGGAAACCAGCCTGGCTGGAGGAAATGTGAATAAATATAGAGAAAAATGTGCAAATCAGTGAGTGGGAGCCCAGCCTGGCATTGGGAGCCCAGCCCGGCACTGGGAGCCCAGCCCGGCAGGGACCCTGCTGCTCAGTACCTGCAGCGCCAATATATAAATGTTGTGGCCGACTTCCCGGGGGGAAACCTCGGCGTTTTCACACTCCTCCTCCTGCAGATAGGCCTTCTTAATCACGTCGACCTGCAAGGCAGAAAAGCCTGAGGAACCGTGAGCCTCTCCCCATCCCCTTGCCTTGTTCTCCTCCTTTGGCCACAAACTTTCTGGGAAAACCATGCGGCGAGGATGCTCGTGCAGGAAGCGGTGACCAGCAGGATGGCCGAGGAGAAGGTTATTGGATTGTAAACCAGAAAATGCACCAGGACCCACGGGGGGGGAGGCTGGGGGCTCCGTGGGGCAAGGTTGGGGGTGTCTCGCTGCCAGCCCTTACCAGTTCCTGCGGGCGGAGGCTGATGAGGATCCGCTCGGCGTTTTCGCTGTCGTGTCTGCTCTCCATGAGGGCCAGGAGGAGCTTGGAGGCATTGTCCTGGCGAGGAGAAGCCCTTGCTGAGGGGACCTGTGCCCTGCCTCTCTCTACCCAGGGCCTCAGAGTGGGCAGAACCCCCCCGATCAGCTGCAGCTCCCCCCATACTAGAGGCATCCGAGCCTCGCGTGGGGAGATGCACCCTCCCAAGCCCATGTGCTCCCACCCTCAATGAGCCCAATGCATGCCCAGTCCCCGCTCCAGCGGCCACCACACCCCACAGGCCCCCCCACAGCCATGCCAGCAAGCCCACACAGCGATGCCCACATGTGTGCCCACCATCCCAGCCCCAGGCTCTGCCCACCTTCAGCTGCAGGACCAGGTCCATGCGGTACTTGCAGAGGGGACTGATGTCGTTGAGGATGAGGGCGGTGATGATGTCGATCCCATTGGACTCGTGGGTGACGATGCAGCTCTGGGGGAGCAACACAATGCGTTATCCTCCCAACTTCATGTTCCAACATCACCCAGCTCTGAACCAGTGCCCTGCCCACAGCACTGACCCTGCCCCATCACCCCAAGCACCCCAAATCTTCTCTCTCCTTCAGAAGGGCACCATTTCCATCGCTATATTATTTAACCCCACTTGCACCTACCCAAGCAGCAGCTCACAACCCATGCAGCATCCCTGTGCACCCCGGGCATCCCTTGCTGCCCACGTTCTGCTCCCGTTCACACCCTGAACCTAAAAACTAGCCCTGGCCCTGCTGCCTTCCCACGCATCCCCCTCAAATCCTCCCTTGGGTGACCCCAAAACACCCCCAGACCTGGTTCTCGTGGCAGGGCCCCTGGCAGTACTCGGTCAGGGTCTCCAGGGTCTGGGTGATGAGGGCCACGTTGTACTCGTTGATGTAGAGACCCAGCAGCCCCAGCCCCCCCGTGGTGCTGCCGCACATGATGTCGAGGAACTGCAGCGTCTCGCACACCAGGTTGTAGTTGGTCTTGTTGTTCTGGCACCGGAGGAAGTTCTGGCGAGGAAAGTCTAGAGTTACAGGGCAGCATCCCTCTGATGGGGGGGGACAGTCCTGATCCCCCTCCCAACCCCCCTCCAGCTGCAGTTTGATGGAGAATTGGGCTTGGACCACCCCTGGAATGCACAGACCTCCAAATGCAGCACTCAGTCCCACGGACACAGTCGTGCCAGGAAGGGCTCCTTCCCCACCACCAAAAGCCATCCATAAGGATGGTGCATTCGCAAATGGGGAAACTGAGGCACGGAGCAGCTGGTGCAATGCCTTTATGGCCCCAATCAGGGCAAATCCCAGCCTTTCCTCACCCCAGACCTATGGCTGCCCTGATCCCCCGACCTTCACAGCCCCGGGACCAACCTGCAGGTCCCGGTTGTGGTTCTCGCAGAGCAGCTGCAGGAATCGCAGGATAGGCTCCATGATCAGGACCGTCACCCCCATCTCGTTGTTCTGCCCCTGCTCCCCAGTGTCGTGGCCCTTCCGGAACCCTACGGCCATGGGGTAGCGGGAGGGGGTGCCAGGCATCACGAAGGTGTCTCCTCGTCCTAGAGGGCAAGCCAACCTCGTTAGCATCGGGCTCTCCAACGAGCCAGACGTTGGCTCTGCCAAGGGGACACAGCCCCCTACCTTTCGTGCCAGGGTCAGGCTCGTCTCTGTCCTCACGGGGCTTGTTCCCAATGTCACTCATGTTGACGGACACCGTAGACTTGGTCTCCTGCTGTGCCTTCTTCATCCGGTCGTGCAAAACTTTGAAGAACTTCTCGGACTTCTTGTCGCTCGTCATGAGGTTGTAAAAGGATTTCTGGGATGAGGGAGGACAGCCGTTCGAGTCTCCATCATGGGGTCTCAACTACCCCTCCCTGCCCCTCTGCTCTGGCACCCTCCAGCACTCAAGATCTCATCTGAACCTGGCAAGGGGGTTTATTTCCACACGACAGCAGGACAGCCCTGCCACCGTGCTCTCCTTCACTCCAGGCAGCGTTAACAGAGCAAGCAGCAATTACAGCACTTCCAAGCCTGGAACCCTACTGGTTTTTGCATGTACAATTTTTCAGCTTCCCTGTGGTGCTAAGAGATTCAAGATAACCCACGAGTCACTACCCAGAAGCTGCAGCCCTGAGCCATTTTAGCAATACCCGGCAGAGGGCATCAGCATTACTCCAGAAACACCTGCAACACCCCTGCCCCTCTCCCAGCATCCAGCCCTCCAGCTGCAAACCTCAAAACCAGACACATTGCTGCAGTTCCTCCTCTGGCCGGCCAGCAAACATGCAACCAAACAGTATTTTGGCAAAGCCTGCTGCCCAGGGGCTAGCCCAGGACTGAGCACTGCCCTGCACCCTCATCTTCCATCTTCTGGGACCATTGCACTGCACCCATCAAACCGCAGCTGCCCCATCCCCTGGATCCACCCCGCAGCCGGGGCTCGGCACCTGGATCTCCGTGTTGCCCCCATCCAGCAGCCGGATGGCAAGCAGGATGCTCTCTTGGAAGATCTTCTCATTCTTGGTGTTCATGATGAGGTCGGCCACCAGCTTGGTGGCCCCTTCTCGGTCCAGCCGGCACTGGACAGCAGCGATAGCTGACCAGTCCTGGTCTTGACCTGCATAAGGGGACACGGAGGGATGTCACGGTGCAGGAGAGCGAGCACAGCAAAACCACTGCCGGGGGCATCCCAGTCCCATGCCTTCATCTCCCCAAATCCTTTACTCCCATGGAGGCAGGGGCACGGTGACCAGTTACAGCCCTGATCCCACCACGGCTCGGAAGCTGGACATTCAGGTGTATGTGAGCAGCACAGAGACACGGGGAAGGCGCAGGAGAGGGACACTCACCTCCCCCAGCAGCATCCATGATTTCTCCTTTGGAGCCGGACTTCTTGTTCTGCAGGTAATTGTTCAGGAGCATTTTCCGCAGCAGGTTGCCCTGCCAAGACAAATAAACGTCATGAGGCTCCCAATGCCAGGGCCAGAGCGGAAGGAGGCTGGTGGAGACGCGGGGAAAGGTCCGTGTAGCCATCTCGGAGCTGCAGCGGGGAGGGGGCTGCACAGACAAGGAGCAGGGCTGAGGACGTGCCATGGGACCACGGTGCTCACCCTCTCGCCGTACTTGTTCCTTTTCACCAGCATCTGCTGCAGTGTCCTCAGCACCTTGATGCACAGCTTCTCCTCCGTCTCCATGAGGTCCTTGGTGTGCTGCACCAGCCTGGCACAGCAGAGCCACTGTCACACAGCCGAAAGGAACAAGGCGGTCCCCAGGGGAACAGCCCCACCGCCCCTCCGCTTGGCAGGTGCACACCAGGATGCGCAACCCACAAAGGATGGAGGTCACCAGCCCTCCCCAGCCAACCACATGGCAACCACAGAGCATCCTCACTTGGACAGGAAACCTCCGCTCTCGCATCGCTGAAACGCCTCCGTCCCCTCCATGAAAAGCAGCTCGGGCCGGTGGAGGACATCCACCAGGACGGACAGCTCAGCCTCCACCAGCGGTTTCAAGCGATCCTCCAGGGCGCTGATGATGTCCTAACAAGCCACAGAACACACCTTTAGGAGACACGAGCACAGGAGAGGGACCCCTGCAATGCCAGCACCTTCTTGCTGCCATGCACTGACCCACACCACCATCATCCCCCTGCCCCGTACCTGCAGCTTCTCTATGATGTTCTTGTAGTCCCACTGGTTGGGGGTGGTGGAGACACGGGGAAAGGTCCGTGTGGCCGTTTTGTAGCTGGACGCGTTCCTCTGCACGGTGCTGGTGGAGCTGCTGTTGAGCAGGGAGCTGATGTGGGCATCCAGGTCCATGGGCAGTGCGATGGAGCGGCTCTTGGCTGCGGGAGACGGAAGCAGGGTTGGGATCAGCCACCACCCAGCTCATCCCATCAGCTGGGTCCTACCCCACCACCTGGGGCCAGGCACACCTTCACCAGCTCTTTCATTTGGGTTAAATATAAAAGTAAAGCTCTCCAGGCTAGTGGGGTGGAGAGTATCTCCACCCATCCCTCCCCACTGCAGCCCAACACTGCCCACAGCCCCCCCAGCCCAGTGAGGATGGAAGGAGGCACCATCTCCAGTTTTCGGTTGGGAGAGCCCAGCGTGGAGATGCTGTAAGCACCCTGCCTAAAATTACCGAGGGAAATCCCCACCCAGCGCCTAACCACCAAGCAATCCTTTCCACGCAGTGACTCAGTGCTCACAACCCTCGTCCTGAGTCAGGCTGAGGGCAAAGTCCCAGCGAGGGAAAACCACCATAAAACACTGGCTTTGTTTCCAGGCCCTTCACCAGCAGGGATCTCACAACCAAGGCCAGGCTTCGGTTATCCCCACACCACCCTGGTCACGCCCGGAGATGTAGCTAAAAAAAAAAAAAAACTACATCCCAGAGCCAAACCTCCCCATTCCTGGCCAGCAGCCTCTCGCTGGTGTGCCCTGCCAAGACCCGCCGTAGAGAAGATGACTCTTGCTCAATGTTGGAGCAGAGGCAGCCGAGAGTGACTGCATCCTCCTGGTCGGGTGGGCACAGAGCATCCCTCCGGCGCGGGTCCTTACCAACCATGGCCAGCGTGCGGATGCAGGCTTCCACCGAGCTCTTGTGCTGCTGCTGCAGCCAGGGACACTCCAGCAGCCTCATGGTGGACTGGAGAAGCTGCACCACGATGGTCTGGTGGGTCTGAAGGAGAGAGCAGGCAGGTATGGATCAACGCAAGGTGTGTCTGGACCTCGTTTTGGGGGGGGGGGGGCTCAATGAGCCTCGTTCCTCCCCCGGCCTCCCTCGTTACCTGCAGCGAGGTGCTGTTCTCTGAGAAGGGGGAGCTGAAGAATGCGTTGATGGTGTCCAGCACCACCGTCAGCACGTACTTCTCCAACGTGGGATCTGGCAGGCGCTTCTCTCGCTTCTTGCACATCTGCGAGGAGAAGGGAGGATGCTGACGGCAGCAGGGCGAGCGAGCATCCTGGTCAGATGCTGGTGACACAGCTCATGGGTCTATGGCAGAGCTCTGACTGCTCCCCAGCCCCTCATGTGGCAGCTACACAAGTCCCCACGGTGCCCATGCCCCATGACTGGCTCCCCAGGCTTCGAGGGAGCCTTGGTGACACCAACCTGTCCCCATCCACTGCAGCAGCCATCGCTGCTGTGTCCCTCCCACCCAACCCTCCCCACGCACCCGGGCCATGTCCAGGGTGAAGTTCTCAAAGAGGGTCCAGATGTGGTTACTGGTGTAGATCTCCTTCATCTCCACTTCTGTGTCCACGTAGCAGTGGTTGACGAAGTTCACATAGGCCATCTTCACCTGCCGGAGAGAGAGGGGGGCACAGGCACCATCAGGAGACAGTGACCAGTGCAAAATCGCTGGCACTCTCCTTGCTGGGCACCCTGTACCTCCGTGATGCAGTCCTCGTGGGTCACCACCCGCACCACGTCCTCCAAGGGCAGCAGGGACGTGCACTTGATCTCCGTGTAGACGTTCTTGCCCTCAGCACAGGCGGCCAGCAGGTCTACCAGCGAGATGTGGTACATCAGCGGGCTGTTCTCCTCCACCCCGTCCCTAGCTGCCGTCATCATCTCCAGGAGGGTGGACAGCGAAGCCTTGTCGTTGTAGAAAACCACCACATCGTCCCCAGCATTGGTGAGCTGCAAGGGAAGGGCCAGTGGTCATTGCTCTGGACAAGGAGGGTCAGGAAGCTCACAAGGCAGAAAGCGGTGTCCTCTGCAGTGGGGCGACGAGAGGCAGCAGCCGGTGGAGGGCAAAAGGGCCGTGCATTTATAGGGAAACCCGGCATTTACAGTGTCATCAAAAAATCACAGCTTGTGGGACTCCAAAGTGGTTACTGACTCTTGGACCTTGCACTAAGCTGCTGGAGATGTTTTCTACTCCAGGGAGAAGCCAGCATGGCTGGGAAGGCTGCTCCGCAAGGAAGAAGCCAATGGTGCACCTCTGGGGAGCCCATGCCCCGCTACACCCCCCGCTCACACCTCACAGGCTGGGGGAGAGGTGCTCACCTCGGTCATGATCATGTCCTGGCACTTCTTCACGTACTTGCCCTCAGCCTTGATGATGGTGTGGAGGAAGTCGAGGTACTGCACGTGGCGGCCGTGGGTGGCCACGCAGTGGATGAAGTGCTGTGGCACTGTCTCGTTGATCTCCGAGCAGAGCTGGTAGTTGTTGAGGAAGATGTGCTGCATCGTCTCAGCCTCCAGAAGCTGTGGGACCAGAGGAGCAGAGTGAGGCTGGAGTGCTGCGAGAACAGCCTCCCCTCCTGCCTTGACCTTTCCTCTCCTTGGGTCTCCTCCTGGCTTTTGTAGCTCTTGCTCTCAGCCCAAGGAGCAGTACCGAAGTCTCTCCCTGTGCTGCTCCACCCTTTGGTCCCCTCTCCTTACCCCCGGGGTCAGGAAGAGGTTGAGGTGTTTGTGCAGCAGGGCTTGGTTTTCCTGATTGCCGGCACAAAACTTCTGCAGGAACTGGTGGGTGAATTTCAGGATCTCTATCATCTTGGCATCACCCTGAGGAAGGGCAGAGAAGAGAAATACCCAGAGTTGGCAAGGGATGGAGAGAAACAGCAGGCTGCTGCCCCTCCTGCCGTGCCCAGCTGCAGGACCCAGCCGTGCAGGGGGGTCCCTGCATGCCCCCCTGGACACCCAGCTGCTTCCCACCCACCTTCTCATACGGGATCTGCAGCAGATCCAGCATCACTTTGTGGGCGTCCATATTCTTCAGCAGGCGCTGCTGCTTCTTGCGCACTTGCTCTCCGACCCCGCACATCTTATTCAGCCGCTCCAGGATCTGGGGAGAGAAGGAGCATGGCAGAGGGGAACCGAACCTGGGAGCCCATCAGGATGGCCACCAGCACTGGAGGCTTGTTTGCAATCCAGATGTGCCCTCCATAATCCCAGGTGCTTCCTGCATCGCTCACAAATTGTGGCATCCCCCTCAAAAATCCTCTCTGCAGTGCCACACGGAGAGCCCTCATACCCATCACCAACCCTCTCCCCTCCAGTCCCCCCAGTTCGAGGTTCCCTCATGAGCCCTAGGGCCACAACAGGGCTCATTTCTGCTGAACCATGCGAGAACTTGGAATCCCCCCCATGATCTCAGCCCTTCCCTTCCTGCTGCCGCCCCCATGCCACCCGGGCCAGGCAGCCACCACGGGCTGTGCCTCCAGGGACAGCCCCGGGGACAGGATTTGGTCTCACTCACCCCCTTGACTATCTGATAGTTCTCACTGCTCTTCTCTCCCGGAGCAATGACCTCTTCATCCGCAGCGAGCTGGAACAGGACAGAAACATCACCAGGATCTCACTGCACCTCTCCAAAGCCTGGGGCATAACCACACCCCGCAGAACCCTCCCTGGCCCCTCTCTTCTGTGGGGGGTGCATCTAGAGGCATCAGGTGTTGGATTGAAGCGAGCTGGGTCCTGCTCAGGGCTCTCACCTCTTTCTTTTCCTTCTTGTTCCCCTCCACCGCGCTGTCCCCTTTGCTGCTGCCCTTCTTGTCCACCCAGAGCTCCGATTTCTCCACCATCGTGCGGAGTTTGTCCAGCTCGGACTTGATCACCTTGTAGTTCTCCACATCCTGGGCTGAGATCAGGAGCTGAACCTGCAGAGACATTCCCAGGGGTTTCCAGTTTGGGGCACAAACTCCTTTCCCCTCCTCCTCCAGATCTCCATCCCAAGGAAAGGGACTGGGACCCACCCCATGTCCTGCACCCACAGGCAAGGGGGAGTTAGAGATGCTAGAGCAGCATCCCACCAGCGTTACCTGCTTGAAGGTGTGCAGGACCTCCTGCCTCTGGCTGAAGTGCTTGAAGAGGAGCTGCAGGGAGCCGGAGATGAGCGGCGGGTAGTCGTGCATCGTCAGGTGGATCAGCACCCGCAGAAACATCCTCCCTCCCTCGTCATCCACCTCTAACATGCTGCTCGTCTTCCTGAAGCCGGGGACGAAAGCGCTTGGTGTTAGCAGCTGCGTGGGAGCTCGCGTGCACTCAGTCACCCCTCGGGGCTGACGGGGACAGTGGCATTAGCCTTTAGAGCCTCATCTTCCTCATCACCTGCAGCTTTCAGCCTCGGCAGCATGGCCAGGAGAGGAAGAGCCCTACGGCCAGGCTAAACTATGCACCGGAGGGGGCAGGGACTCACCCCACACCGAACATGGCTTCTGCGTGCTCGCCGATCCGGTCCAGGTTCATGGCTGCAGCTGGAGGGAGAAGGGAGACGAAAGGGGTGGTCAGCGTGAGCCCTGTGCACCGGCAGAAACCCACAGGAACCAGCCCAGCTCCCTGGCTCCTGCTCCGAGCATCCTCGATGGACATGGGACACCTTGTCCCATCTGCACAAACCCCAGTGCCCCACGCTCCCTGCCAGCAGCAGCATGGGATAAGAGCTGCTGGACCTGTCACCTCCGCCACCTGCGTGTCCCCAGCCTGTGGGGTTTGCTGAGCTGGAGGTGTACCAGGAGGAAAGTGGAAGAGTTACTTGTGGAGTCAAAGGCTGGAGCCGTCCCGTCGGCTGCACTGTCCTGCATGGGGTAAACTTCCACAAACTCCTTCTTGAAGACAGAAAGCAGGTAGGAAATCCTGTAGTCCAGCCGCACGTTCAGGATGAACTGTCAGCAGCAAAGAAGAAGGAAAAAGCAAAAGTGAGTCCCCTCTTCATGCCAGCTCTTTGCGTCAGAAAACCACATCTTCCTCACACCACCCCATCCCACCCCACTGGTCCCACCAGCATCTCCACTATGCTTCCCCCTCCCCACCGGCTCCAACCTGCAAGATCTCCAGGATCTTCAGCTTGGTCTCCATCACCACAATGTTCTCATTCTCAATGCTCCTCCCTCTGTCCACTTGCTCCGGGGCAGACCCGGCACTGAGGCTTGGGGGGCTGAAGATGGACTGTTTCCTGCTCAGCACCATGGTGGACATCATCTGCCCAACGCCCTGGATGGACCTCCGCACGTTCTTGCCTACGGAGGCAGCCACAGCAGACAGAGTTAATGCAGACGGAAAGGGAGGGGGCAGAGGACCAACGGAAGGACTCACTCAGACTGGAAAATGTTGTAGATATCAATCAGGGAATGAGTGGGAGGACCTGGTCATTTCCTTGGCATGGCCAAGGGCCCAACGCCTCCTGTCTCCCAGTGCAGTCCCAGCCAAAGTTTCCATGTCAGCAAACCAGTGGCTTATTTTCTTACAGAAAACACTGGAAAGCACTGGGCAGACCACAGAAAACACCTCGTTGCAGGACCATGCCTGGTTATGGAGCAGGGACTCACCCGTCACCTCGTCGCTGTACACTCCCTGCATCATCAGCTGGGGGTTCTGGACACAGTCGATGATGCCCAGCAGCGTCCGTGTCAGGCGCAGCAGCTCGCTGAAGCTGTAGAAGCCGAAGTAGATGAGGTTGTGGGCAAGGCTGACGACCTAGGGGAGGAAAAGGCAGCTCAAGACCTCGCCACGCTTGAGGCTGAGAAGGAAAAACTAATACAGGGGAGAGGAATGCCAGTGTGGCCACCCTCACGGCGAAGGCAGCCGCAGCCAAACCACGTCACGTCCTGCAACATCTCAGGGACACCGGCAGGACTCGCACCTCGAAGGTCAGCTTGTTCTTCTCCTCGTTGGCGAAGGGCACTGCCTCGCTCACCACGTTGTTGAGGTAGTCCTCCACGAACTCCATGGTGCTGGCAAACTTGTTCTTCTTGTCATCACGCGAGACGTTGAGGTTGGAATCATAGCTGCGAGGGGACGTTTTTGGGGGTCAGCAGGATGGCGTAAGTCTCCTCACCCCCAGTCTGGACACTGGCCAGGCAGCTGCTGAGCCATCACAGCCAGAAGTGATGCTCGTGACTGTGATGGAGCCTGCTTCCTTCTGAAGGCTGAGACCTGACAAATTCACTCCACAAATGCTCCCCTCCCAGTTCCTGCTGAAGCCAAGCCAGTCCCTACACTGGATGGCATCTGCAGTCCCACCTCCTGCCCCATCCCTCAAAGCTGCTCCGAGCTCCAACGTGTCTCACTCTTTGATGGTGATGGCCGTGGGGATCTCGGTCCAGAGCCGCGCAAACTTCACAGGCATCACCAGCTCCTGGGGGTCCCTGTCCACGTGCACGTGTAACATGAGGTGGCAGAAGGACGCCCGGAGATCGAAGGGCAGCATCTCATCTGCCATGCAGAGGAAGATCAGGTCCACGCCCAGCTGCTGGGAGATCTCCTTGATGGCCAAGTACTGGCGATCCAGGCACATGCGGGCAAAGAGCTTCAGCTGGTACCTGCCCAGGGATGAGGAGGAGAGCGAGTGAGTATGTGCAACCTTTACGTCCTCACCTGGGGGACGATGCCGTGGGACCATCACCTGTAGTAGCTGAGGACGTTCTCGTCATGGGCATTGCCAGCCCGGGCCTCCTGCGCCAGCTGCCGGATGCTTTTCTCATGGTGGTCGTTGTTCTTGTCCGTCCAGGTGAGCCAGACCTCCTCCTCCGAGTACTCGATGCTCAGGTACTCATGGGTCTGGGACATCTCCTTCACCGGCCTCAGCCTAGGACAGCAGAGGGGTAAAACTGGAGATGCTCCCATGGAGCAGCTGGACCTTGAGGGGTGATGGGACGGGAGCTGGTGGAGCGCAGGGCCAGGCACCAAACCTGGAAATCCTCTCCCCTTGGCTACTCACTCGGTTTTGATGAGGATGTCGCTATTCTTGGGGTCCAGCACGCACTTGCAGATCAGCTCCTGGGTGACGGGGATGGCGATGTGGTTGGACACGCACAGGTCCGAGAGGTAGTCCAAAAACCTACGGAGCAGAGACAGCTTGCTGTGAAAGGGGGGGTCCGCGGGGGCTCTCTCCACCTCCGCTTGAGGCACATCCCACCCATCACAAAGCCCTTGGGGATGGAGCCTTTCCGGACACGCACCGTGGCTCGCGGTTCTTGCGCACCAGGCTGACGAAGGTCTCCACCTCCGTCTTGGTGATGTGCTTCTCCAGCAGCTTGCGGTTGTTGTGCAGCAGGGCCGTGATGGTGTCCTCGGCCAGGATGTCGTACCCGATCTGGGACTGCATCATGCCAAACTGCTTGGCGATGTGCTCCTGGAGCGGGGCAGAGAGGCGGTGAGCACAGAGGGCTGTGTGTTGGGGTCTGGCAATGCCACCTGCCCCACCAGGACCTCAGCAGCCCCCCAGGGCTTTGGAAAAACGTAGCAGGATGGGGGCTTCCCCCATTACCCCCCCACCATGCACCTGGTTCTTGCGATAGTCCTCCTGGGAGTGCCGGAGCACGCGGTAGCACAGCCGAAACATGTACTGGTAGGGAGCATTCTTCTGGTCCGACAACTCCTCCAACCGCACCAGGGGCCCCTCCCCACCCTTGTCCTTGAAGGGGGCTTTCAGGATCCCAAAAATCTGCCCAAAAAGGAAGGATGAGAAGTGCTGTGTCCCCCTCCACACCATCAACCCCATGCGTGGCTGGACACCAGCTGTGCTTGCCAGGAGGGCTTGGTGCACCACGGAGACATGAGCTATAGACCAGTGACACCTCCTCCATGGGGGTCTCCAGATCCCTGGCCTCCTGCGTGGCCCCGGCCAGAGAAGGACATCTCTGCAGGACCTCAGCCTTGCTCAGATGCAGGACCCTGGGACCACCCACCTGCTTCAAGATGTTCTGCTCCCGCATCAGCTTCTGCCGCTCCCGGTTGGGCTTGGTCACCACGATGTCCAACACGTTCTGGCCATTGTTGGGGACGTCGCTGACGAAAAACACCAAGTCCTCCAGCAGCTGGATCACAAACCTGCAAAGGGACACGGTGCCAGCGGGGCGGTGGGACTCTCTGGTCAGGGGCACTGCTCACCCACCCCTTGCAGCCCACCCAGACTCGGGTCCTTGCAACGATGTTGGCATATTTTGGAGAACCAAAGAGGCCATCTCAGGGCTCAGAACTCTGCCAGGGAAGCTGCTGGTCAATCCTCCCCTCCACCTCCTGTCCTGAAGCAAGAGGTTTCACAGCCCCTATGGTCCTAAGGAAACTATCGCCAGGTGCCAGGGTAAAGCCAGGGACCTTAACTCATGGTTCACGCCAGGAATTCTTCATTTATCGCCTCTGTCCCCTCAGTCACCTTTGCGGGACCCGCATGGGGAGGGCTGGCAGGGCGGAAGCAGCTCGCTCTGTCTCACGGGGGATCTGTGTTTGCTCAGGAAGCACCAAGAACCCACCCACCTAAAAATAATACCGTGACTAACCCGGCTGCCCCTATCATGGGGCCATCTCTCAGCCCCTTGGATATTTTTCTAGCAGCAAAAGGAGGGGCCGGAGCGGGGCTGCGGCGTTATCTGGTTTCCTCGCCAGACTCTTGGGAGTGGATTTGGGTTGTGGGCAGGAAAGCAGGACAGCGCTGGCACCGAGACCCAGGCAGGGGCCCCATCCTGCAGCGATGCTGGAGAGCCCTTGGAGGAGCCCAGCACAGCCCCATCTCCTCCCCAGGGAAATGAATTTTTTTACCTCCGGTCATTCTGGCTGAGAAAACCTTCGTTCATCTTCTCCACCACGTTGGCCAGCATGGAGCTGGCGTCGTTAGCAAAGTCCAGGTCCCGGATCTCGGACACGGGCACAGAGACGATGGCGAAAGCTTCTTTGTCTTCTTTGGTGGGGCACGTGCCCAGCTGGGACACAACGGGGAAGCAGCGTCACACAGACAGGGCAGTGCCAAGTATGTCCCCACCATCTGCCACCACCCCGGGTGAAGCCAATGACCCAGTTTGTCCCCATGGGAAGGACTGGGAAGGGCTCTAATGCTACTGGGATGGGTTCTAGGCTGGTGTCCAGCCATCCCTGTGGATCATGAGGGTATTTCAGCCCCTGGGTGCTGGGTGGGAAGGAGGATGCTAAGAGCTTTTGGGGCACAGGGGATAAATCCCGGCAGGGGAGGAGGGCGCGGGGCCATACCATGAGGCGGATGGGCCTCTCCTCATCGATGTCGATGGGCACGTTGGTGCTCTGGATCCAGGTGTTGGTGCAGAGGTGGCGCAGCCTCACGTAGGAATTCCTGCAAACGGCACAGCGTCCCGGTGAGCGATCCCTGCGCACACCCACCAGCACCCACCACTCCTCCGGACACCCAGCAAAACCCCCCCAAGAGCAGATCTGCCAAAACTTCACACCACGCAATTAAACCTTCCTTTATTTTAACCCCTCGATGCCAACGCGTGCTCACGTACCGCGGGACGAAGGAGTCCGTCTTCTGCAGCGTGGTAGGGTCCAGCTCGAAGAGGGAGGCGATGTCATTGCCGTGGGGCACGGCCACCAGCCGGTATTTGATCTTCTCGCCCGTGTTCCTGCGGCTGGCGCGGCCACTGCTCCCCTGCAGCGGGGAGAGCGGCTTTGAGCCTGGTGTAGGACAGCCGCCCCACCGAGCCCAGCCTCCCTGCGCACACGGCATCGGCGCAGACACGCAGCGGCTACGCTCAGAGCAGAAGCGTTTGCTCGGACGCCGGGCTGAGCATCCCAGCGCCAAGACGCAGGAGCCACTGCAAGAGCACAAGCGCGATGCACCTGAGCTACAAGGCCACCCCTTCTCCAAATCTCACCAACAGCAAAGAGCAAAAAAAAACCCTGAAAGTTCAAATCTCTCTTCTACCAGCACTCCCCGTGGCTTGGGGGATCCAGCATGCACTGGGGAACCCTCCAACAGATTTCAGCAGGGTCCTCTCGCAAGCAGGACACGGGGATGCTACTCTAGGGTGCGGGGATGCTGGGCTGGGCAGCGGGACAGCATCTGGCCGCAGCCTCAGCACCAAGCAGGACCCCAAGACCACCAAAGCCCAGGCACTGTCCCCATGGCAGGCTCTGTTTCGGGGCATTTCCCTGCTTTTCAGGCAATCTAAGAGCCGGCGTGGTTTCGGGCAGCAGCAGCAGCGTTTCTGCTAGCGAGGCTGCACACAGCTCACCGTGGGCGCTGCTTTGGGCTCAGCCACGTCTCCTTTATAACTTGGGTTTTCCTGAAAAGTTAAAGAGGGAGATGAAAGACAGCTATCAGCCCTCCCCGCTCGGTCCCTTCCAAAAACCCTGAGTGTGGGGCGTTCTCTCTATTCCTGCCTTCCTCCATCACATCCTAGAGAGACGAAATCTGCCCAGGTAGGGCTGGAGGACATGACCTGGACCCACAGTGTTCCGTCCCCAAGGAGGGGGACAGGGTGAGCCCTGGGGAGCAGTCCCGGGACTCGGCATTGCAGCAAGACCAGCTCTTGCTGTAAATCCCTTGAGGCCCCAGGCTGAGGTCTCGGTGAGCAATGCAAGCCAGGCAGAACCAGCCAGGGCTGGGGATCGTCCTGTGGATCTTCTTTCCCCTGCAGAAGATGTCACCTGAGTGTCTCTGGTTTAAAGCAGCCATTTCGGAGCCCCAGAATTTGCTGGTTGTCCATCGTGCAGTGGTGGAAGGGGCTCTGGGGCTGCCTTTGGGTGTCTTCTCCAGCTACGGGGCACCTTTGGCACATGTTGCACCAAGACCCCCCCCCCGGCACATCCCTGCTCCCCAGGCAGCAGTGTGACCCTGTCCCTCCCTTGGTTGGGGCAGCTAGTTAGTGTCACATAAACCACATTATCTAACTGCGGAAACCTTTCTGTGCCTCTGTCAGGAGGCCTTGAGCTGGCCTTAAATGGGAGCAAAAAAAAATTGGGCAGATGGTGTTTCCAGCCCCAGGTTTTCCAGGCAAAGACAGCCCGGGATGCTGCTGTGGGCCAGAGGATGAGGATGGGCAAAACCTGCTCGGCGGGAGTAAAACACAGCGGGATGAATTATCTCCCGCTTCCATCTTACCAGGAGATTGTGCTGGTACAGGCTTGGCCCAGAGCAAACAAATAGAGGAAAATCCTGCCCCCCCCCCCAGGCCAGAAGAGGAGGGAGCCGGGAACAGCAACACCGGCAAGCGAACCCCTGCACCATGGGGTGGGGGATATCAGGGGGGAAGTTTAAGCCCAGAAAATGATGGTGATGCTCACAGCCCCAGTGCTGATGACTCCTGTGAGCAAGGAGGAATTGCCGAGGGCGGGACGGCTCTGAAAGCAAACCGGAGCGGGTCCAGAGACAACCGCGGGCATCACTGTGCTAAGGGGGGGTGGGCACTGCCTGCACACGGGGTGGTACCCACGTTCCGAGGACAGGGCAGGTCTCTGCATCCTTCTGCTCACCCCCTTACCTCTGCTGCCAGGTAGTTGCCTGTGGCGAGGTGTTTGAAGCGGTACAAGCCATTCCAGTGCCCGGCTCCCCCTCGGCACGGGTCGTGATGGACCACCTGGGAGAAGCAGAGGAGAGCTCAGCCGGAGGAGCGTGGGGCTGCAGGGAACTGGGATGGCATTCTTGCCCTTCTCCGGGCAAAGACACTGGTGATAAGAGCCCCATCCTATCTCAAAGGTGGCTGTGGGCAAATATAACAGGATGCTGAGCTCAGACAGGCACCAGCGCCCATCCATCAGCAGCGATGCTCCCAGCGCTCTCACGGAGCTCAGGCCTTGTGCTGGCTTTCACCAGGGCAGGCAGGTGACCAGAGATGGAAACGTATGGAAATAGCCCCTGCTTCCAGCATCTCACCCCCCAGTGAAAGTGCAGCGACCCATGGAGGTACCCATGAGCCCACGGACACCCCACCCCACTCACCTCCACCTCCCACAGGGCGTTGGAGCTGGTGGCCGAGGTGGCCGACTGCCTCAGGGTGGTGCGCAGGAAGACGTGCAGCTTGCCTTTGTACTCGTCGCAGGTGAGGAACTTCTCCTGCTCGGCGTGGAAGAGCCTCACCACGTCCCCCTGGCAGTGGGACACAGCGGTGAGACCCAGGGATGGGGCTCTGCTACGCTCCTGTGACCCTCCCACCCTGCAAGGGGATGCGATCCCCCCGATACGGGGTCTAGAGCAGGTCCTGCATGACCACAAGAGTCTGGGCATCGCGGGGCACCATCAGCTTTTCCAGTCCTACTTCCCTGAGCTGGGCTAAAACCCACCTCTAGCAGCACAAATGTTCCCTAAAACCAGGGGAGGGCACTTCGCACGGGCACGGGACACACTGCACCCCGCAACGCCCTCGCTCCCTTCACTCCTGCAAATCAATTCTCTCCGCTCCTCCTTCCCAGTCTGTAAAATGGGCACAAACTCACCACTGGAGCGGGCAGAGGCTCTGCTCCCCAATGTGTTTAAGGCATTAACGCCCCCGGGGGAGGAGGATGCGATGGATGCGGGAAGCGGAGGATAAGTGCAGCGCCTGGGGACGAGGGGCTGTAAGATCATAACAATCAATATCCATCCAGCTGCTTCCTGGAGGACCTGGGCCCCGAACAATAGCTCTGCGGGGAAAGTTCCTTTCCCAGGCAACAGCCAGCCCTGCTGCACGGCTAAACAGCCGAAAATTGTCCTCGCAGCTAGAAGCTGCTGCTGGCACTACGTGTGCCTCGCATTGTCCTCGAGAGCCAATTTAATACAACACGGCCGAGGGTAATTTCATGCCCCCCCCGGGTACCGGCTGCCAAAAGATACTAAAATATCCCAACTCTAGCTCGCTGCTAAGTTCTCCAATTGATTAATTCTCAAAAAAAATCATGGTCCTCAAGGCAGGATCTTTTTCCTCTGCCCCTGTTCATACGTCCTGCCCCCGCACGGGACCAGGGCTGGGTCCCCAGAGCCCTCCGTGTCCCGGGTGGCCGGTGGCGCCCGAACCTCCTTCCTTACCCCTTTGAGCACTTCCTCCATGTGGTCACAGAACTGCATGAAAAGGTTGATTTTCCAGCTGGTGTTACAATTGACCGAGTTCACCTAAGGAGCAAGACAGCAAGGTCACGATTCTTACGACAAGGAAAAAAAAAAAGGAAGAAAAAGGAAAAAAAAACAAAAAAGGCGAGCCCCTAAAGGCAGACCCCCAGAGGCAGCCCAGCCTCCCCGTACCTCCTTGCAGCCAGCGTTGTCTGCAAGCTCGTAGTTGCTGGCGTGCAGCGGCTGCCCGGCGTTGACGGGGTTCAGGATGACTTTGTCTCCCACGACTACCTGGGGAGGGAAATGGGAAAGAGGGGAGCGAGGATGAGACCGGGCGCCCGGTGGGGAAGGAGCCCTGGCAGCGGCACGCACAGGGCGTTCTGCACATCTGCATTTAGGGACCTTTTGGCCCCGTGCTCACATTATCTCCGTTGCTCCTCAGCTTCCAGAAGGGCTGGATGAAGAGCCAGGAGCCCTCGTTGCCCGTGGCATCCAGTGTCACCCGCATGGCGTTTTTCTCGAGCAGGGCTGGCAGCCGCTTGTTCACCGTCAGGTACTTGTTGCTCTTCATGTGGAGGAGCTGGAAAAGCAAACGCTGGGGTGAGCTGTGGTGGAACAGCCCCCCAGGGTCTCCAGGCTGGGGGGAGCCAGGAGGGATCATAGAATCACAGGATGGTTTGGGTTGGAAGGGACCTTAAAGCCCATCCAGTGCCATGGGCAGGGCCACCTCCCACTAGCCCAGGTTGCCCAAAGCCTCATCCAGCCTGGCCTTGAACCCCTCCAGGGATGGGGCATCCACAGCTTCTCTGGGCAACCTGGGCCACTGCCTCACCCCCCACACAGGGAAACATTTCTTCCCAATATCTCATCTCCATCTCCCCTCTTTCAGCTTAGGAGGACCCCGCGAGCCCCTTCCCAGCAGCCCCCTGACTCTGTGCATCTCCCCCAGACCCACCAGCCCAGCGCAGGGTGGGGACAGTGACACCCGTACCTGTATGACGCTGCCGTATTTCACCACGTCCCCATGCACCTTCTTGTTCTCTGTCTCGTTCTGCTTCTGCTCCATCTGGGCCGCATGCTGAACACCAAAAGGAGAAGAGCTGAGTGTAGGAGCACCCTCCTGACCCCCCTCAGAGCTGCACCCCCAGCTATGGGGAGGACAGGACAGGCTGGGACACAGCACCAGCATCCCTCTGTCCCCCAGACAACATGGGCCAGAGCTACACCGTGGTCCTCAGCATCCGAGAGCTGGCCCTGAGAAGCCGTATGAAGTCCACATGAGCTTTAAATCATAGACTTAAAAATTAGGACAGGGACAAAACGGCACCAAAATTCCCTAAAATCCCCAGCAGGTCTTACGGGGTGCCACCAAAAGGGGACACTGTGTGTGGGACAGGGGCTGGGGCAATGCCCCTATCCCACCCCGCTGCAGCAGGGCCGTGGCGACCGGGGGCTCCTGGCAGCACCAAACCAAAGAGCAAAAGGCACCGGTGCTGGTGGTGCTGTGCCTGGAGACAGCTGCAGGTCCAGACCCACTGCAGCGGATGCAGCAGGATGGGTCCCTGCTGGCTGAGATGCCCCAAGAGTGGATTGCTCAGCACCTCTTGCAGCCCCTCTCTGCAAAACCACCAACATTTTCCATGCAGTGGCTCCAGCAATCAAAGGGGTGATATCAATGTATGTGGAGCAAGGCAGGAATTTGCTCCCGCGGCATATTCATCCAGGAATGGCGACGGTGTGCCAGCGGCTCCGGTGCCAGCACAGCCCCGGCAGCACCAGCCCAGTGCTCCCCCACAGCTGGGATGGGGAACAGTGGTGAGGGATGGAGCTGGGAGAGCATCTACCCTCTGCATCCTGCTTCCATCCTCTTTCACTTTTGGGCAGAGGAACTGGGGAACACAGCTGGTATCGCAGCTCCACACCCGGGGGTGTGAGCCCCATGGTGGTGGCTGCTGCCATCAGGAAAACAAACCTGCTGCCAAGAAATCCCGCACCGATGCGGAGCTGGGAGTTTAACAACAACCCCATGGAGCAACACGGCTCCGGCAAGAGATCCGTGTCCTAAATCTGCGTCCAGATCTGAGGTCCTCCCTCGCCGAAAGCCCGTGGGGCTGGGAGCAGGATCCGTCACCCCGAGCACACCAGCCAGCGGGGGCTGATGTTCCCAGCCCGGCTCTGGGATGGGCTGGGGTCTGTCCCCACACCACGGTGGGATGGGGTGTCAGGGAGGCACACGGGGGTGGGCAGCCTGGGAGGGTGCAGGGAGGATGGGGAAACATCACGGCATGTCTGCACGGTGTCTGCCTGCACCTACAATTAGTCAGCTGAGAAAACACCGAGCTTCGAGCCCACTTGAAAACAAGAGCACAAAAAACAAGAGCACCAGCTCGAAAAAGCAACCACGGGCATGGTGGATGGCTGGACAGGGTCTGCTCGAGACCTGGGCTGCTTCTGCTTCAGGAAATTATCTCTGTCGCTTGGAAGAAGTTTTCAGCCTGTGGAGATGCTGATAAATCCCAGCCTGGAGTCCCGAGCCCTGCCAGGATGTCCCGGGGATCCACGGCAGCACGGGCAGCGCTTCGCAGAGCTCCCTCCCTGCCTCCGGATGTGCCGGAGCGTTTGCCAAAAGGGCAACACTGGGAGCAGCGGAAAGGAGCAAGGAAATGAGAGAATCTCTTTTAAGACAAATCTGAACCAAGGTGCAATCAATCAGGCTCAGAAATGAGCCTCTCTGTCCAGTTATGGCCAGTCCAGCTGTCGACACTACACGGTACAGTCTAACGGGAGCAGGGAAACAGCGTTTCCACACGCCAGCGACCGCATATGGCTGGACGAGAAGCACCGATCCTGGCCCCGGCATCTCCGAACCAAGCTGGGACACCCTGTCCGGACACTGCATCAGCCCTCGCTCCCCAAAGGCAAAAGGACCTGTGGGGCCAGGGCTGGGCTTAAAGCCTGCCGAGATGATTTAATGAATCCCTCCTGAGCGTCGGTTTTATGAGTCACCCTCGGGGCCTCGCCAGCTGTCTGAGGCGATTATGCAATGTTTAACATGGGCCTTTTCCAAACCTCCTGGAAGTCAACAGGAGCCTTTTGCTCTTCCCCGGCCCTTTGGAGCAGGTCCTGGCTGCGGCAGCTCCCTCCCCGAGCCAGGCACCCCTGGGTGCTGCGGGGCTGTGCTCCCAGAGCCCCTCTCCCCGCTCTGCCCCGGGCTCCTCTGCACAAGGAGCATCCCAAGGGCTGGGACAGCAAAGGGCGGGCACGGTGGCAACGGTGGAAAGGCAGGTGGATGTCACCTCTCATCCCAAAAGCAGCATGGCTACCTTTCCTTCCTCTCCCCACCTGCTCGGTCCCCTCAGTCCTTCTCCCGGGACATTTCCTTTGCACTGGGAACAATAAAACCACCCGGGACCCCTTGGTCACTGCTGTGTTGACCCTGCAGTGTCACAGCAGGGACCCAGCCTGGCCGTGCCACGCTGCCCAGGGCTCCCCCCACACCAAGGGCACACGTACAGGCACCGCACAACAGCCGTCAGGAGCCTGTGGCAGGATCCAAGGTCCGATTCCCTTTCATATCTGAGGCCGGATAACAGCATCACACGAGAAGGGTAACCCAGCAGTGCCCATCCCTGGGGTACCATTGGGTACCGCAACCCTGAGTCTGCAGGTGCCAGGAGAAAGCACCGTACAGAGCTCCGTCTCAACCCCCTTAGCACCTATGGTTAATATATATATAATATAATTAACCTATGGTTAATTAAGAGCTGATGGGCACAAGAGCCATCCCTCCAGAAAAGGTGGCCGTGGCTAACGGTCCATGGCGAGAGGAGGGCGGTAGGACAGGAGACAAGGGAGCAGAGGGATCCCAAGTACAGCAAAACCCCGGGCAGGTCCTGGCCCCCCACACCAGCTGTTTTCAGGGCAGCAAAACATCTGGATTTGCACAGCAAGAGGTTCGGATGCTATCACCCAACCCACCCATGGGGACTGTTTGCCCTGGGGGGGGGACGGTCCCTCCCGCCGGCTCACCTGGAGCTTCTGCAGCAGCACCACATCCGCGATCTTCTCCTTGTCCTGCTTGGTCTGCTTGGCCTTCCAGTACTGCTTCTGGGCAGAGTAGCGGTTCATGGGACACACTTTGAAGAGACAATCTGGGAGGAGAGGAAGGCAAGCGTGAGCCTGCGGCAGCCACGTGGCCACCAGCCAGCAGGGCCAGTGTCACCCAGGGGCTGGTGTCACCCGGCTCCTCTGGGACACCGCTCCCATCCCAGCAGCATCCCTGGGAGATGGTCCAGCCCCACACCAGCCCCATCCACCACTGGGGGGTCCAGGGGAGACAGGGCTGGGACGGGTGGAGGGTCACGGCGTGTTGTATTAGCTGGTGGATTCGTTTCAAATCAGGGAAAATAACGAGGCCGGGAGCGAGTCCACTTCTTGGACTCGTGATTTCAAGTGTTCCCATCGGAAACGGCCGTGCAATTTGGGAAGGAAAACTTCAGGGGGAGAAAAAGTACTGATGGAGCCCAGCTGTAGCAAAGAGGAGAGGATCCCACCAGGAGGGAGGGGAGCGGGCAGAACACCAGCGCCATGAGACCGGGACACGAGCAGACATCCCCACATGTCCCTTGTCACCCTGCCCATGGGACACCCTGCGCCAGCAGGACCGCGGTGGCCGTGCCATGGGGACATTTGCTGGTTTTTACAAACACGCCGCTGTTCTCCCCCGGCCGCTCACGGGGAGCATCGACTACCAGCGCTGGGAGCAATGAGCACCCATTCCTAAAATCTGTGTCAACAGTCCTGAAATAAATGCTTTGGGGACCTGAGGGGCACAGGTTTGCACCCCAGCACCCCAAACCCTGGCAGTGGATCTGTGCTCTCCAATTTTCCCCAGGCTGCGGCAGCCGGGATGGGTGGAAAGTGCAGACACCCAGGTCCAGGCTTTGGGAACCGAAGCACGAGAGCAGATGTTTGGAGACAAAGAGGCACTTAAATCTCCCAAACCCTCCTTCAGGGCTGGAAGCCGCACGGGGCGAGGGCAGGAAGGGCTCTGCAGCCCAGATCACCCTCATTATGCCTGAAATAGCAGCCCAGAAACTTCAGACACAAAAAGAGAAGAGAAAAAAAAAAAAAAATCACTTCCATCTCTGGCCCTGGTCCCGAGTCGCTGGCAAGCGAGTATTTATTTACCTGGGAGTGACGAACAAACAAGCGCAGAGCACAGTTCTCACCGGCTCGGGCTGCTGGGAAGGGGCCAAGTTTCACATTTCGTTTTACAGGTCTATTTGCTAATGGCACATCTCACGCCAAGGAGGCCGTGACGCCGGGCTTGGACGCGGGGAAGCGAGCGGAGCTGCTGCGATGCCTGGCTGCCTTCTCCCACCCCTCCGAGCAGCACCCGGGCCACCTGCAGCACCTTAACTCCTCATTAAATTGCTAATTAAGCTGCAAAAGGAGCTGGTAGAAAGTAAAAACTAGGGAGGGATTTAAAAAAAAAACCAACATAGCTGTTAAGAGACAGGTGGGAATCCAGCCCTGGGCTCCAAGCCTTGCCCGGAGGCGCTGCCCGACATCCCCGTCACAATACTAAACCTTGTTTTGCAAGGAGGGAAACTGAGGCACGGAGTTGTTTGCACACAGCAAATCTCCAGCAAAGCTTGCGTTGGAAGCCGGAGATTTTGGCACCCTGGCCTAAGCGCCAACAATTTTTTTTTTTGCAAGACGGATGGTGGGTGGAAAAAAAGAGGGAAGCCAAGGAAAGTGCCCACGTCAGCACTGCCCGGTGAGAGCAACCCCGCAGAGCGATGCTCGGCTGAGCCGCCTGACCCAGCACAGCCACGAAGCCAAAAAAACCCTCCTGCAAACCCAAAACGGGGCGAGCGGGGTGTGTCGGGCAGCGGCACGGTGGGGGTCTCGCTGCCCATCCAGCAGCCAGCGCGGCGCCGGCTCAGCGCAGGATCGAAGCGCTTTATTTGCTTTTTTTTCCTGACGTGCCTGAACGCAGGGCTGGGAAGGTGGGGGGGGGAAAGAAACCGCAAAAAAAAAAAAAAAAAAAAAAAAAAAAAAGGGCAAATAAGTGAGAGGTGCCAGGCGGCTCTGGAGGACCGAGCCCCACTGCAACGCAGGCGGATGAGCCAGGTGGCCGCACGGACAGGCTCCTGGATGGGTTTTGGCATTTCCCAAAAAACCATCTGGACCCAACCCCAGGAGCAGGGTCATGTTTTCCCACCGGGAAGCCGAACCGGACCCCGGCACGACCCGCGTGCGCCTGGCCGCAGCGCAGGATAGGGCAGGGTCCGGCCACAGGATACGGGGACGGCAACAGCAGCTGAAAATCCTCTTAAGGCTCTTGCTGCTGCTGCAAGGAAACGGCAGCAGCCCGTTGTTTTTACCTCCCTCGCAAGTGATGGCTATCGAGAAGGCAGACCGCCACTTTTCCGGCCATTAATACAAGCGCCTGGATATCCTGATAGGCTTTGCACAGAGCAGGGCTGAGCCTAGACCAGACTTTCGCCTGGAAAAGAGATCCCACACCCACCCATGGCCGGGCTGGGAGGCTGCTGGGACGGGGCTCGCGCCGGGCTTCCAGCTCTTCCCATCCAGCCCCAGGTGAAAATCCACCGATGGCGGGGAGCGGGGTGGCTCCCTGGGCTGTGCAGGGCTGTGGGATTCCCGGGAGCTGTCAGCCGGCTCGTTAATTAGCCCCATGTACAAATGAGTGGCAGCGGCTCCCATGCAGAGGCGGGTCGCTGGTGGGGTGGGTGCCTGCAAGGGACCGTGCTGCAGGATGTTAGAGCCACGCTGAGAACGCGGCAGAGCCACAAAGCAAAGTGGGGAACCAATATTTTAAAATATTTTTTTTTCAAGGGGGTCTGAAATGACCACAGCTGGGATGAAACGAACGGCTGCCCTAAAGCAAACCCCAAATCCAACACCGCAGTCACGGCTTTGGGGATATTTCACAGCTCTGTGTATATGTCCCAGCTACACACTGCATGCACCGGGCACCCAAACCACCCTGGGATGTTTTTCGGGACACAGCCCACAGGCAGCCCGGCAGGATCCAGCGTTTCCCAGGATAATGCGATCCCCGGGGCTGGGCACAGCCTTTTGCTCCCGGGCAGCAGCAGGTCAGGGGCACCTCGTCGGGCAGCCCCGGAGCTTGCAAAGCGGGGAAAGCAGAAGGCACCATCTGCTTTTCCCAGCAGCCTGTCCTGGCTTCTCCAGACCATTTCCACAGCCCAGGAGCTGCTCCGGCTCCCACTGACTCATCCCCTTTTCCGCCCGGACCTGCCCGCTCCTGCCCGGGGCTGCCCCTCGCCCAAATGGGGAGTGTGGTGGCCCCGAGTGCTGGAGGAGATGACACAGCCCAGAACGTGACAGCGGTGGACAGATCAGGATTTCCCATCTCTCCCTAAGCCCTGCCTGCCTCGTTAAAGGGTGGCTTAATCCGCCGGCTCTCTCTGAGGTGCAGCCAAGCACAGCAGAGTTAATTAGTGCTGAGAGAAACACGCTCCCCTTGACATACTTTGTCTGTTGCAACTGTCCCTCTGTCTGTCCCCTCCTGTCCCCAGCTCCTGGTGGGCAGACACCCAGCTGCCAGCATCCCTCGGGATGCATTTGGGGATGGTCGGATTCACCTTTGCAGGATGGTTCTCAGCCAACCCTGCTCCTCAGGGCTGGGCTCAGGGGTCCCACGGACCATCCCACCATGAAGGCGGTTCCAATAAATGCAGAAATGCCCCCAGAGGCCAACAGAAGAGGGTTGGTGGCTTGGCCATGCCACAGAAACAAGGCTATGGAGGCTGGCCAAGAACCCTCCAGGCTCCTCTGCAACAGACAAGCAGCATCCCCCAGTCCCAGGCTGGCTGGGATCACTGGGACCCCAGTCCCTGTCCCTGGCACAGATGCTCGGGACCAGCATTGTCACCGTGGCTGCTCATGGCAGTGATGGAGCTGCCCCAGACTCACCTCGAAACTTCTTGGGCGGGTTGTCCAGGTCCCCAGCAGCTGGCTCCACCACGCACCGATCATCCACCAGCCTGCGCAGGGACAAAAGCGGGAGCAGCGGGTCAGTGACAGCCAGGTGACAGCAGGGCTCGAGCGAGCGGAACGGCTCCACCACAGCGCTGCAAGAGCAGACACACCACCATCACCCGGCCCAAAGCAACAACAACCAAAGCTGCATCTCCTGTTTCCCACCCGTTTGCACTCTATAAATATTTAGCGTGACAACACTCGGCTCCTGGAGCAAGCAGCTGCTCTCGGGTGCTTGCTCCCAACACGTCGCCCCTTGTTCGCCACCACTCGCCATTTCTTTCACGGGTGTTTTCCATCCCGGTCCTTTGGGGCAGATAGAAATCAGCAGCAAACATGATGCTTCGTGTCAGCCGCGCTCCTGGGGCCTTTGCTCAGCGATCCGTGCGGGAGGCTCTGACGCCCGTGTCCCGCCGGAGCACATCCTGCCTTGCCCAGCTCCCAGCGGAGCTGGATCCATCCCCGGCACGGTGCACTGGCTGCGGCGTTATTTCACTGGTAATCTGGCAAAAATGGGACGAGTTCAACTTTTGTTCGATGGTTCTCCATCTGGGACCTGATACACGTGGAGGGTGTAGCTGCAGGAGCAGGGGCAGGAGCCCACTAAACCTGGTTATTAATTATTATCTGATCAGAGGTGGAGGCTCTGCCCATCAGATGCGAAGGGTTTTGTGTCTCCTCCCTGCCCACCTCCTCGTTTTCCCAGCGTTGAGCAAAATCCTGCAGGTTTGGCCTGGGGTGCCAAGGATCAATTTGGGGATGGATGGGATGTAACCCTTCAATGTTACCGAGAACAGTAACCCGGCACGAGGTTCTGCTCAGCCCCCAAAGCACAGAGGGACGAACATCGCCCGAGGGGCTCCCAGGGCCACCCAGAGCTCGTCTGAGGCTTTCAAGGGAACTGGGTGCTCCAGTGAGACAGGCTGTACCCGCTCGCCAGCTTTCTCCCGGCCCCTGGGAAGCGATGCACAGAGAGAAACCACGCTCCTGCCCCGGGCGAGGAAGTGAGAAGCGTGTCTGCACCTGCGGAGGCTGAACTCAGGGAGCCGGGGAGCGTGCGAGCGGATGCAGGGATGCGCCCATGATGCCATCCCGGGAGGGAGCACCCACGGCGGGGGCAGCTCCGTCCCTGCGACGGGAGGGAAGACGCAGGCTGGAGAGACGCAGCATGTGCATGTGAAAGCAAAGGGCACAGCGGGGACCATGCTGTCCCCTCCACTCCCTGGGCGACTCTCAATCCCAACAACAAACCAAACCGCGCTGGAGACAGACACAGCAAAGGGTTGGCAAAAGAGCCTGATATCCCGTTCACCCATCCAGCCTCCTTCCCCCAGCCCAGCTGCTCACTGGAGGAGGGGAAAATTCCTTTCAATAGCTCGGCAGAGAGGAATTTGGCCTCCGCACTGATGGATTGGGACCCCAGGGACCCCAGCGCTGCGTGTCCTTGGCAGCGGAGGGGTGGGCTGGCAGGATGCTCTGAGCACCCGGTGCTGCGCCCGCCAAAGCTTTAAAGCTCCTTGGGGTTGGGGAGATTAACCTTAGAGTTCAACTAAAGAAGGAAAAGCAATTGCTCTAACACTTTTGGTGGCAGCAGAAGTTTAAAAGCAATTAGCAAAGACCTAGAAGATTGTAAAAAAAAACCCCAAAAACCCCAAACCCACAAGGTTTCAATAGACGCACGGTGAGCTGCTGCTTGCCAGCCTTTGCAAACACTCGTGGCCAGCAGCGCAGGGGGTTCTGCCCAAACACAATGCCTTTTCCACGGGCCAAGACAGCAGGGAAGAAGCCAGGCACATCCCCAAACTCCTGTGGGGCATGGGAGGGCAGCGAAAGAGGGAAAAACCAGCGTGGAGCAGAGGCGGCCGCAGACGGGCTGCATCCCGCGTCTCGCCCCGCAGCAGATATGCAAACCTCAGCCCAGCCCCGATGCCACTCGTAGGCGGTTCTGGTTTCTATTACTCCTATTCTGACGGGGGACAGGGAGGAACAAACCCTTCCGATGTACCTGGGAGCAAAGCCCACCGAGGGCTGACCCACGGATCAGACCCACGGAGCAAAACACGGACCCTCGGCGCATGCCCAGCTCCCAGCGGCGCCTACAAAAGCAAAGGGCCTAATGCATCTGTGTTCTTCAGAAATTAAAAATCCCCCGTCGTCGTGGCTAGGGGTCTCCGAGGAAGCGCCTGACCTGCGTGGACCAGCAGGGAGCCTCCCCCAGCCCCACTTTGCTGCCCCTTCCCCACACCCGGCGTTACGGCTCCACTGGGTTAGAGACAGGGACCTGCCAGGCTGGAAATCTTAATTAGTTAATGATCTCAAGGCAGTTTCAGCATCTTTAATCCTAGGATTACACGCTCTGCGGGAAAGCAGAGTGTTCTTTTTATTAAACTGATACTCAGGACTGAGGCTCTTCAGTCGAAAATTGCTGAAAATGAAAGGATTTTGGCAGGATGGCCACGAGTCACCTGGGCGACTGCTGGGGCCAGGATGCGCTTCCACTAATAACCGGCGTTAGCACGGTGGGATGGGGCAGAGGGAAGCTCCCCCCCGTTATTAGAGCAGCGGGGATGCGCAGGCGCCCGCTGCCGCCCCGAGCTGCGGGGACAACGCCGGGCACGCGGAGGGTGGCTTTCATTTCTCAAGTGTTAATGAGAAAACAGACTGTCGGAGTCTGAGCACCTGGAGGAAGATCCTGCAGGCTGGATGTGCTGATGAAAACTTCACACTTGGCTTTTTCAAATTATCCCCAGGGAGCACGAGGGGCCGGATCCTGCACATCAATGCAGCCCAGCAAAGCGCAGGCGAGCATCTGGTTAGCTTTAAGCCCTGCAAGTCATCGCTGTGGTTCCAGCAGGGCTTTCTGCATGCTTTTAGAAAAAAAAAAACCCACACAAAACCAAAAAAACCCACAAGCACAAAGTGATTCCCTGGTCTGGGGCCAGCACACTTGGCCTCGTGCAAGGCAGAGCCTTCGCCGGAGGTCAGGGGAAAAGCAGCGCGTCCAGCACTGCAATCCGCAGCCGTCGGACACCCCGAGCACCCCTGGGGACGGCGGCCAGCTGGGGCTGACGTGGAGACATCACGCCTGTGAGGCGAACATGGGCTGGGGAAGAGGAGGGATCTTCCCCGGCTGTGCCGTGGCACGTGCGATGCCGAGGGGACCCCTGGGATGCTGTGGTCCGGGGGTGCACAGGGAAGGAGGGCTCTGGGACCAGGGGGCCCCCAACCCAGGCAGGAGCACCCTGCCACAAAGCTCACCAACCCTGGAGGTGAGGATGAGGAAGAGGAGGAAGAGGAGAGCTCGCGGCTGGGAACAGCACTGGGGCAGCCCCCCTGGCTTGGGGTGCGGGATGGGCACAGAGCCCGCAGGAAGGAATTGAAATAAAGTGAGCGAACACAGGGCAGCCACAAAAATGCAGTTTTTTCCCCAATGCCATGAGGAGGAAGCCGCTCCCGGCCTCGCGTGCTTCTCCTCCCTGCAGAGCCAGGTTCGTCCTGACCCGGCAAGGCTGGAGTTACCCTTTAACCAACTGCTTTTCCCTGAACTGCTCCACCCTGCAAATCCACCTGCAATCACAATCGCAGCTAGCAAAGCTGCTGTTTCACCTCAAACAGCCAGCTGCCGTTCAGGCAGGTTGGCCACTGGCCCTTCCCCTCTGCAAGCCCACGGTGCCAGTCCCCAAGCCCCCAACGGGTCCTGGGACCCCCCTGGGATGGGGCAGCACATCCCCTGGCAAGCGCAGGCACCTGCACAGCGTCTCTGCTCCTCTCTGGCTCCAGCATTTGGTGCTGGCTTCTCAGGGCCACCAGATAAGATGGGGACACTGATGGCAGCGGTGTCCGCCAGGGCTCCCAGCATCACCCCATCCATTGCGCTGGAGCAGGAACCCAATCAAGGTCTCAGGCTCCTTTAACTGCTTGGCCACTGGTTTGCTCTGCCTGGATGACCCCCCCAGGGCACCCAACATCAGCCACTGGTCCCCCCAGCCCAGACCTGCTCCCAAAAGTTCCCACTCCCGGACCTCCTGGGGTTCCCAGCACCAGTCCCTACGCAGCAGAGCCACCCCACGCAGCCGACACCGCTCCCCGCGGTGGGGTGCCACGTCCTGGCAGAGCCGCTGCTCAGCCCCAACCCCACACCCCTGACCCACGCAGCTGCTTTTGTCCCAAACTGTCTCCATCTGCCATTCCCCTGGACGCCTTTAATTTGCAGCAGAGAAGTCGGGCAGCCTCACAGAGCCCTTCCCTACCTCTCAGCCTCAAATCAAACCACCTGCGGGTCCCTGCATCTCACAAACTCCTCCTGGGCACCTTCCCATGTCCTCAAAACCACTTCTGGCACCACAGATACATCCATCTCCCCGTCCCCCCATCTCCCCCAAGGGACCGCGTCGCTCCCAGGGTGCTGAGCAAAGGGATGCAGCCAGCTGGGCTGCCCTCAGCCCAAAACCTCGGGCTGCTGCTGCTTTACAGCGGCCAGCTCTCACCCTGCCTTCCCACGGGATTTCTTAAGCCATCTCCTCCTTTCGGGCTGTCTTCAGTGTTTTAGCTGGTTTGGGTATCTTGGCTCAGCATCCCCCCCAGCCCAGCGCTGAGCACACCCGAGTCCTCCCCACCCTTCGGTGGATATTTTTGCTCCTCGAGAGCAAACGCCCGCTGCAGGGAAGGCGTGCGGGAGGAAGGGTTTGTGCCCAGGGGCTTTCACTGGTGGAATCTGGGGGGCTGGGCTCCCCCACCTCTGCCCCTAACTAACCCCCTCCAGCATCCTCAGCAAGCTCCCTGTACAAAAGGAGGAAAACACTTTAAAAGAGAATTAATTAGTGTTAATAAGGGGCGTGATTCTCCTTCCCTGCTGAGCCACCCCATCGATGGTGAACGTCTGCTGCACCAGCCAGCCCAGCCCCCAGGTACCCCCCGGCTCAAGGGAAAGCCGGTGCTTTCGTGGTGCAAGCCTGGCAAGCTCCTGCCTGTCGCCTTGGTCACAGCTGAGACCCTCCTGTACCCATTGCCCCACACACCAGGGCACGGTGCCACCCTGTCACCGCGGCGGCAAGGCTCCCAGAGCCCACCAGTGACAAAGCACTGGGGTTAATGGGTTTAAGGCGAAGCACGAGCTGCAGCGGAGGAGCTCGGCGCAAGCAGCTCCAAACACCGCTGTGCCTCCTGCCAGCCGTGCATCCCCAGCACAGACGGACAGAGCCCTCTGCATCCCGCAGCACCGCCTGTGAGCATCACTGGGTTTGTATTTAATCACCATCCACCCCCACATCACCCAGAACACCCCAGAGACCCCAGCAGTGCTCTCAGGAGGAGCTCCCTGCCTTGCCCTGATGGGCAAGGGGATGGCACAGCACCGGCACACTGAGGTGACATCCCTTAATGTGTGACCAGCACCTGGAGACACTCCGTATTGTCCCATATAAACACAGGATCCCACTGCAAACCCTCAGCAATCCAAAACCAGCCCCTCTGCAAGGCAGGAGGGAGGGAATGCTCCTGGCAGGGTGCTCAGCCGGGTGCACAGCACCCGGAGTGGGGCTGGCAGAGCTATTTGCTTTGCAAATGAGCCAAAGAAGGTCCCGAGCCGTGGTAGGAAGGCTGGGGAGAAGCAGTGTCGGTGAATCACCCAGTCCCTTACCGCAGGAGTGATTTTTTAAGGTGTGGTTGGGTCTCCCAGGTCACAGGGCACAAGGGAAAATGATTTCAGAGGAAAGGAAACAACCTGGAGAAAGCAGAACCCCAGGAAAAGCAGGGCTGCTGGCCAGAAGAGAAGAGGTTCTCCAAGCAAGCCCAGCTTTCAAACGCTTGTAGGACCAGAGAAGCACTCTGCAGAAAGGGGGACCTGAGGTCCAGAGCTGCAAAGGGATCAGAGCTGCAAAGAGTCTCAGCACCGCTTAATCCAGCTCCCAGTGATAACCAGCGTTATCGGGTCCCCAGCGGAGGCTCCTCCAGACCCAGTTTCACAGCCAAGCTGGAAGGGTGCCGCGCTGGCACTGGGAGAGCGGGCCAACTACCAGGACACCTCTCCGAAAAGGACCTTGGGGATGTCCTCCCACTGTCCTGGGAGGGCTGGGCACAGACAGGCTGCATCCTGCATGTGCAGGACCTTCTGCCCGACACCATATAGTTGCACGCACACGGCTTTTGTGCCCGGCTCTGCACCCACCCGCACCCACCGCACCACTTCTGGGCAGCATCCCGCAGCCGAGCGGAGGAAGGCTTCAGTGGGCACGAACCCAGAGGCTGCATGTGCCCAGCGGCGGGTGCACGAACGCGTGTAGGCGAAGGTATGTACGTCTCCGGTTATACATAGGCATGTGGGAGCAAGTGCATTCATCGCAGATTATAGAGCCGGGCAGCTCCTGCCCCAGGAATCCCATCCAAGTCAGCATTCCTGCCTGAGCTCAGCCTTTCCTACACGCAGCGTGGGGCAGGCACGCTGGCACCCGCGTGGGGCTGTGGGGAAGGTTTGCGTCCCTGCTTCGGGGTAAGGAAAAAACCCACCCATGCCTGGGGACATCCCACAGCCCCACAAGAGCCCTGAGCACGTGGGGACACAACCTCTCCCCACGCCACAGGGCAAACATGAGCAGCTGGAGGATGGAGAAGGTCTTGGCCTGGCTTTGCCCAGGTGACTTGCACAGAACAGTGGGGACAAGGGACAGGTCCCTGAGCTCTCTGCCCATCTCCCCAGGACAGGGTGAGAGATCCGCTCGCCTGTGCTGACATGTCCAGGGGGCTGCAAGGGGTCAGCCCAGCCTTAACCTGGCAGCACCCTGGTCGTCCCAGCCCCGAGCAGCACTTGGTGGCCATGATTGCCCACATGCTGGTGGCCTTGCAGCGGTTCCTGCTGCCGGGTGCATGGGACCCCGAGGCGGGCAGCAAAAGCCATCGCTGCCTGTCCCAGGGGACCGACAGCCTCCAGCCACACTGGCCAGGGCTGGAAGCACTTCACTACCACCCTGTGCCCCAGGAAGGATCCCAGCTGCCCAAACCATCCTTCCCAGCCACGCGCACAACCCCTTCCTAACCCCCCCCAGCCCCTCTCGCTGCTTTGGGCCCATTTTGTCTCCCCCAGCCCCTAATGGGGGGGAACTTTTCTGGCTGCTGGAGAGGGGTGGGCTGTGGGGTCCCAAATCCTGAGCCAGGGGCAAGCCCGGAGGTGCACAGCCTCCCCTCCCCAGCACCTGCGCCCACTCCTGCTGCAGCACCCCGAGCTTTCCAGCTTCTTCTGAGGCTTGGAGCAACCTGGGCTAGTGGGAGGCGTCCCTGCCCATGGCAGGGGGATGGAGCTCGATGATCTTTAAGGTCCCTTCCAACCCAAACCATTCTGTGACCCTGTGACTCTGATTCTTTTCCCACCACGCTCAGGCTCAGCACCCCTCCCGCCTCGTCCCATCCTGCCGCAGTGTCCAGCAGCCCCCCAGCAGCCAGGGGAACCCCCCACTCACCCCAAAGTGCTGATGAAGCCATTGACAGAGCCCTCGGCGTACAGGGAGACGATGTCCCCGATGTGCAGGAAACTCGACATCTCATTCATGGTGACCCTCCAGCCGGCACCGCACCGATCCGTCCCGTCCCGGAGTCACCTTCCCCGGCCGAAATCCACCATGGGGCGAGCGGAGCTGGGGGGGACCCTGCTCCGAGGGGGGGGTCAGCCCAGCCCGGCTCTCACCAGCTCCCCAGGAGCAGCCAAGGGGAGCGGGACGGCAGCGGAGCCCCACGCACAAACTTTTACATGTGCGGGGCAGGGAGGAGGAGGAGGAGGAGGAAGAGGAGGAGGAAAGGGGGGGGGGG
>WKFP01014744.1:199104-218544 GCA_011057875.1 Pterocles orientalis
CCCCCCCCCCCCTCAGGCCCCAGGATCCTGCACCGCCCGAAGCAGGGAAAGCCCCAGGTGAGGCCGAGGCAGCTCTCGCTGGATCTTTCTGCCCCAGGTGAGTACTTGCAGCTTCCTGAAGCCCAGCTGCCTCCTTTCAGCGTGCAGCTCCCAGTTCCTCCAGTTCATACCCACCTGGCCTCCAGCCACTTCTGTCCCCACCCTGTCGCCCAAATTCTCCCCCAGTTCCACGCACAGGCTTTCCCCCTGCACCCCCAAACCAGGGTGACACTCCAGCCACCATCCCCAGCCCCCTCCAGCCTGAGGGTGCTGCAGGGTTCACCCAGCACCCAACACTGCCGCACCCAACCCACCCATCACCCCAGGAGCTGCGAGGGGAAGGAGTCCCCCCCCCACCCACTGAAGCCCCCAAGCAGCCATTCCCCAGTCAACCCAACTCTGCAGGGCTGGGCAAGCAGCTCCGGGCTCCCAGTATAACACTGGTGGAAAAGCACCACGTCCTCAGAGCATCTTCTGGACAGCACAAGCGTCCTAGTTCCTCTCTTTAATTAAAACTTGCCTGCTGTAAAAACAACACTGGAAGGGGAAAAAAAAGTACGATGCTTTTCTCATTTATATTTCCCTCCTGTCCTCTTTTCTCGCAAACAAACACACAGGTTTCAGAAATATAAACCTTGCCCTAAATAGTGAATATTTTTTTTTTTCCACTAGGAAACGGACAGGTCCCCTGGCAGAACAAAGGGAAAAAAATTAGTGCAATTCCTCCGGGGGAGATGCGAATTCAGGTCCATCAGGATTAGCTGTGTTTTCAGCACAGGACAAATTTAGAAGCCTTTATCTCAGGGCAACAGAGGGGGAAAAGAGAAGATCATACAAAAAAAACCCACAACCAACTCGCTGCTGTTAAAAGCAAATGAAGGTTTAACAACAGGAGCTCAAAGAAAGCCCCCAGGGAATCAAGGACCAAAACTTGGTGCACAGATCAAGGCACAAGCAGCATCTCAGCCAAGAGGCACCACAGCATGCCCATGCTGGTGCCCACACCAGTCCCACCAGCCTCACTGGGTACGGCTGGGCCAGACACCACCTCTTCCAGCCTGACCCAACCCAATCTCCCCATGAACCCGTCCTCCCTCATCCCGCAGGGATGGGTCACGTTTGCAGAGCGCTGAGCAGTAAAAATCACTTGGAACTGTGAAAAAACCCCATCAAACTAAACAAACAGGAGCCTGGTCTGGTTTCTCCCACCCAGGAGAACAGGGACCAACAAGACGAAGCCTCTTGAAGGCTCCTTCCCATCCCATGGCAGGAGGCAGCCCCCTCCCCACACCAGGGGAGTGGGCACCACATCCAGCCCATGCTCAGGGTCAGCTCAGTCAAGATGTGGGAACCCAAAATGTTTCATGAGTGCACCCCTGCCTACCCTGCACCCTGGGGACAGTGACACTGCGTCTCCAGGTCTCCAAATCCTCCCTGGATGGAGCTGAGATGGATGAAACCCTCCCCATCCTCCAGCCCTGCGAGGGCACCTCCAGCTCCATCACCCTGGCCAAGCAGCAGGGACACCACAGCGCTGTCCCTGTGGCGAGTACCCCCAGCATCTGCCACCCGAGGTTTACCAACACCCAGGGAACAGTACGGACAGGTGGCTTCTAGGAGGGGAAAAAAAAAAAGAAAAAAAAAAGCAAGCAGCACATTTCTCCTGTGGCTCAGTCATTCCCAGCTACACTTGCCACAGCTACGACCACCCTGAGCCGTCCTGCTGCCCACCCTGCATGTGCTGACTCTGTACAGTGTCCCTAGCATGCTCCCAGCCCGAAGGGACCCTCTGTGCATGGGCTCAGACCCAAAAATACTGCAGGGAGCTGCAAACAGGCTGCAGGTGAGGGAGCAGCCCCGGCCATGGGGATGCTCGTAGGCACACACAGCAGGGTGGCCACCTCACTGTGCCAGCACTCGCACCCCCAGGGAGATAGAGGAGTTAAAAATAAGAGCGTTTCCTTCCTTACCCCCTACTTTAAGCCATGTGATAAATAAAAACTGGGAGTTTCTGCCTCCCGGAGAGGAAGCGGCTGTGGAGAGGCAGCCGGTGAGTCAGGCCAGCAGCAGTCATCCCCATCCCTGTGGCACAGCCTCCATCTCTGGAGAGGTTGGGGCCACGTTCTTTTTATATGTTGAAATTGCTCCTTTGCAGGCTACTGCTCCAACTGCAGGGCCACCTCCCTCCCCTGACCCCCCAGGATGCTCTTTGGCAGAACTCCCCTCCTCTACCTGTACACCCTCCCCACCATGGCCCTTGGCAGCGAGTTCTCCCTGATGCAGGATGGTGTTGGCTTCCCAACCACGCCACAACCCTCCAACAGCTCAGCCAGGATTGTACCTCCCAGGGCTGGACAGGAGCCCAACTGGAGCTTAAGTTTGTCCAGATGCGTTGGGAGCAAATACATCGGTGATGGAGAGGATGGCGAGCAGGGATGCTGGCTGGGTGCGTGGTACCCAAGCAGCATCCCAGGGCCCTGCCAGGTCCCCATCTGGCTTTTGCTTTGGTCTCCTCAGGCATCCCAAATCAGAGCCGGGAACTCAAGGGTGAAGCCTCTTGGAAAAAGAAAACAAAAAAATAACTGTAGGCTTCTTTGTTCGAAGGCAGAGGCAGGAGGAAGGCAGACACTCAGTCCCTTGTGCGCAAGCAGAGCGGGAAGGCTCTGAGAACAGACCCGCATAAGAGGGGGTTTCTTTAGCCAGGAGGCAAGTTTTCCCCCTCATCCTGCTGGCTCCCGGTGCTCCCTGACCCCGCTGTGCCCACGGATGCAATGCCAAGGCTGTCCGGGCTCTTTGCGGCCCCTTTCACACCGCTGTGCTCTCCTCCCATCCCAACCACCCCACCGAGAGCAGCAGAGTGGGGCCAGGACCGACTCCAGACTACAGCTACCAAAAACCCTGGTTGTTTCAACCTTGTTTCTCCTTCTGGGTGAGGATTTCGGAGCCCAGAGTAACACCACTGAAGAAAAAAAAAAAAAAGCAACCAAACACTCCTTTGGTGCATAAGATGCTCTGTGCATTCCCAGTGGCCAGGGTTAGACCCCAAATCTGCTTTGCTGGAGCTGCAAACCCAAACCTGCCCCGCAGCAGCCGTTCAGAGGTGACCCAAGGTCTGCCAGGGCAGGGCTGAAACCCCCTCGGGCAACTTCATTAACCGGCAGAGCCGAGGGCCGGTCCCCTCCCGCCTGTCCCATCTGTGCCTCCGCTCTCACCCGGCTGCCTCCAACTGCGGCGGTGGCAACGGTCCCACGGGAGCAGCCACGCTCCCCCAAAATAGCTCAGACTGGATGACTTTGGCCCACATCCTCAAAGGTATGGAGGCTCCGGGTTACCTCCGAGAACCTGAGCCTCCATCCCCCCCAGGGGTGGCAGGAGACGGCCGGGGAAGATGCTGCGGCACACGCGGTCCTGCTCAGCCCGGTCCTCACCGTGCACGGGAGGATGCCCACACCAGTCTCCTCCCGACAAAACAGAGGAGAACACGGGAAAATAGGGATAACAGAGCAATTCCTCAAATCCCACCCTTAATCCCTGCCTACCCTCCTGCCCCCAAGTCCAAGCCCACAGGTGGGTGCATCCCACCCTGAGGATGGGCAGAGGGAGGGGTGGGAGCTGAGGAAAGGGACAGGACCCCCGGCTCCCACCCACCCTCCCCAAGAAGGGTTAAGCGACACTCGCATCGAAGACACTTTGTACTTGGATTTAAAAATACAGCCAATGCCCCAGTGGCTCGGCTCCGTGCAAGTCGCAGGTATATTTCCACACTTGAGCCAATAACCTTCCCCGAGGGAAATTTAGGCTTTTTATGATTAAAAGGGGAAAAAATAATAGTGGGGAATTAAATATAGTACAGAACGAGAGAACAATTAGCAGTTGCCGTTAGCGACACCAGGGCCAAGTGTGGGACAAGCGCTGTGGTTGTTTGGAGAACAGCAGCAGGGCTGGGGACAGCCACCGGCACAGCTGGGTGACACGGGAACTGCTGGATGCTCGGGGCAGGGAGGGACTCTCGGCCCTTGGGAGCCCGGACCCAGCACGACCCAGACCCACGCGAGCAGCCTGCCAGGACCAGCCACACCTCATGGACACAATTTCTTTTTTTTTTTCCCCTACCTTCACTTTGTCAAAAGCAAATGGAAGTGTTTGCACAGGCTTGTAGCTTCCCTAATAAGCAAACACAGGTTAATTATGGGGTGGGGCAGGGGCTGGGGTTGCCAGCCGGCTCCTTGGCTCCTCACTGTGAGCAAGGATGGCAGGGATGGAACAGGCGAGGGAAGAGCCCCGTTCCCCATCCCCTCTGGTGCATTGCCTGGGGATTTTACGTCGCACAAATGCACAAACCTCCCTGGCTCGGGTGCCCGTCCGCTGCCCCTCACCTTGCTGATCGCCTGCCTGCAGCTTCCATGCAAACCCTCCCCAGCTGCACAACCCTTGTGCTCCAAATCAGCTGCTTGCTTGCCCACTAGAGTCATGCCCATGTGAGAGCATCACTAACGGCTTTGCTGGCTCATCACACACGTCCCAAGCAAAGCCTCCTGCTACTTCCCCAATCCCTCCTGGCTCCTGCACGTCAGGGCAGGGACCCCGGCCAGGCTGCCTCGCATGGTCCCCGCAGATGGGTGAATTTTCGAGAGCAGCCAGCAGCTCTGGAGCAACCCTGAGCACAGCTGGAATGGGATCACACCAGCGTGTCTCAGCCCCCGAAGAAATCCAGAAGGACCCACTGCAAACCACGCTCCAGCCAGCCTCGTCTTTCAATAGCTCTTTTGGAGAAGGATTACCACGCCAAGCAGCACTTCCTCTGCCTCCAAGTGGACCATGCAAGCCCTCCTGCCTGGCTTGCGGTCAGCACACAGCAATGAATGAACAGCACATCTTATCGGAGAGCGGACGGGAAATGCACTCCAGCTACAGCCCGCGACGGGCACCGTGCCCACCTCCGCACGCTGCTGGGGCAGGACAGGCTCCGGCTCCATCCCATCGCCTCTGAACCGGGGACAGGGGGATGCTCTGCCGGGCTGGTTTCAAACAGTGTACAGTGCTGCACCCAGCCCTGCTCCTCTGGTCTGGAGGACACAGGGACACGTGGGCACAGCACAGAGAGGAGAAGGGACAGAAGAGCTGGCTTCCCACTACAGACCTGCCCTGCCCTCCATTTCTCCCTGTGAAGTTGCATATAAAATGGCTGATGTGAGGTTCTTCCCCTCCTCCCCGGCTTTTTGAGACAAGTTAGTGCCAATCAGCCTAATTACAGCCTTTCGCTGAGATAACCACATGCTTTCCTGCTGAATGACAGGCTGGGTTACCATGTGGCTCGGGGCCAGCGCCAGCTGCCTCCCTGTCTGGGCCAGGCCACCGCCTCCGTCCCACCGGCTGCATCCCCGAGGGATGGGGGGCACAAGCTGACGCTGCTCCCCTTCAGCGAGGGCTTGCTGAGCCTGGCCACCGCCGCAGCCCACGCTTGCGGTGGGTTTTATGGGCTCCCTTCATGTGACACTGAAAGGAAACATGCTGGAGCGTGGCCAGGCTGCTGCATGGGTGTTACAGCTCCGAGATCGACAGGGATGCTCAGGGTGAGCGCGGGGATGCTGTGGCGCAGGCAGCTGTGCACCTCACAGGGGGGATCCCACACTGTGCTGTGCCCCCAGCCAGCCCTGCAAGCGAGGGGTGCCCCGGGCACCTGGCACAGCCTGCTGTCACCTCAAATCAGGGACTGGTGGCAGTGCAGGGTGCTGGGAGAGCTCCTGTGCATGCAGCACAGCAGGGGCTGGAGCTGCAAGGGGGGTGTCCCCGCTGGGCTCCAGCACCCCATCACAGAGGGGACATGGGGATCCCAGCCACAGGCATTGCACAGGGAGTGGGGCTCTGCCCATGCCCCAAGCAGGGCAGCTGCATACGGCCAGAGCTAAACCGAGCCCAGGGCAGCAAAAAACCCACAGCAGGAGCATGGGACAGGACCGGCTGCCAGGGCTGGGCATGCAGGGACAGCCCCAGAGGCAGCCAGCACACAAGTTACCAGCCCAAACTGCAAACCGCATTTTTCCTTCCATCCCAGAGGAGCTCTCTGCGCCTTCTGCTCTCAGCCAAGCCCCGCACAGGGTGGGGGAGCAAGCCTGGCGCAGGGGGGGCAGCTTTCCAGGCTGGCATCCCTCTTGCACGTGCCCCAGTGCAAAAAATCCCTTTGGGATGCTTCCCAAAGACCCCCCTGGTATCAACATTCTTCGTCAGGACTCACCATGTCCCTGCTAGGGTCAGACACCACCAGCCCCAGAGCTGCATCAGCCCAGGCTGCCAGGAGAAAATACACCCCCCCACCCGCCTCCCTCCCCTTTAAAGGCTCCCCACCCACTGCTGCAATTAAAGGGCTGGGGGGGCTCGCCTGTCCCCACACACCTGGGTGTTGGTGGTCCAAAGAACTGAGCTCTCGGCATCTGCTGGCTTAAAATCTGCTCAGCAAAGAGAGAAAGGGAAGATGGGGTGTGCGGTAACGGTGCCTCATCGGACACATTTGCACCCCCACAGGGATGGATGTCCCAGTGATGCTTGTCCCCAAACCCATCTCATCGTGCTGGGGGGTGAAGAGCGGCTGGATGTGAACCCCAGCAGCAATCAATCAGCTTTGCAGTGGGCAAACCCCTGCAGCCCAAACAGCACCGGGAGGATAGATAATAACCTAATAACCAGCCCCAAATCTGATTTCAAGGGGCTGGACACATCCAGCTCTGGGAAGAACCCTTGCTGGGTGTGATGGAGGGATCGGTGGGGGGGGGAGGAAGCTGCTCTTCTGCCTGGGTCCAGCCCAGCACAGCTCCATGCATGTGTCCAGCCCCAGCTCCCGCAGCAGGATACGTGCAGAAGCGATGCTGGAGGCGCCGGACATCCCCACGTCCTGGAGATCAGCGCGCACCTCCTTGGGATGAGTCACGGCGGTGCGTTAGCCAGCTTCCACCGGCACAGAGGAATGCATTGAACAAAGACCCAAAAATCCCTGTTTGTTGTAGAGGGAAGAGTTAGTCACGCCTGTGCTCCACGCTGCTGAGTCACCCGGCAGCCACGGAGCCCTGGGCTATGGGACCGGAGAGGGTGGGAGCGCCTGTTTGCTGACTGTACGTGTAAATCCATCAGGAGGTTGTGACGGTGCCATAAACCAAGACAGTCACAAGCCAAGAGGGAAGAGGAATAGTTGGGGAGAGTTTATAGCTGCTCAAGAAAAAAAAAAGGAACCGCAGAGGTATTTTATTTGCAGGACCGGAGCTAGCTTTAAAAATTATAGGTAACATCATATTGCATTTTATATACCCCTAATGGACCCCAAAGCTCTTTGATGTGCTGCAGCAGACACGGTTCCTTCCTGCCTGGTTCAGAGCAGCAGCTGGACCACGATTTCTAGAGGCATCAGCATCCTAGCTGGGGCTGGGGAAAGGCGGCTGTAACCAGGCAGCCGAGGGCTTGAAAATCCAGCTGGGCTGTCCCAGGAGCGGTGCTGGTCCAGCGCAGCGAACGAACAGCCTGCGCAGAGCCAGGATGCAATTGCCTTGTTCGACTTTTAAACTGGGACACTGAGCATGTTCGCGCTGGTAAAGCGGAGTTTTCCTTATCATGGATGCCAGCTTAACGTCTAGCATTTAATTTTAACCCCAAAGGCTCGAGTATCCCCTGAGTAGCGTTTCCTTTGATCACAATCGAGGCTCGGGTGAGCAGAACGCCTGATGCTGCTGGCAGCGAGGTGTGAGCAGTGTGCGGCCGCTCTGCAGTGCCCAGCCGCGTGCAGAACACGCTTGCTGGAAAAGCTGCCTTGGATTTCTCCGGTGAGGTTGGGCCATCGGCTGCCGTTCCTCCTCCCGGCTAGGAGCATCTCCAGGGCTCTGGTGGCATCATGCCAGGCTTTTCCTGGATCTCTGCTGCTTCATCCCATTGCACGAACCCAAAGCATCCCTCTGGGGGGACGATGGGTGGGGGCAAATAGGTGTATTTGTAGCCTGCATCCCCAGAGGGATTTGAATTATTCCTGAAGGTAAAGCAGGAATGACATCTGCTTGTGGAAGCAGCCCTCGCTCCCGTTGTGGATGAGCAGGAGAACTGCTCAGCCCATGACAGGAGAATTTCCCACCCACGGCTGACTCGGCTGCTTGCCTCCAGAGCTTGAATCATTTCTCTCATTCGATGCAAAAGTCAGAGGATTTCCTTGAAAAGAGAGTCTTTGTTTGGCAAATATTTCTCCCGTCTGGTCCGGGGCTGTAAGCGCTCTTTGTGGATGGAATGACAATGTCTCGTGACACCACCAGCAGAGAGCAAGGACCCGGGAGGCCCGTCTGCACTGCGGGGAAGGGTCCGAGCCCTGGGTGGAGGGAGCGCTGTGTGTGTGTGTGTGTTAGAGAACAGGTTTGGTTTTGAAAAATACCAGGCTACATCCTTAGCGGTTTCAAATTTGGGGCACAGATTGTCGAGCTCTTTCTATGATTTTTAGAGCACCTGAAATAATGGGATCGTAGGCTGGAGGCGATCTCCTAGAACCTCCCAGCTGCCATCATAATACAAATGGGTCGTAATAAAAAATAAATTAGTGTGAGTCCACAGAAGCCAGCGGAGCTCTATCCCTTTCACAGGCGGAGGATCCAGATGAATATTTCATTTAAAATATTCTATTATGTTGGCTCGTATCATCGTAATATTTGAGTGTCTCACATTTGTAATGCAACTTTACATCAGCTTTGTGAGACCTGGAAATCTCAGATTGGAAATTATTTCAGGCACCGGCCATCTATTTTACTCCGTGTTGGTGCAGCATCTTGCACAGAGGAATCCAAAACCGGGGCTTCATGGTGCTACTGAAGGTGCAGAATAAGCAGAGCAAGAGCACACACCTCAGGACAAGGTTGCACCGGTGCGTGGGATGATGCAGGAAATGGGACTGAGCCTCCCAGTGCCAGAGTGGTCCCACCAGCCCATCCATCACCGCAGCAGCTGGAGCGCTCCAGCACTGGGTCATCCTCTTGTATCAGTGCATGGGAAGATGAGGAGGTTTGCAGGGGCTTTTCGAGCTCCCAGGGTTTGTGAGCAGCCTCTCTTGCTCTAGCACCGCATCGGTGTTTGTAAATAACATCGAGCAGGATGTGGGAGCATCACGTGAACGTGCAGCTTCTTGTCAAGGTGATGAGCCCGACTCTGCCCTCAAAGGGTCGAGCAGAAGAACTCCCCGGGCTCATTTCCACCAGCCTGCCCCGACCATCGCCCAGGACAGTTTAGCGCAGGCGTCTCCCCTTCCCACCGATGCAGTGGGAACAGTGCAGGGACGGGGACTGCGCTGCCCAGGGATGCTCGGATGCTGTGGAAATGACTTGCTGCCTCTGCCAGCCCTAATTTAGCAGATAACACCAGCTGCTTCCCAACGAGGTGCCCATAACCCTGAAACGAGCTGCTAGGACATGACTCAGCCGAGGCAAACCCTTCCTCCCAACACCTCCCGGCCTGATGCTGGTGTTTAACATCTGACCCGGCAGAGGGACATTGCTAATAATACCTGCATTTTATATAGCAACTTTCCTTGGGAAATCTCAGAGGTTTACATACAAGTCACGTCTATTTGGAGCTCAAGGCTTCTAAGGATGTGTCAAGGACAAGGTTTTGGTACCCAGGAAGGCAACATGGGAAGGGTCATGCCAGGACAGATCTGCTAAACCAATCTAGCAAGAAAGTTATGATGGCTGTGGCTAATTTGCCATTATTAGGGTCCAGAGTAAACACCCCAGAGATGATCACCCTGATCTCATCTCTTTCATAGCCACAGTTTCAGGTTAGCCAGCAGAGTTTAGACGCTACAGCCCCATTTTGTGATGTTCCCCAGAGAGCGGCAGGAGCACGAGATGGCTGTGAGAGCATCCCGCGCCGTGCCAGGCCAGGAGCCCCGTCTGCTCGTGGGAGGACCGAGCTCTGGCACTGCAGCCAAAGCAGATGCCAGACCCTCGGGGAAAATCCGGGGAGGGAACCAGCAAGACCTCACGCGTGCTGGGGACCGCTCAGAAATAGCCCCGAGCTGCACAGAGGAATGCCTGGGGAGAACTGGTGCGTACACTGCAGGCTTTGTCTGGGGCAGGTCGGCTGGGTGTGTGCTTCCTGGCATACAATTCCCAGATTAGCAGGAGCCGGGCTGCCAGCAGCTCCTCCAGCCTGGCTGTGGATGAGCCGCTGGGGCTGGGAACCGCTGCCCGGGTCTGGGGTCCAAGTGCAGAGTCAGGGGATGGGACAAGGCAAGGATGCAGGGGTGGGACATCTCCCAGGCACCCAAGGGACAATGAAGGGGCAGGGGGCACTTCTCTACCCCACAGAGACAGGAACCCCCCAGCCGCTCTCCCGTTAGAGTTTGGCTTTAGCCCCAGGGGATGGAGATCTACGGCCAAACCAATCTCACCGCTCCTTCTGCCGTGAGTGGGGAACAGAGGCGGAGACCTGTCTCTTCTCATCCCAAAATTAATAAATAAAAACCTTAAAAGCCACAGAGAATAACTAAGGTGGAGACCATGAAAAAGCTGGAGGGTGAAAAGATTGGGAAAGAAAAAAAAGTAATTCAACAGAACTGTTTAATAAGGGAAAGCAAATAATCAGAGGGAGAAGTGAGAACAACTTATTCACACTAAATGCTTAATCTGAAAAAAAAAAAATCAAAACAAAGGTGGGCTGTGCCAGCCAGGGGTGACACTCACGAGTCCTTCCCAAGGAACAGGAAAGGAGAAAGCAAAAAGGGAAAGGTGGTACGTTCGTTAAAGAGAAACATAGGGGAAAGAAGAGGAAAAAGGTGGAGCCGAGAAGCTCTTTGGGACAAGCATAACCCCGGCCGGTACGGAGGTGGGGAGCAAAGCAGCAGCATCCATCTCTCCCCCAGGAGGGCTGCTGGTGCAGGGTGGTCCCTCAGGGGTTGCTCCCTGCCTCTCCCAGGAGCTGGATCTGGGGAGGGAAAAGGATGTGAGTCAGGGACCAAAGGGGCCAAGACAGAGCTGCGTGGCCCCCCTCAGCCCTGCTGCTGCTCCCACCACCCCACAGGGCTCCCGGGGCTGCCCCGTGCCCCAAAACAGTCCCTTCCCTCCTGAATCTGGGCTCTGGGCACCTCCAGCATCTTGCTATGAGAGCTGGACTCACGCTGCCGTGTTGCCAACCCTTCGCATGATGCAAGGTTGACCCGACACCCCACCGATGCCCAGCTGCTTGCACCCCTCCAGCTTCCAGCCCCGTTTACTGCCTCCAAGAAGCTGGACACCAGCAATTCCCCACCGCCTGTGGCTCTGGGAGCTGTGCCAGGCATGCCCTCGCCTTTATCTGCCTGTGAAGACCAGGCTCATGAATCGGCGTCTGTTTGCAGACACCCTCTCAGAGGCTGAAAGGAGCTTCTGTGCTGGCTCTCGGGCTCGGACCCACAGCCTGGAGCTTGTGGTGATGGGCTGAGACGGAGAAGCATCCTTGTTAAAGTCTGGGTGCTCTCCTAAACGCTGGGAGCCTGCCCACGTGCTGCAGAGCGAGCCAAGCACGGAGGGGAAAAAAAAAAATAACCAAGCAAAGAACCTGGTAAAAACTCCTGGCCTGCACGGTGTGAGACAAAGAAAAATCGTCTCCACACTGTTTTCCAACAGAATTTCAGAGCTTCCCACCTCCCTGTTGTAGGTATTCAAGACAACGCGTCTGGTCTTTGCAGAAGGGCGAAGGTGGGATGCTGCACAGGGACCCCCCACACGGGCAGCGAGGGCAGGCAGCCCCCAGCACCCCCTCCCCACCTCCCAGACAGGCTTTTCCTGTGCGTGGAGCAAAGGAAGCTGCTTTTTCCTCTCTCTCGGGCTGTCCCTGCGCGCTGGCATTCAGCTGCCCTCACCTCACACCGAGGAGTGATAACCGGCGGATGGCTCTGCCAGGCTTGGAAACTCCCCACGTTTCCTCTGCACGGTGACAGAGGGTTTCCGCAGCCCGTTGTTGCCCCGAGCCCTAGTCAGCCCAGATTTCGGAGGCATTTAGAAGCACGGCACTGATTCCTGAGGTGCTTTGGAGGGGAGGAGCTGGTATGCAAGCCCTCATAGGAAAGGGGAAACTGAGGCAGGGCGTGCAGCCAGCCCCCTCACAGGGGAGACTTAAAACCAGGCTCAAAACTAACCTCAGCTGAAACGTGCTGGGTTTTTCCCTACAGAAGCCACTGGCTTTTCTAAAATGGATTTATGGACCTGACACGATGCAATTTGAAGCACGTTGGCCCGAGTCCCTCGCCCACGGTTCCACAATGGCTCAGTGGAGGCAGAAATACAGCTGTGGCCACAGAGCACCGTGGTGGCACATGGCACCGGGAGGGATGTCCCATGCCAGCGCACCGGTGGGGTTTTTCTCTTCTGGACTGACCTCAGCCTTCTCCAGGGGTTCCTGCTCCATTTGGTCCGTACTGTACCCAGCTTCTCCCAAAGCAGCCGACAGCTTCTCCTGCTCTCTCTTCAGAAAACCTCAGTTTGAGAAAGAAATATGTCAGACAGACACCCTGAACACCACAGCAGATTGCAATAATGCTCCGAACGTGTCCTCACGGCCAGAACTGACCCCAGCCTGGCTGCTTGGCTGTGTCATCCCAGACTCGCAGGACCTTACAAGCAGGTTGTCCCAACCCTCCTGCTGCACAGAGAGCTGCTGCCACGCTTCAGCACTCTCCATGCTGACGTACCGAGGACCCGAGAGTCTTCCCAAGGCGCTTGCAGGAGCCCTGTGCTTCAGGACTCACACCCAGGACGTGATGATGGGTTAAGCTTTCTTCCCTCCTTAGGAAAAAATACCCGGGAGACCATGGTGTGCCTCCCAGAGGGAAGGGCTGGCAGCTCTGTGATTTGAAATATTTCAAACCCCGTGGGCAAAGTTGGAGAGAAGGGTCTGGAGGACCCTGTGCTGGGGACAAAGGTGAAAAGGAGGAAGGTCTCCCTCCCCTCTCGCTGGGAGCCCTTATGATGATGCTCAGCCCCCGCACAGATTTATCAGCCCTCTGACAGCTACATGCAGTCACAGAAACCCCCCTCCCTTCCCTTATTTATACAACAGAAGGTGTATTTACAAGTTATTTTGTCCTAAACAGATTATCGCTTCCAATGCCCAAAAAACACAAGCTGGCTTGTGCTGGACACGGCAAACAGACGGTTTGATTAACGTCCAACCTGCTCCAGTAGCTATTATAGGAACAAGGCCTGGATCTGTTGGGGTTTTTTTAATCAACTTGATAAATCTGGCGCATGTGAGAAGCGCTTTGCCTGAAGCCTCATATCCTCTCTTCATCCGGAGCCCAGAGACAGCACAGTCGTGATAAACTCAGCGTGGGGACACCGGCGGTCTCGGCACAACGCGCTCTGCGGGGAGCTGGGGCATCGCAGCCCCAACCTCAGCCCCCAGGCGCTTGGCACTGCCACCATCCTCATCCTCCCCCCCTGCCCGACTGGGAAACGTGCCTCACCTCCTCCAGCAACCCAGAGGAAACTCTGTGGGTAAAACCAGCTGAGCAACAGGCTTTTGCTGTTCCTCTGCACAGCTGCAATCGCTCTGGGTCCTGCAGCATCCTGGCAGAGCCGTCACACCCCGCTGAGCTGGGTGCTGCGGGGCTGGACTGGGGAGCAGCGGGGTGACCCAGGGGGGCAGAGAGCAACTGTCCCTTAGTCACATCCTCCGGACAGTTAAGCAACGCTGCGGCGAGCCAGACGGAGCCATGGGCGGTGTGTGCACGCTGCAGGGGCTCCGGGCTGCACAGCCCACTGCCCCCCACGCTCCAGGGCTTGGACACCTGGGTTTGGAAGGGTTTGCAGGAGCCTGCCCACCCAACACCCACCCTGCGTGGGGTGACCAGACGCGTACGTTGATGGAAAACCTCTTTGGCCAGCGCCCTGGACGTGCCCCATCCTCCTGTCCCCGCTGTCCCCTGCTCCCGCAGCCCAGGGAGCCGGGGTGGCCCTGCACAGCCCCCCCCCCACCCCGGGTGTCCTTGTCACCCGGATGGGTTAGCCCGGCTCGGCTCAGCTCGGTTGGAAGTCGGAGAGTGCCACCTGGTGATGTGAGGAGATGTCTCTCCCCAGCAGGTCCCTGCAGCGATGCTGAAGGGCTGGAGGGGGATGCAAGCATGGGGGGGTTCTGGTCCCATCCTTGGCAGGGGAGGTGGAGGGGGCTCACCTCTCGACATCTGAGGGGGGTTCAGAGGCAGGAGGGGGGGAACCGAAGCTGCACGTTTGTTGGCAGTTGTGTTCAAGAGAGGCTCCTCTTCACTTTCCAGCGCCATGGAGCTTCCCAGGGCATGAGACTGCAGCGGAAAAAAGGAAAAAGCTGATGGGGGGTGTTGATAAAACGTCTCTGTACAACAGCTTGATCTGCTGTAACCCTAATTCTAGTAGCTGATCTTGAAAAAAACCTCTACCTCTTCTCCCCTCTGCCCCCTGCCATGCCAATTTATCATCCAGAGATCTCAGAGTGCAATGGAGTAGATGTCTCTGGATGCAGATGGGAAACTGAGGCAAGCAGGGGAACATATTGGCCCAGGGTCATATAGGGAGGGAGTGACAGAACCCCCAATCTGGCTCCTGGCTCCCGTATTTTGCCAGGCGGTGCAGGATCCGGAGCGTGGTTATGCTGTATAGAAAGGAAATCTATTAAAACCCCCAACTTTTTAACAGGTTCAGGCAGCTGCCCAAGACTGCTGTTAAAACACTGCCCTGGAGTCCCTCTTTGCTGCCTGGAACAAAATATTGACCATTTCTCAAGGAGCTGATTTAATGCGCTGCACCATCCAGCAGAGAGGGGGCCCGATTTGTCTTCTATCTCCATGCTGCACCGTTCACCCCCTGCACCCACGCTCTGGCGCTCTGCCTTTATTAAACCACCAACCCATCCGCCACCCCAGCTACTTCCTGCAGCTGTACCGGGTCCTGCAGCTTTTTCAGCCCTGACCGAGCAGCTGGAGTCTCTGCTCTGCTGCAGATTTGTTGCTCTGCTGCAAACCTGCCCTGTTGATGTTGTCGGGATTGGAGATACCCATCCTGCTCACGTTTTCTTGCAGATACTTGGGGAAACCACTCAGCTGAACACCTATTCTGCAGGGGTACCTCTTGCTCTTCTTTGGACTGATGTGTTAGGGAGATCCCTGTTACAATGGGACTGTCAGGGATGGAGAGATAATTTTGTGCATTCAGCTTGTTTCAAAGCTGGTAGGTACCAAGTCACCCCAATTAAACAACCATAGTCCCAGCGGGGGGCTGTAGGAAGACCAGGAAGGGAATCCCAAAGGCCAGGCTCTTGCCACTGTCCCTATTTCACTCCCATCCATCCCATCCCAGCAAACATCCCAACACCATGCGTTGCCCATCACTGACCAGCAGCATCCTGACACTGTTCCAGCTGGAAAGGACCGTGGAGGTACGGAAGAACCTCAGAGACACCCCTGAGAGCCCACAGCCTCTGACACGGTTGTGCCCTGGCAGTGCCAAGGATCAGTTTTAGCATTCCCCATGCTGACCTGTCCCCACACCTTTTCTAAGGGCTGGGGGCACTTAGATCTGCCTGCACGTAGATCCATCTCAGGACTGATCGCTTCATGCTCTGTGTCCTTCACCAACCTTAAGTGAAGTCCATCGAGGTCTGTTCATGCTGAAGAGCCGGTTCCACTGGGACAGCTCCGTTTTCGGGGATCCTGCACCCTCATCCGCTGTTTGAAACAAGCCCAAAGGAAACGGTGACTCTCCAGAGCCACCACCTCCCTTTCTGCGTGTGGTCCTTGGCACAGCAATGAAACATGTCCCCAGCAGAGTGTCTCAAAGAGGATTCTGTGCCAGGTCCAGATCCTCCAGTGCAGCAAAGCAAATGGACTCACTGGGCACTGAATTCAGTGGGCAACTGGCTGACGTGCCCTAGCCCCTCGTATCCCCTGGGCAATCTTCAGTGCTCTCTGCCCTGGCCCTTGGAGACTCTCCCACACGATCTGACTCCCTGGGCAATCCCCCTGGTTGATTTTCTCCAGCTTTGAAGCCAGCGCACACAGCGTGCAGCACTAGCCCTGAGGCTCATACACAGACAGCAGCTGGGCTGGGAGAAAGGCTACTGCTGGACTTCTGCCACCAACCAGCTGCCCCGGGCAGCCCTCGAGTCCCCAGGGATGAAGGGGGATCTCCTTCACCTTGGAGCCCTCCTCTCACCTGTCAGGAGCTGCTCTGCCTCCAGTTCACTATCCAAGTCCACAGAAAACATCAGCTCAGGGCTTCCACTGCCGGTAACATCCTCACCATCAGCACCCAGAGCTTGAAGGAGCCCATCCCTGGAGGAAAAGGACAGTTAGGTGTGTTCAAACGAAGGCCAGCAGCACCAGCACTGCAATTCCTGACCCTCTAGCAGCACCAGCTGGATCCAGCTGCATCCCTTGCCAGCAGCCTAGAGAAGCCACGGACTGCAAACGGCTGGAACTGGGGTCTCTGATGGGTGTCCCAGTCCACACGGAGCTGCCCGGGAATTTTTTTTGGGGGGGTCAGAGCAGTTCAGGCAGTGGTGGGAATGCAGCCTGCCCACGGTGGGTGCAGGATGCCCTGAAGCTGTGCAGGTTCTGGAAGCCAATTGCAGCCTTACTGGGAACACTGGGCTAGTGTCAATGTTTAAAGGGAATAAGGAGAAAATTGGGGTTTATAAAATCCAAACAACGGGCTGTTCACAAAGTCCAAACGAGCAGCCTTCTGCAAAACACTGTCTGCTCGGGATCTGTCAAAGCTGACACAGCCCAGTGGGCTTCTCCCTGTCCCTCTGGGGCACCCATATCTCAGGACATGCTCCCTCCATAGGGACACTGAAGCAAACTGGGATTTTGGGCCCACATCACCCCCCCACCCCAACACTTACCTCTCCAGAACTTTGTCACCGAAAGTTTCTGTCATGGCCGTCCCCTCCTCGCTGCCTGCACTCTGCCAGGCCGGGTTGCTGGCCAGAGCATCCCCCATGTCACCGGCCGTTGCCAGCTCCGTGTCACTGGTGCTCAAAGACGGGCAGCTCCTGCTGGTGCTGCTCCCCAGGGAGCCGGAGAGGTTGAGCTCCGCCAGTGTCTCCAGCAGCGGCTCCGTGCTACATCCCCCTGCACCCTCCCAGCGCTCCCCGCACTGGCCTGCCAGCTCCCCGGGGCTGCTGCTGTCCCCAACGGCGCCCAGCTCCTGCACCTCCGCTCCAGCCTCCTGTGTCCCCCACATCCTCCCTGGGAGCTCAAAGAGGTTCCGGAGGAGCTGGAGCAGGGAGGGACGGCTGGGAGCCTGGGTGGGCGTCGGAGCATCCATCGGTGCCAGCACCGGTGGCTCAGCGGCCCAGAACCAGGATTTGAGCCCAACGGCTCCCAACAGGATTTGAGCCCAACGGCTCCCAACAGGATTTGAGCCCAACGGCTCCCAACCGCCTGGAACCCAGAGCTGCAGGGTGCACAGCCCAGGGCTGGGAGGGGGATACAGACCCAGCACAGCCCAGGGTGATGGGGAAGGGGGTCCCAAAAAGTGAAGCCACCCTTCCAGCCACAGCAACTCCCTCCTGCAGCATTTCCAGCTCTGGCACCGTCTGGTCTGGCCCTGAAATGTCGCTCCAGCAAGGGAGGGTGGGAGGAAGGCTCCTGAAATCACACAAGAACTCCTCCAGGCCTGCAGTACCATGGCCAAAGAGAGAAAATAAAACATTGCTACTTCTGCAGACAGCAGTGGAGCAAACAGCTTTAAAAGGCAGCGTCTGTGCTTGCCATCACAAGGCGATGTGTTGGCAACAATAACAGCAGGAACTGGAGCAGCAGGAAACTCAAGGACCCGTTTCTCCTTGGCCACAGGCACATTTCCAAGGGGTATTTTCCTGGGATCACAGTCCTGGGCAGGGGCATGATTTTCCCCACAGTGTTTGAAGCTGCTCTGACCGATGTAACGTATCCCTCGTGCAGGCATGCTGGTAGGAGCTCAGCTTTGCTTCTACGTTCAGAGTTTCTTCTGGCTGGCTCTGCCCATGTCTGCTCCTCCTTGGCTCAAAGAGCCCACAAGCTGCTGGCTGCAAAAAGTTGTTTTTTTTTTTCCCCCCTCAAAAACCTCATCTAAAACCGCCATGTCATCATGACTGGTTGAAACCGAGATTCTCCCACCCTCCAGCTGCGCCCTCCCGCTTCCTTTCCTCTGCCATCGCTGGGTCCAGCAGCCGGCACAGAGCATAGCTCCTGCAGAGCACAGAGCACAGCCCTTCGAGCTGCAAAATGTGTGTTTTCATGTCAGCCCCTTGCTCGTGCTGGCACAAGAGGGCTGGGGGTGCACAGCTGCGTGCAGCCCCCTTTCCAGCAGCAGCAGATGAAACTACATCCTAAACCACCTCCATCCTTCTGTTTGGTTCTGGGGCTGGGAGCATCCCACAGAGCATGTCGTCCCAGGGCATGAACGGTGCTCCTACCATTGGGCAGGCAGGTAATTTGATAATTAGCAGTCAGGCATTCCTGCTGGCCCCAAACCTCTGCTTATCTGGCATTTTGCAGCACCGGCAGTGAAGCCCCTGGCAGTGTCCCAAGGAGCGAGGGGAGGAAAAGCAGCCGGGGCAGCCCGCCGAGCCGAAGAGCCACCCTCACAAAGCTGAAACACACCCTTTCCTCCCGCCACTGTGATTTGTTCCTAATCTCAGGGGATTTCAAATTTCCTGAGTCACTCGGTGTGAACCACCTCTGCCACCAGCAACTTTTTTTTTTTTTTTTCTGGTGGATGAACACAGAAGTTTCCTACTAGAAACCAGAAATGGTTAATTTAATAATGACTTTAATGGGGATCTGGGCCCTGCCTGCCAGGGAACATGACAGAGCATGAATCTATCATACAAAGGTGCCACAACCTTAACAAAAAGGTCAGAAAACCTCAGGAGAATCCACAGAGAAGCCAAAATCTCCCGAAAAATCACCACGAGCAGGGTACCGAGACGGGATGTACCATCCCCACACTGCCGAGCTCAGCCCCAACCCCACACCCAGGCGATGCCCTGGCCTCACCCCCATCCCCTGAACCCCCCGAGGACCCCCGGAGCCCCCCGAGAGCCCCCCGGGTGCTCGGCGCTGCGCAGAGCCGCGTTCCCACGCTCGGGCCGGGGGAAGGTGCCTCTAGAGGGAGCTGAGCCCTGCCCGCCTGCATCTATGATCCGGGGCTGGGTTTCGATTTTTTTTTTTTTCTTGCTCACTCTCTCTCTCTCTTCTTCTTTTCCCTCCTCCTCCCCGGCCCCGCTCGCTTCCTTCCCCCGCGGAGGAGGCAGGAAGGGAGGCGGCGGGGATGGAGCAGCTCCCCGCCGGGATGCGGTAACTTCCCCGGGACACCCCCGGACCGCGGTGAGTAGCGGGGGGGACACCCCCAGTACCCCCCAATTTTTCCCCCCCCGGATTGGTTTATG
>WKFP01014744.1:221889-305167 GCA_011057875.1 Pterocles orientalis
GCCTCATCCTGCACCGCCCGGGGAGGAAGGCTAAAGTACACAGTGGTACCTCCCTGCGTGCCATAGCTGGGCCAGGGCTGGAAGGATCACCCCGAGCTGATCGTTGCCCCAGAGGGGGCATTTCACCTCTTTTAATAATATTTCCTCCAGGGGGGTTTGTTTGGTGTTTTTTTTTTTTTCTTCCCCTTGCGAGGCTATGGGGGTGACAGCCCCTCCCGGCATCCCCCTGCCAGCGCTCAGGGAAGGGGTTTGGGGCAGACAGGGTCGCGTGAGCTGTTGGCGGGAAGAGTTGTGCCACGCTGAGGATCAGGGTGACATCCGTCTCACCCCGCTCTGGGCTGTGACCTCCAGCACAGTCATGGCACTGTGGCTTTGCTGCCTTGCCTGCACAGCCTCCTGCCCAGCAGCACTGGGGACTTGGGGGACATGGGGACACAAGGGTGTAGGGGGACCCCGGCTGTGACATCTGCAGGGGCTCGTGGGCCAGCCGGACCCTGGCACTGTGCTGGGTGGGTGACTGGCAAACTGGGCAAACTCACCTGGTTGCTGTTCTGGGCCAGGCTGGAAGGAGCGGGATGGATTCTGCATCCCTGCGGGGTATGGGAGTCCTGCGGGATGTCTGTCCTGGAGGTGGTCAGCTGTCCTGCACGGCACACGATGGCCCAGGGCCAGACCTGTGAAATGCTCATCCCAGAGGATGCTCCGCACATTTCCTGGAACAGGAGCTTCATAATATGTCAGAGCCCTATAACTGGGCTTGTTCTTACGGATTATGGCTGCTGCAGATCCTCTCCCCTCCCGCAGCTTGTGATTCTCTCTGGGCCAGTCCCACCATCTTCCCTGCACCCAGGCACCGTCCTTTGGGAAGAAGTTGGGAGAGATGGTGAGTGTGTCATAAGAACACACAAGAAATGGCTCAGAGACCTCTGAGCGAAGGAGATGAAGGTGAAATGAGAAACAGGGAGGCAAAGGTCTTCTTTTATTAGGAAGCCTGGCAGGTTCCAGGGGGCTGGTGCTTTGCATGGCATGTGCTCGTTAATAAAGATAAAACCCCTGTGCCATGCTGGAGGTGTTGCTGATTCCACGTAGGAGGTGCTGCCTGCTGCTTTTAACCCTTTGTGGCCTCCTCCAAGAGCAAAATTCAGGGTGGAGCCGAATCCTTTAGCAGCTGCTGAGAATTAGACACTGCTCCCAGTGACCTGCAGCTTCCCCCAAACCCTCAGAGCCCTGTCTCAAGCCCTGGAGAGTTGATTTCCTGCAGCCTTGGGCTGTCTTTAAGTGTATGGGTGTCACATCCTCCTTCACGCCCCTCCCCGCTCTCTTCCAGCACGAGATATTCTCCTAACAAGTGGGAAACGGGGCTGAAGCTAAGGCGCACTGGGCTGGGAAGCAGGGGGATGTGGGCAGCAGCACTCTGGATACTGGAGAGGTTGGTCTGAGACACTTTGACCCTTGTCAGAGGCTGGCAGCGAGCTCTCTTGGGAGTTCATCGCTTTGCAGGAGCGGGAGTTTGGGGTTGTCCCCAGGGAGCGGGCTGGGGACCGGCAGCGTGCTGATGGGACGTCGCTGCCGGATGTGCGTGTGTGTGCAACGGGGCTGCAGCGTCCCGCCTTGCGAGAGAAGAAAGCGCTGGAAGGAATGCTATTGAGAAGGAAACTGAAAATGAAAGTTCCTCCTAAATGACGGCCCCGCTCGCAGGCTGCAGCTTCCTCAGGGTTTGCCAGACAGCGAGCGGGAGGAATCTCATGAGTCAGCTGCTGCTGCACCAGACACACTGAGCAGGCGGCTCTGTGTCAGAAAGTCTCAGTTATTGATGGCTGAAGTCTGGGTCAGAGGCGGTGGGTTGGTGTCAAACACCACCAGTTGCACTTACAGACCGAACTGTAAAAGCTCCAGAGGCAGCTGCACTCTTTGGCTGGATGCATCCGCATCCTCCCCAGCGCTCAGTGCACCCTTGGGGTGTAGCAGCACGAAGTACGGTAGAAATTTGCTCCGGTTACCCATGAGTTCCCGTGCCTGGTCTTTCTTCCCCTTGAGAGGCACCGAGGCGTTTTTATGCAAGGTGGGGTGCTGCTGTAGCCTTGCTAAGCACCCAAGGAGGGGCTGGGATGGCAGTGGAGGAAGCATGGGAGGGGACAGGGACATGTTCATCCGCTCCAAGCACTCCCTGAGCTGCCTCCGCCGCGTCCCAGAGCACCAAGGAGTGAGAAGAGGAGCAGCTCTGGAGCTCAGGTCTCTGCTGGTCTGGACAAGCAGGAGCCAGCTCTCCTCCCAGCTTTACCCTCGGATGCTGATCCTCGTGGTGTTTTCGGCTTTTCCTTGAATGGGAATGTTTGAGTTTGAGGAGGAAAAGGGAAATCCTGTCCTCGGAGGCGCGTAGGAAAAAACAGCATCTCCATCTGTGTGTCACTACGGCTCAGAGTCCCTGAGCGCAGCTTCGCAAATACACGAGGGGTTCTAAGCTGAGAAGCTTTGTCTTTCCAGGCCCCCATCCCCACCTTGGCTTATGGTCTCTGTTTTTTCTTCTGAATAATCTTTAGCATTAGGTTGTAAGCTCAGATCATGTGTTGCACCCTAATTTTGACGTTCAGTGGTTATTTATCCTATAACCAGCGCTTTTTACATTTTTGCCCAGGATACAATTTAAATTTCTGGGTGTCAATTGTCTTAATGAATTTAAACCTGGTGCAAAGCAGAATACCCACCAGCTTAGCCCTATAGAAATCTGGCCTGGGAACATGTACTGGCATGCCAGACAGCAAGCCGGGAGCTGCAGTGATTTGTCTCTAACCCTGACGGTAGCTGCCTGGCCTCGCTCCATTCTCTGGAAACCCCAAGGGCTGAGATCAGCGCAGCCAGCAGAGGGGTGAAGGAGCTGAGGACTGCGGCGAGCCCTAACCCACAGGTCGGGGTTTAGGATACCTCTGAAGTTCAAGGGCAGGGTGAGCTGCATGTTGGTTCTCATGTAGTTTTCTTATTCCAAGAAGAGCTCCGAAGACAAAGAACAGAGGGACTTGGAGCTTCTGGATGCAGGAAAACAGAGCTCATCTCTTGTAGGCATCCTCTTCTGGCATCCATCTCACCCCAAAACTTCCAAGCGACCATGGTCTGCTTTGGCTCAGGGAAGAAGGCAGAGAGCCCAGCACAGCGCTTGTCTCTGGATGCGTCCCCACGGGGATGGCGATGGCTGGCTGTCTCTCTTAGCAGGGTTAAGGGCACCCTGTGGGCGATCCCCTTGCGTGGCTGGACCGTACCTCACTTTGTTACCGCTTCACACAGTAGTTTATCCTGGATTTTATATCCTAGAAATTGCTGCTGTCACTGCACCGGAGGCTGTGTTTTTAGCCTGTATTTTTGTACCACTTTTTAAGAAGTAATGGTAAAGAGTTTACTTTTATATATATATATGTGTATATATATAAACTCTCATATGAGTAGCAAACATGCTGCTGAGTCAGGAAGAGGAGAAATTCTGGCAAAAGACAAAAAAGAGAGAGCCAGTGTGACCGGGAATCAGGGAGCGAGCGTGCCAGGAAGGGAGGAGCCAGGCTGCTGGCAGAGATAAAAGCCAGCAGCACTGCTCCTCCGAGCACTCCGCTCAGCCCAAGGGGCTTCCTAAGGCTGGCCGGGGAGGTCCAAGGGAGCACGGGGCCGCGGGGATCCCGGCTCCTTGCCGGCTGCTCGGGACCTGCCTCGCTGACTGTCTTCCATCATCGTTCCAGGTGAAGCTGATAGCCCCGAGCATCAATCTGCGATGGCCTCAGGGGACAACGGTGACCCACCGAGGGGACGCCGGGGAAGCAATGGGCGCAGGCTGTCACGAGAGCTCAATCCAGGTAAGAACCTTGCTGTGATTTTCAACCCATCTTTTTTTCCCCCCTGACTTTGAAAAGATGGGGGTTTTTCCCTGCTTCCTTTGAAAGGTTTTTTTTTCTACCTCTGCAAGACTGGGATAAACCAGCTCCATAAAGCTGTGCTGAGCTGAACTGGGAGAGCACACGCTGAATGCTTTCAGGAGATGCTTGGCATTGGATTAGCGCGGTGGGCAGCAAGGGGGGCTTGCAAAGCACGGAGAAAATCACGCGCAGGGAGCTGCTGGCCTGGGGCAGAGCAGGGTGCCAGGGGGCACAGGGGCTGGGACATGGGGCAGATCACCCCGGCAGGCTGCGAGATGTATGGCTGGTGCCTGGCGTCATTTACTTTCGCACAAGAGAGTGAAAGGTGCTCAGTGTTCGAACCACGCAGAAAATCCTCCCTGAGCAGCGCCTGGTCTCGGGCAGTTGGTTTCGGTCTCGGTGCATCGGCTGCTGGGTGGAAGCGGGTCTGCGGTGTGCTTGGCATGGCAGGGATGAGGAGGGATGGCTCGCCAGCATTCAGAAGCCGTTCAGTCCGTTTTTCATGCGTGCCGAGCCCAGCAGACTGTGTGATTGTGTTTCACCGCTAATGGGTGAAACTGGGAATGGGGCCGAAAGGAGGCTGGGAAAAACCTCAGCTCCTGTTTCATCCCAAAATGATAAATGCCGCTGCACAGAGAGCTGGTAAACACGGGTGACTTCTTAACCTGTTTTGCAGGTGGACCTATAAATAGGGCTGAGTCACTGCAGCTCTGTCAATAACGGAGATTAGAAGCTAGCCCTAACTGTTTATGTGTTGGAGCTCAGATCCAGCCCAGAGCTGCTTTATTGGCCTGATAACGTTATTTATACTCTGGTATTGCCCGGACTCCTCTCCATCTCAGAGTACCATTTGTACTAGATGAATACACGGGAAGAAAAAAATCCCCTGTCCTTCCCTTACCAAAGTCTACAAGGTAAGGAAATCGCTCGGTGAGAGCAGTTGGTTCCGTGTGCTGAGCCCAAGGAGATGCTGATGTGAAAACCAGCGAGAGGATCAGGTCCTGAACTCTGCCCACACCATCTTACGGCCACGCTTCCTCTACGCTTGCAAACCCTTTCCGGCAATACCAGCATCCCTCCGCTTCCCGAATCTCGGGGGGGTCCAGCTGGAATTTGGAGGTGGGGTCCCTGCACACCCCCCAGGCAGAAGCCTCATGGGCTCCACCATGTGCTGTGGGGTTACGAGGTGGAAGAAGAATTTGTCACCAGGTATTAACCTGGTTTTCATTGAGGGATCGCTCTGTTTGTCTTTGGATGCGATGGGAGAGATTTATCGGCTGCTCAAGGATGTGCTTGAGCATCGTTCTGAGCCCTGGTTCTACCAGCCGTGGCTTCGGGCACGGACAAGATGCTGCTGCTTCTGCCCAGGCTGGGGGGCAACTGGCACTTTTAGGGCATTGTAGACGAAGCCAGACACTTCATACTCCTGGCAGAATGTGATGAAGAGGAGGAGCAACTTAGCTGATGAATGGTTGTGCAAAGGGGAGCAAGCGTTGCAGAAGCAGGGCTGGGAGCCGCAGCACGAAGGGTGCTCAGCTGAGCTCAGGAAACAGGGCTCACACTTCAGAAAATTAAGCTTGCCCTGCAGTTCTCACCTGAAAGATGGCAGTGGCAGTGCCTCCCTGTGCCGACATGCTGCAGGGCACACACACAGCTGCGGGAAGGGTTTGGAGAATTCCGTCGAGGCTCCGATGTGTGGAACGAGGCGTGGATGTGGCCATCCTTACACTGCCGGATGCAGCTCAGCTCCCCTGCGCTGCGGACAGGGATGAAAATATCGCTTATGGTCACGCTTGGCTGCTGCATGGACCTCGCTAGCTGGAACCCCAAAGCACGCATTGGGGATGTATTGCTCTATTGCTGTATCCACTTATTGCTATTAGGGAAACTCAGGGAGCTTCGATGTGAGGCTCTGCGGGGAAGTGCGAGGTGTCGGGGCTGTGCACGGAAAGCCCAGCCACCCTGACTCAGAGTTTGCCGTGCCAGACTGGCGGCTGCTCTCTCCCTCAGATTACCTGGGGTGTGTTTAATACGCACGTAACGTACCTGGTGAGGTGGGAGGTTTGGTCCTGGCGTGTTTGTCTTAGCTCTGGACTTGACGTTGCATGTGAAGCAAGTCATGAAGTGACAAATAGTTGCTCAGGGACGTTAGTCATGCATCTGTGAGCATCTCCGTGTCTTCATTTCCAAGACCACCTGCAAAAGGAGTGGGAAAAATGTGAGCTGCTTGTTTAAGCCCGAGTTCTCATACTAGAGCAAACAAAACCATTTAAACATATTTTTGTCTCTTGTCTGGTGCCCGTGCAGTTCCTACCTCTAGCACAGACACAGTGTGTCGGGACTTCCCGTTGAACTGCATTCCCCATCAATATGTGGTTTCCGTTTTTAAAAGGAAAAAAAAGTCATCATCCTGATGGTTGTGCTGGGAAGTAACTCCGCTCTGGAATTGCCTCGTGACTCCTTTGTTGTGGCCTGCAAAGGATGCCCCAAAAACTCATCTATGAAAACCTTAGTGGGGCAGAGGGGGATACATTGCCAGAACTGAGATGCCCACCCATCTCCGCATCCCACGCTTGAATTGCAACTTCCATGAGATGGAGTTGAGCTTCCCCTCGAGGCAGAAATCTCCAGAGACCCTTCTTGGTTCCCTGGAGCTGTCTTCTCCCTGTTGCTGTTCCCAGGCTGGATATCTCCCTCTGTGCAGATGGACTTACCTCTCAGCAGAGTTACTGCCTGTCTCCTGAGCTCCAGAAGGATGCTGCCAGCTTGCATCTGCCGTTAGCACAGTCTGTAGCAGGGCTGGTTAGTTAGAACGAGGTCTGATGGATACCTGCGGTGAGACCTGCCAGTTCTTACCGTGGCACAGCTGCTGCCCGGGAGATGGGAACAGCGAGAAACGAAGGATCTTGTGCAGAAATGTGGATTTTGCGTGTTTGAGAGTGGCTGGGGTCAGGTCAGTGTTGTCCACGGCACGGATCCAGGCAGGAGGCTGTTGGGGTGGGTCTGGTGTGGATGCTGGGGACCGAGGACAACAGGGTCGCTGCTCCATGGAGCAGAAGCGGAGGAGCTGGGGGCTCGTGACACAGCCCCGATGATCCTACATGGAGCCCAAAAATCCCAGAGGAGCTCCAAGCCGCTCTCCTCCTCTCTGCTGCCGGTACTGGGAACCCACAAAGCAAATCTTGATCCAGAGCATCTTCTTTTGGGTGGAAGAGACCCAGAGGTGGTCCCAGTGGGTGCTGGGGGTGAGCACCTGGGGGAAAAAGCTGTGTGTCCGCCTGTCCTTGCGCTACTAAAAATAGTGCCTGGGGTAATTAAAACCAGGGAATTTTTTGGTATAATAATACCAAATAATTACAATCATTCCAGAGTATTTATCTGGTATTTCCTCTTTTGTTCTGGCGGCGTGTTTACCCTGCCTCTCACTGAAACTGTGAGTCAGGCGGTTTCGTTTTCTGGCTCCTGGAGCGATCCCTGGCTGGTGGGATCTGTTTACCGCCAAATAAACCCCTTCCTGCAAAACAAAAAACAATTCCCTGAAAACACAGCCGCCAGGGCTTGTCATTTCCCTTCACCTTTATTTACCCAACCTGAACTCTGGATAACCCGAGTTCCCGCACGACAGGTCCCTCTCCCTTCCCCACACCCCATCCGGGGCTGGGTCCATCTCCCCAGAGCCGCACATGGGTCATGTCAACGGGACCAGCCAGAAAAACCCTGCGACGAGCGGGATTTGGGGACCTGGAGACTGGGTTTTGTGGGGCAGCGGTGCCAGGACAGCTGTGTCCCCCAGGCTAGATCCACACACCCCAGCTCCGGAGGATTGCTGGGGCTGGAGCATCTCTGCATTGGAAATGCAATTCCCAGTGGCCAGAGAGGTGCACGGCCAGTCTGGCAGGTGGATGTACTGGGATGCTGGGGAAGGGCTTTAGCTGGGCTGGCTGCAGTGAGCTGCAGAGTGTGGTTGTGCAGATGTGCTGCTGTGTGTCACCAGCACATGGTGACACACACCTAAGGACATGGGTCTGCAGGGTCCTCAGCTTCTGACATTCCCCCCAGGTCGCTCATTTACCCAGGCTTTACACCTCGTGTAATGTCTGTGGGTCTCTCCCCTGAACGGTGATACCCTGTGAAAGGCTCTGGTCTGTCCCTACCATTTCTGTCCCCTGCTCATTTTCCATCTTAGGAAAGAAACTGGGACGAGCTGTGTTACCAGGACCCCAGGGCCAGCCCCCCCCGAGCCCCGCGGGGTGACAGCCGGGCTGTGGCTGTTTGGGAGCTGGTGCTCGAGCCCAGATTGCTTCTGGAGCCAGCCGAAACCCAGCTCTAATCAAAGACATCCCGTGACAGCGCGGGTACTTTCCCCAGGAGCAATGTAACGTGGGTGATAAGGTCACCATGGTACCTAGGGGACCGAAACGCCACGCGGGGGGCTCCCTGCTGCAGGGGCGGGGGGGCAGGTCCTGGTCACGTTGAGACCCCGACAGCGTGGGGATGGGGGACACACATACAGGGCTGGGGCTGGAGCTGTTTGCAGCCAGGCACACGCTCGTCCACGCCGGTTGTTCCTGACTCGCTTCCTGCTCGCTTGGAGCCGGGTTGGTTTTCGCGCGCTGTCGGTGACGTTAGTGCATGGGCGCGTTCCTCCGCTGAACCCTGAATGCCTGGCGTGCCGAGCCCGGCTTGTTTACGAGAGCAGGGGGGGAAGCTGTGACACTGAAAAACAGCCTTAGCTCAGCCCAAAACCAGCCCCGGCTCAGCCCCTGCCCCGCTGCAGCCTCCCGCTCCCTGTGCAATGGGCTCAGTGCTTCCCTGGGGGGTTGGTGGGAAGGTGGGGGGTTTGGGTGTCTGCTCTGGTGCAGCAGCGCTGGGTGTGCTGGAGTTGGAGCTTATCACCCGGCTGTTTATCTGCTTTCAAGCACAGGATGGGGAGTCGCCAATCTGGGTTACGGTTTATGAGCGATTCCAAAGCTCTTCTGCTTTCTGTTCCTGCCAGCAGCCCCGGCAGAAGTTGAAAACCCTGCCCTGGCATCGCTGCTGCAACGTGAGAGCAATTTAACTTTGGCTCGCTGTGTCGCTGCTGATGCCATGGCAAGGGTACAATTGCAGGGGACACGGAAAACCAAGGCTGTTCGCTGGGGGTTGATGGGCAGCGCTAGGCTGAGCTTTGCCTCCCGTTTGAGTTTGGATCTGGGATTCCTGAACGTGTTTGTGCTGAGCGATTCCCTCCCCGCGAGGCGCTGTCACATGGAGAGAGCTGCCGAGCGCCAGCGCTCCAACATCTGGTTTGTGTTGTGACAGTCCTGGAGCTGCCTCTTGCCAAAAATGGATCCAAACTGTGGGCCCGAGCACCTAAGAGCAAGGACTGGCTTCAAAATTTGTTTTCTGAGGACTGATTTATGTTGTATTCCTTTTGTTTTACTGCAAAAAGCCAGTGTTAATAGAAACAACACACATTTAGGCTGAAAATGAAGGAATGGTCTCTTTCCAACTTGGGAAAGGGGGGGGGATGAGCTGACTTTTTTTTTTTCCCCTTGTCTCTCTCTCAGAAGACCAGGTGGCGGAGGAGACGGAGGAGGTGTTTTGCAGCTATGCCTTCTACCGCTACCAGCAGGAGAGAGAGGAGAGAGGGGAGGAGGTGCCCATGGACCCGGAGATCCTGGAGGTCCAGCAGCAGCTGGGCAGGTAAAACCCTGACACCGACCCTACGCAGGTTCCTCAGCCCCATCCGGAGCCAGGCTCTGGTACAGACCCACCCTTGCTCCCACTTACCGGTCTGACCCGTCCGTAATGCCGTGTTCCCTCCTAGCAGCACTGGGAGCGAGGTGGGGAGGCGCTTGGCCATCATCGGTGACGACATCAACGAGCGGTACGACGCGGAGTTCCGCTACATGCTGAAATCCTTGCAGCCCACCAAGGAGAACGCCTACGAGTACTTCACCAGGATAGCCTCCAGGTAAGGCCACCGGCCCCTCGGCGGGGCTGGATGTCTTCTCCTGGGGAAGAGCAGGGCAGGAAAGATCAGACGGGTGCAATGCAGTCAGTTAAAACCTCACCCCCCCCCCCCCAGGTTGTGCCCCAGCTCACAGACCCTCTCCGTTGCAGCTTCACCCTGGGTTGAGCTCCCAACAATCTCACCATGATGGTTTCTGTGTTTTCTGCCTCTCTGCTCTTCCTCCTGCACACTGTTTGCACACTCTTCACCCAACAATCATCTCTGAGCCCTTGTGTGAGCTGATGAGAGTCAGAGTTTGGGAGACGTGCCTGGCAAGTGTGCCCTGTGCATCAGTAGCCAAGTGATGTCCCAGCTCCCCCTCGGGGGTACGACCAGCCCTGGACCAAGGCAGAGCTGCTGCTGGTCCCACTGCGGCTCCCCTAGGAGCTGGGACATCCTGATGGGTCAAACTTTCCAGAGGCACAAAGCAAAGGCAGCCTCAGGCTGTGGGGACGGACAGGTACTCGCTGCCCTTGGTGTGACCCACATGGGACAGGATCGGACTAACTCGGGATGCAGGATGCTCTGGGGACCTGCAGCCACCTCGTGCAGGCGATGCTCACCCAGCACTCCCGCGCGAAGCACAGCAAGAGGGGGAGAGCAAAGGCCAGTGCCTGGGCGGCTTATTGCCCTGATTGCCCAAGGGACAGGCTCGGATCGAGGTGGCCATCAAGGGGTTCAGTCCTCACCCCTCTCTGCCTGCAGGGAAACTGAGATGCTCTGCATGGTCAATGATTTGCCCAGGGCCATGCAGAAGACCCCTGGCAGAGCCCAGAGAGAAGCCAGGGTCTCGGTTCCCAGGTTCTGGGCTCCCGCAGCTCCCCAGAGCGTGCCTGGCTCCGGCACAGCCCCGTCCCCACCTCCGCTCGGTGTTTGTTGTCTAACCACCTCTCTTCTGTCCTCTTCCTGCTCCCCTCTCCTCGGGAAGCCACGCTGTGCTGTTTTCACCGCTTTGCCAGCCTGAGGCGGTTAACGCACCGCAAACAGGTAAATTAACCTCTGTCCCTCTCCGTGCTGCCTGTCTCTCTGTTCCTTCCCGGGCACTAACTTCCCTCTCCCTGGGACCTGCACGGTGGCAGCTCCACTCCACTGTTCTGCAGAGAAGCCGGTTTCCTTCGGAATTGCAGACAGGGACCACCAGGAACAGGGCACGAGATTAAAACACAGGGCTTGAGGCTACTCTTTTTATATTTTTTTTTCCTTTTCTTCCTTCTCACTTGCCTTGCTGGAAACCAGGAAAAAAGAAAAAGAAAAAAAACTCACAAAATATTTCAGCAACTGGTCTAGATAAAGCAGCACCAAGCCTGCAGACAGGGATGCAGTGAGTCCACAGCAACCAGAACCTGGAGCAGGAGCGGTGGGCGTTGACTAGGCACACTTTGGAGCATCAGTCTAAGGCAAGATCAGATCAGGTTTTGATCTTGGAGAGGTTTTTTTCTATGGAGGAAAAGGGAAAATCCTGTTCTAATGTGCTTTGTCCTTCGGTGTATTTAAGCTTCCTTACCTCCGGGCACAAGCAAGGGATGCTTTGGGACGGGAGGTTGGTAGTTCCTGCTCCTGGTGCGTGTGCAGCAGCTGCTGAGCCTGGGGCAGCCTGATGGCTTACACCACCAGCAGCTCCAGCTTACCTTGTTTAATAACCTCACCCGTGAAAACACAGGACCTACAGGCAGCCGATGTGCCCTGAATTCAGGTGGAGACCCGAGGGAAAAGCAGGACAGGCAGGAGGGTGGCAGCCACCATCCCAACGCTTCCCCCCCAGACTCTAGCTGTTCAGACAGGATTTGGAAATTCCTTTTTCCCCAGGACAACCCCGACCCACCTGGGCTGAGGCAAACAGTGGTTGTGACCCAGACCGTGTTTGTTCTGCTCTGAAAGCACACCCTGGTTATTGGAGGCCATGTGTCACTTTTAGCCACAAAACGCCCACGTTGGCCATGCGGCTGGGATGCTGGAGGACTCGTGCAGCATCCCCATCCCTGCAACCGGCACTGCCCGTGGCCCGGGATGCAGCGACTGGGGAGGTCTGAGCCAGCTGGGGCAGCAATTTAACCAGCCCATCGGCTTCATTTCAGCTTATTCGAGAGCGGCATTAACTGGGGCCGGGTGATCGCGCTGCTGGGCTTCGGCTACCGCATGGCCATCCACGTGTACCAGCACGGCATCCCGGGTTTCCTCCGCCGCATCGCTCGCTACGTCACCGAGTTCATCCTGCGGAACCGCATCGCCCAGTGGATCGCCCAGCAGGGAGGATGGGTGAGCCAGCAGCACGGGGCTGTGCCGGGGGGATGCAGGGAGCCGGTGAAAGGTGCAGCCTGGGGACGGTGGCATCGCCGGGGTCACCCAGTGCGGGCAGAGCAGATCTAACCCTCCGCGGTTATTCTCTGTTTCCTGTCAGGTGGCTGCGCTCACGCTGGACAATGTTTACATGAAGTACATGCTGGCGGTGGTGGCCCTGGTCATGGTGGGGCACTTGGTGGTACGGCACTTCTTCAGACCCTGACCGACGTGGGGGCAGAGGCTGGGGGGCGGGGGGTCCGGCCAAGCTCGCTCTCAAATCTCTGCTCCGCATTGATGTCTCCCAAAAGAGGGGGGGATTCAGGGAACCTCAGAGAGAGCAGCTTGGACCTGTGACCCCCCCACCGCACGGTGCAGGGTCTCTGTCCCCCACGGAGACACCACCCGGTGCTATGGAGAGCAGCAGCTGGGGGGGTAAGGTTAACCTTTGGTGTCTGTTTTACACCTCGCTGAGCTGCTGAGGACAGAGCATCGCTGTGATGCTCCCAGCACGCAGCAGCGAGGCAGGAGAACAGGCTCCTCGGGAGGAACAAACATTGTTGTGCTAATGCCAGTGTGTGTGGGGGGTCCTGTCTGCTCCTTGGGGTGGGTGCAGAGCTCCCCCCTCGCTAACAGCCCAGCCCATGCCTGCATCGAGGGATTGCAGCCTTGGCTGCTGCAGTTGTAAGTCACTGGAGGGGCGAGCCAGCAACAGAAAGCTCACGTGGGGCTTGCTTTCACCTTCCCTCTGCTCCTGAGCCCAAGGTCTTGAGCCTTCTCTTTCCTTTTCACAAGCATCCCCACCCCTTTTCAAAGGAACACGCTGACTCCCTCTCCTCTGACAATCTGGCGAGTTCTCCCTGCCACAGCCTGAACCCAGGGACCTGCAGCTCTCCCGGGGCTGGTGCAGGTGCGGGGGTGCAGCCTCGCATCCCTCCACGTGCCAGCAGACCTGGGAGGAACCAGCCGGGTTTCCAAACACTAAAAAGCTGTGGAGTGACTAATGGTTGGTGTGGGCAGCCTGCCTGCCCTCCCTCCAGTTCAGTAGATGGGATGCTGGTGAACGAGCAGCCCAGTTGTGGCCAGTGGGTCTCCCCTGCCCTCAGTGGGAGGCACTGGAGTTGCATCCCATCCCTGGGTCAGCTCTTTGCCTCCTGAGCTCAGCTGGGCAGGACGGTGCAGGGATGCTCTGGTTGACCCAGGGCTGCAGTGTTTATAGCACCCAGCCTCTCGTGGGCACAGTGGCTTTGGGAAGTGACCTGACCTTGTTCTGTTCATGCTTAGTGCTTGAGCCTGATTTTTTGGGGAGGGAGGGAAGCAGGCTCCCCTCTCCCGTCATCCCAAATCTTTCTGATTTTTGCAAAATTGGAATAGCATCCCAGTGCGAACCATGTGGTTTAGCTCTTTTTTTACTCCACGTGACTCTAAGGTTTGAAACTGTGACTGGCCCTGTCTGAGCCAAACTCACCCTCTTCCAGCATCACCCATCTCCCAGAGCAGGTCAGCCACGGGGCGCGGGAGCCGGAGGGACCTCAGGGGTGGGGATGGGCAGTGGTCCTGCGTCTGGCTCCTCTCCCAGTGCAGACAGAGCCCTTTGGGAGTCAGTGACCACCCCGAGAGCCCAAAGGGGGTCAGAGAGACCTGGGGAGCAGCCCCTCTGCAGCAAAGGCATTCCCGACAGACATCTCTCTCATCTGTTTTTAAAGCCCTCCAGTATTGCCTCCCCATAACACTGATTCCTACCTTCATCTTTACCTTCAGGTAGATTTGGTTTTTTCTCAGTGTCTATCCCTTGTTACTACACAGCTTATCAGAGCACAGACAGGACATCCAGCATCCTTCCTCCCTGCAGCTGCAGAGGCTTAGCAGGACCAGCCATCGTTTTGTAACACTGACCTCCCTCCCGTTCCTGCCTCTTTTAACACAAGAATAGCAAACCTTTCAGCCTGCTTCCACATCAGGGTCTTTCTGTGCTTATCATTTTGACCCTGACCATTTCTGCAGTATCCCCGTCCCTGGTGGAGTGCCCTCGACTGTCCTTAATAGAAAGACTTTAAAATATTTGCTATAATATTCCTCTTCTCTATATCTCTGCTTCGGTTGCTTTATTTGTTTTATCTGTGCCGAGCAGCACAAATCTCCAGCGGATTGTCCATGCTCAGGTTTTGTGGCTGACCCTCCTGGAGCAGCCGAACGCCCACCTAGCTCCTCTGTCCCCTTGCGAGGGTATTTCTTTGCATTTATCCACACGCAGCTTCATTTATCATCCTGCCACCTATTCGCCCATCTTGAGATCTCAAGACTCTTCTGTGCTGTGAACCAGTCTAACCAGCTCAGTACCACCTCCAGTTTCCCATCCCAGTGCCTTACCCTCTTTTCTGGGTGAAAACACCACCAGATGGAGCCTTTTTGCCACGATGAAAATGAACTCCTGATTGTCAGCATCCTCTTCTCTTAATCAACCCCATTGAGGACGTGTCACTGTCCCCCAGGCTCGTTGTCTGGTTTGGTCGCATCTCCAGCAGGACTTTTTCCCAGGACCTTGGAAATAAACCAGCACAGCAGCTTTTATTCACTACTTCACCCACACACTCCAAGAACTCTAACAGGCTGGAGAGAACTTTTGCCTGTACAGAAAGCCATGCTGCTTGGAATTTATTCTCATCTTCCAGAGGAGGTGCTTCACCTTGCAAACCAAACTCAACTGTGAGGCCAGCACACTTGAAAAAAAAAAATCCAAACACATTTTTTCAGCTTTATGGTATGTGATCAAGCCTTAGTAAAGTCCTGGGTGCCAGGACAGGGAAGGGAACTTTTAAAATAGGTGCTGTAGGAGAGGAAAGTTTCCATTTTATCCATTTTCTCAGGGGATTTGCAGGGAGGATTGTCTCAGGATGTCAGCACATTATCTCCCTCTGCTCTCACCTCTCCTAGCCTTCCCGACACTGGTTACCCAGTGGAAAAAAAGCTTGAACTGGGACTGTGAATGGGCAATTGGTCTGTAGTTCTGTGTCCTGTCACTGGATGGCAACAGCACTGCAGGGACAGCCACCCGTGTGCTGGCTGTGAGGGCAAAGAGGGGGGAAAACCCCCCTCCAGGACCCCTCTTTGTCCAGGGGACCCCAGCGTCCATCAGCTGGGGGTGTGCACCCTGCTGTGCCCCGCAGCATCACTGGTTTGTACTGGAGTGCTGCTGGGGAAAGTGCTGAGGGCTGTAGGGGGGCAGGATTGGATTTGCTGGGCTCAGAGCTGGACAAACTTGTCCCACCCCAGAAGCTGCTGCTGGCTGTAGGGTTGGTGGCCCCTCTCCAGAGAGCCCCAGCAGGTATCTACCTCGAAGCCTCACTCACAAGGGGCCTGGACAAGGTACCACGGGCCACCTTGACCATTTGCAGAAGGCTTTTGCTCTGGGACTGGCAGTGCCAGGAGCCTTTTTTTTTAACCAAAAAAAAAAAAAAAAAGCACATCTCTGCTAAAGAAGCAAGAGCTCCAGATAAAACCACCTTCTTGGAATACCCCAGACTTCCCTTCGAGGGCTGAACCAGCCCCTTGTAGGAGAACAAACCCACCCAATGCACTGAACAGCGGGCTGGCCCTGCTGCCACCTTCCCCACCACCACCGTGCTACTGGGGCAGACTGGTCCCGGGGCTTGGGCTTCTTCTTGCCCTGGTGAAGAAGAGAAACAGGGGTGGGGAACCTCCAAATGCAGGCAGAAGATGAGGATGCCATGGCTGTCCCAAGGAGAGGTTGTTCACTGAATCATTGGGCTGGAAGGAAGGTCTTACCCCGCTGCCAGCATCGCTGCAGGGTCGGGTGGGCAGCTTCCGAGCCAACGTGCCTCCTAGTGTCAGAGACCCACGCTGGGGCTGCGTCTGGGGAAGGACTGGCTCCGTGCGATGGGTTTTACACATCTACTTGAAATCACACTGTTCATTCTGGTTCTTCCTTGCCTTTCTCACATCATCACAGTGTTTCCCACCCCTCCAGGAAGCCCCAGTCTCTCCCAGCACTGCAGGAAGGGGATGGGGTGTATGATGGAGCAATAAAGCGTTCTCTGCACTGACTCTGGAGGGGAGGGACTGCTAAACACCCTTTTTTCCCAAGGGGAAGGAGGAGCACAGGTTGTCCCAGTAGCAGCAGGGAGATGGGGAACGAGCTCTGTCTGCAGGCCAGCCTGTCCCCAGCACAGGTCATCTTTCCATAGCAGGCAAAGGGGCTGTGGGGATCACGGTGGGTTGCTTTTACCTGTAAAAAACATTTCTTTCATAAATATTCTGTTTTTAAATGATGTAATATATATATGTATGAAAATAAAAATGGTACATGCAGTACAAACTCTTTTCCTGGCTCTGTTGAGAGTTTTTTTTAACAGCAGCTGTACTCCTTTGCAGGATGCTCTAGGGTACGTTGTAGGTTCAACTGCCCTATTACTTTAGGGGTACCAGACCTTCTTACACTTCTTCTAGCACAAAAAGCTTGATGGGGAGAGAAATGTGCTGCTGAAGCTTGCTTTGCCATCCCCTGTGAAGGCTGCAGGGATGAGGAAGAGATCTCTGCAGCCATCTGCTGTCCCATCAGCTGCTCCAGCTGCCCAGAAGCTGGGGATCTTCTCTCTGACCTCCCCGGCAGGAAACAATCAGGAGAGGAAATTATAAAGGAAAAATCCATTACAGAGAAGTGCAACAGGATCCTCAACTGCCATAAAACACTCCAGGAAACAAAAGGGAAATGTGTTCTTATCAGAAAAGCCCAGCGTGTACGAGACAGGGAGCTGCTCCCGCTTTCCTGTACTGGGATGCCAGCAACACCTCCTGCTAGGTGACAACCCCAACTGACTGGTGCTGCTGGGCAGGACTGGGGCTGGCACAAAGATGGAAACTGGGGCTCCTGCAATAATCCCTGTCCTGGGCTGCCTTTCCCAAATACCCACCCAGACCCCCAGACTAGGGCACTCTCACCAAGACAGGGCACAACCTCACACCAAGCTGCCCTTGATCGTTCCCTCTCCTGCACTGCTCTCCTTTGCTCAGGGACAAATCCAGCCACTTACCTGATTTTTTTACCCCATGCAGGACCTGTTTGGATGCCAGCTTCCATCAATCACTCCTACTGCACTGCAGGCCTCCAGCAGTGCCTGTAAGGGAGAAAAGAAACAGGGAATGCTGGGGGGGGACCAGGATGCTTTAACAGCACAGGGTGGGCTGTCACAGCTGGGACCATGTGCCTTGTTAATGAGCCCAGCCTGGTAATAAGCACAGACACACCCCACCTGTGCTAATGGCCCCCAGTCATCACAGTTAACCCCAGTCATCCCAGTTAACCCCAGTCATCCCAGCTTGCAGTCACTTCTGCTGATACATTCCTCACTTTTGGGGCTGGGAGGAATGTCCCCTTGCAGCCCCAGTCTGTTGGTGACAGATCATGGTGGGAGGCAGAACAGCACCGCTGTCATCGTTCAGCCAGCTCAGTGACCAATCCAAGTGACCCCACAGCTCCCATCCCCGCCCTGTCCCATCCCACATCAGCACGAACACATCTGTCTATCCAACAGCTTCGTGCCGGTCCCTCTCCTGCTCCCTGGGTGCCTGGATTTGCCATTCCTGGATGCCAGGATGCCTGCCAAGATGATCCAGGAGCAGAAGGTGCCGGGGGGTCTGAACCCAGGCCATGCCCTTTTTCTGCAGAATTAATCCTGGGGAATGTCTGTGGGAGTGAAGGAAGGAGAGGAGATGAAGGCTCCGGTTATAAATTGCTGGAGAAAGGACGAGTGGGGGCTCAGGCTTTCCATAGAACCAGCCAGTAGCAGATTAAGCATCAGAATCTAAATAAATATTTACCCTCTAGTTCCTGGTCTCTATAAATAGCCAGAGGACGCAGTGGTCAGTTGGTACTTTGGGATCGCTGCCGCGGGATTTGAGGAAGGTGAGAGCATCCCCAGCCAGGCGACCCCACGCATCCCTGGCTGCCTGGCCCTGCACACACCAACGCGATGCTGAGGCTCCGTCCCCTGTGTCGCTGCCTCTCTGTGCAAGTAAAGGTTAAACGTGAACAAAAGATTAATGACCCTAATTAAAGAGCCAGCTGTAATCCACTTTGTGTCCTGCCCCAAAACCAGATCAAGCTCCTAATTAAATTACAAAAAAAAAAAAAAATTTAGGCCACAATATTATTGAAGGATTAGCCTTTGGCCATTCAAATAGAATTGACCCTAAACCAGAATCCAGAATCTGGCAGCGATCTAGATCTAGATCTGGTATCTGAGATGGGTACGTTGTCGCTAAAACTGGGTCAAACTCTGAACCACCACGAGATGTGCGGAAATAAAGGCTTTTCTGGTTTCCCAGGATGTGAAATGAGAGTGGGCAGGAGCTGGGAAAATCACACTTGGATTTATCATCTTGATTTTTTAAATAAAAACCCTTCTCTCCGAGGCAGGTTTCCTCCATTTGGCGTGTTTGAAGATGCGCAGCCCCCAGCAAGACTCAGCCACTGCAGTGTCAGGGCTTCGCTTCCTCCCCAGGGCTCGCTCGCATCCATCCATCTCACGCCTCATCTCTGCCGCCGATATCTGGGACCTGGCTGCATGGCCACAAACCGATTGAAGGGAACAGACTTTGACCTCCCAGCTGAGAGGCAGCCCGTGCAGCGGTAAAACCCCCCGATCGACACGACTGGCACGAGCCCCTCCGCCGGCAGCGCCATGAGAACAGCACCCAGCGGTTTGCTGAGCTGGGTTTTTTTTTTTCCATCCTGTGAACTGGCAGCCAGGGATGTGGATTCTTCTCCCATTTATTCCTCATTCCCAGATCTCCCTGCCTTTCCCTGAACAACCTCCCTGAGCCATGGGGGTCCGGGAAAATTCAAGAGAAGACCACCCTGGGGGTGTATCTATGGGGGTGAGCTAGGTCCAGCAGATGTGACCCTCCCGGCGCGGATGGAGCTGAGCTCTGCTCTGCTTTCCTGGCAGTCACACAGCTTCTGGAGTCTGTCCAGATACGGGGAGCTCTGGCAGAGCAGTTTCACGCCTGCACTCGATGCACCGTTGAGACATCCATCCCCTTATCAGCGGGCGGCTGTGGGGATGCTGCAGCAGCCCAATGCCCTTGGGTGGATCTCCGCTGTAAGAGGAGGAACCTCTGCTGCCACTGTTACGAGACCTGATTCAGCACAAAGCAAGAAATAAATTCAGTTTTCTACTTACACCGGTCACTGAAGGAGACCAAACCGTGACACTCTTTACACAAGCCGCGTTTCTAATTCAGAACTCCTCTCCCCAGCAGTACCCTCGCGTTTCCTTGAACCGTGTCTCTGCCCATCAACTTGCTCCCCAGAATAGTCCAGGGAAGCACCCTGGGATTTACTGTGTGCTGATTGTGCTCGTCTGGGGGATTTACACCCGTGATCCAGGTGGGGTTGTTCTACGCTTACTCTGCAGAACCTGGACCCGGGGTCAGGGAGCTGGGGTCTGGCTGGCTCCGATGACACCCTCTGCGCGCAAGTGGCACAAGATCTTTCACAAGCCGTTTTCTTTGCAATCTTCTTGCAAAAATCTGCAGCTAAACAATGACAGCACATGTAACGACGACGGCTCAGCTGCATTTCCTTAGAAATGAAAGGACCACCGAGGCAGCCAGCAGCAAGGCTTTGCCAAGGCAGCAGCTTTCTAAGAGGAAATGAGTCATTTCTAGCAGCTGGCACTTGCCAATGAGGGAAAAGCAAAATTCTGGCACTGCAAAGCTTGCTCAGACTTTGATCCTTGCCTTTAAAGCAATTCCTAGATGCTCATTTTGTTATTTGCAAGCTGTGCTACTCCGGCCGCATCCCTGACCTTGTTACTCCCTGACGCAGATGCTGTCAGTTTATTCACCCATCTCTACATCTGGGGAAAAAATAAAGAAAAAAGAGACGGACTTGTGACAACCCACTAACAAAAAATCCCAAATGGAGTTCCTAAATAAGAATAACAGCTTAAGAAAAGAATAGTCACTTCAGAACAAATAAATGAAAAAACCCACATCTGTCACATCTTCCCAGTGTGCCTTGAATTAATAAATCAGGGCGAAGACCCTGCCACTGGACAGCCGGGACAGCAGCTCCCTTCCTTCGTCATCATCACCAGCAAAACAAACCCTGCAGGTTGGTTAGTGCCCTTCCCTAATATCAAGACAATTCTTGTTTCCAGATTTTGGGTTGGCAGACCCTGGAAGAGCCCTTGGGAAGGACCCTGACCCTGATGGTCGCCCCATCCTGTGCAGGAACGAGGCGGCCGGTCTGCTGGAGTTCCCCATTCCCTGCCTGCTGCCACTGGTCCCCGTTTCCCAGTTCCCAGCTGAACAACCCAGGTGGGGAAATACCAGAGAGATTTCTTACAGCTGCAGAAAACACAGCTAATGTCCCAGAGGTTATTTGCTGCTTTTTTAAGACCTGAGGGAGGTAAGTGCTGCCCCTTGGTTTCTGTTTTTCCTCTGAAAGCACCAGTGGGAAAAGCCTCTCCCCGATTTTTTCCTGACTGGTGACCATCACGCCCTTCCGACAAAGCCTTGCCCGGCTGGAAATCCGCTGCGGTGTAATTTAGGGCACATCAGCACATGAAAGTGAACTTGATTTAAGCGAGAGCATCACTTGAAGCCGCAATAGCTTTTCTCAATTAACTCTGCATGTAGGAAAGACCTTGAAACGCGTTTTGAGCCGCATTATAAACCCCTTTGTGCACACTGTTATTCTGCCTCACTTCAAACCCGACACCCCAGCCTGACATTAATACAAGGGTTGCGATCACGGCTTGGTAAGACATAACCAAGCAGCTGAGCCATAATAACACTTAACTCACTGCAACACAACACCCTGCCAGCGACTCTCTACCATTTCTGCAGCTTTTATTTTTTTTTCTCTCTGAGACAAGAGCCAGCCCTCTGCACATCCCCAGGTCCCATCCTCCCAGTGCCAGAAGCCCAGCATCCCAGTGTGCACCAGGCAATCCGACGGATGCCACGGCACGGCGTGGTCAGGGATACTGGGGTGATGTTCTTGCTCTGATTTGACTGCTGCAGGGCAAAATTAGTGCTGCCAAGTGCTCCAGTAAAGCAGGTATTACTGGTCACGGTAGTTGAAGGCAAAATATTTGATGTCACATTAGCGCTGGGCTGGGTCCATGCATGTGGTTAATTAAAGAGGCTCAGCTAGAGAGCGGTAATTTGTTAAGCTGCATAACCTAATTGCTTGCAGTCATCTGCCTATCGCCGCACTATGCTACTCCTAATATGAAAGAAGGCGTTGAACCGTGTCCGTTAAAATTTATTCTCTTGGCTGCTGGGGTGCAGCTTTGGCGCACAGATAAGACCCAACCATCCGCTGACGGTTATCAGCCGTGGGCAGCTCCATACCCCAGCCCTCACCAGCAAACAAACAGTGCTACGAGAGGCTCCAATGTTCAAAATTCACCTCGGGACTCAGCCTGGCCCTTCAGCTCAGAGCTGGGCATGGGGAGAGCTCTGCAGGGTGCAGAGACCCCAGCCATGGGGGTGCAGGGGATGCAGAGACCCCAGCCATGCCCAGCCATGGGGGTGCAGAGACCCCAGTGATGGGGGTGCAGAGACCCCAGCCATGGGGTGCAGAGACCCCATCCATGACAGTGCAGAGACCCCAGCCATGGGGTGCAGAGACCCCAGCCATGGGATACAGAGATCCCAGTAATGGGGGTGCAGAGACCCCAGCCATGGGGATGCAGAGATCCCAGTGATGGGGGTGCAGAGATCCCAGCCATGGGGGTGCAGAGATCCCCAGCCATGGGGGTGCGGAGACCCCAGTGCATGGGGGTGCAGAGACCCCAGCCATGGGGGTCAGGGTGAGCCTGGTCCTCCCTGCGGCAGGGAGACATCAAAGGCTGAGCCCTAAAGAAATTAGTCACCTTCTGTGCTATTCATCTCCCACCAGTTTGTTCCTGTGATTAGCTCTAACGAGCAAGGACCAAGAGATGAGTTTGTGCCTCGCAGAAGGGCCGGTCCCTGGGCATCCGCATCCCGCAGCCTCCTGCAGCCAGGACTGTTCAACACTCCGAAACTGGGTTTTAATCCCAAGAACGGTCTGTTTTAAAATTCCCTCTAGTGGAGAGAGGGTGGAAATTCAATCTGCACGGTTCAGCTCACCCAGCATCAATCCCCAGCCAGGTTCTGAGGGGCTGTGAGCTCCTGCGCTGCCCAGGGCCACCTCAGCCCACGTGGGGAAAAAAACCCAAGCGACCAGCTGGAAATTCTTATTTCACTTCTTATTATCCGGAATTTTTATTTCAACGTACCTGAAAACTTTTAAAGACGAGCCTTTATTCATTAAAAATAAAACAAGGATTTTTTTTTTTAATGGCTTTTCATACTCAAGAATGAAACGCTTTATTCTGCAAAGTCAAGGCTGGCAGGTCTGAGCTGTTCAGAAGATGGTGATTGCCATGAAGGTTCCTCCCTGGCCGTCGCCGTGTCCTTTGCAGCAGCTCGGTGAGCACACTCGCGCTCTCATCGGTGGCAGACAAACCAGGACAACTTTATTGCCGATGTAAATCAGCGAAGCTCCGCTGGGCTCCGAGGAGCACTGCAGATTTATGCCAGGAGCTGACCCGGCATCTCTATTTTCAAAACTAGGGCAGATTGAAATATGCTGGGATTCAATAATATATTCAGGTTAACAGGGCTTTTATATTTGGGCAATTAATCTTGCGCAGACTGAGAACCTCTTGGGACAACGTGCAAAGGTTGCTAAGAAGAGGCAAACAAACACAGTTGTGTAACTCCGCTCCCCCGTGTCTTCTTGCACGAAAACACATCGCAGGGATACGGCAGAGATCTGAAACCCAGCGGTAATATTCCTTTAATAATCAGAAGCATACACGGGATAGAAAGGCTCTAACGAAGAGGCAGCATTACCTCATCTTGCATTACTGTAAAATGATTCAAACCAGAACTATTGAGACATAAATCTGGGGCAACAGAGGAAAGCCGATATGGTGCCAGAGAAAGTCTTTCCGGTTTGTTGCAGGGCTGCTCCCCACCACGGTGTGTGCGCACGTGGGGAAGGGGAGGCCCAGGGCACTTCTCACGGTCATCGTTACCTAATGAACACCGGAGCAGATGCTGCTCGGTCCAGACAAGCCAGGTGCACCCCAGCTTCTGCAGCCACCTGCCCACGCCACGGCACCCATCCTGCCGTGATCCACTTTGGGCAAACACGTTACATTTTACCCATTTTTCCACATCCCTCCATCTCATCACTTTCCCCTCCCTTTGCTCTCAGGCTCCAGTAGGGCTGATACACGACTTTCACACCTCTAACTGCCTCTGCTATTTTTTTTTTTCCTCTTTGCATTTGCTGTTCCCCAGTCAGGCAGCATCATCCCCAGATTTACTGACATCCTCGTCATTTGTCCCTTAGTTTGTAATTTTTCCAGCATATTACACTCTAAAGTGACCTGGAAACACAACTGCCACATTCCCAGCAAACCAGGACTCGAGTCCAGGGAAGGAAATATCACCAACTACAAACTGTTGAGTTTCTTGCTTTCTGGCCAAGCTGCCAAAGCCCAGGGAGGGCGATGCTCCCCAGCCATCCGAGCGACGAAGTGTCTGACTGCGATGGAAACCATCCCGTCGCACAGAGGAGCAGCATCGCTGCGTGCCAGAAGTTTCCAACCCCAAATAGTAACAGACTGGGAAGGATACGCAGGTGGCTGCTGCTTGATTAATGCCTGCTGCATCTGTTATTTCAAAGTGGCAATTACACTGTATAAACACCCCACTGGAACAGCAGCGCATCGATTTACCCTAGCTGAAAATCTCTCCCTTTCCACCTTTTTTTTTTTTTTATTCCTTCCTTTCTCCTCCCACAAAAAATAATTTCCTTCTGAGCCCAATAACACAGCAGATCTCATTGGTGTCACGTTCTGCTAGGAACCAGCAATTCTGCCCCTGGCCGTGAAATTCAGGTAATGACCCAGAACCGAAGTAAATTAGTGTTTAATTTCCCATCCCTGGCAGACAGCTTACTAATGAAAATTGATTTCTGGATCTTTTTCTTTTTCATTTAACATCTTTGTGTAATGTCTTTATTCTCGATTCAAGCGGTTTCCGGTGAATCCAAGCCAAAAGGCTCGTGTAGAGGCGACCACCGAGAGCATCTGGTTAGTCAGGGTTGTTCAGGGACATCCCTGCACACGCAGCAGGTGCCTTCTGTCCTGGGACAAGCTCTGGGACAGATGGAGTAAATCACCAGAGCTCGCATCCTTGTAAAGCACAGAGTTCCTGCTGTATGGACCTGCGCCCTTACGCACCAGCTCTGATCCAATTCCCACCTTCATTTATACATGAAAAAATTTAATTTATACTTTTCCATGCCTCATGCACTCTGCTCTCCAACCCAGGGGTGAGATGTTTGTCCCCAAACCAAGCCAGGAGCCTCCAATGTCCCATCCCCGCAGTGTCCAGACCCCGGAGCACCCAATGTCCCATCCCCGCAGTGTCCAGACCCCGGAGCCCCCAATGTCCCATCCCCGCGGTGTCCAGACCCCGGAGCCTCCAATGTCCCATCCCCGCAGTGTCCAGACCGCGGAGCCCCCAATGTCCCATCCCCACAGTGTCCAGACCCCAGAGCCCCCAATGTCCCATCCCCACAGTGTCCAGACCCCAGAGCCCCCAATGTCCCATCCCCACAGTGTCCAGACCCCGGAGCCCCCGATGTCCCATCTCCTTGGTGTCCGGACCCAGGAGCCTGTCCTGCCCCCCGCTCTGTTGCCCAACCTCCCCAAACCCCCCTAATTCTTCCCGACCGTGGGCTCTCTTGTGTAATCTGACCCAGCCACGCCGCACGCACACACACCCTTTTTCCTGCTATTTAGGTAAAACCCAGCTGACAATTTCTTCATCGTAGAGCAGCACCAGCACTAGGGGCAGAGGCTGCCCTTGGATGTCCAACCCTTTTTCTTTGGAAGGACGAGGAAGGCAGCAAGAGACGGTAAGGTTTTTTACAGCTCCTACCCCGTTAAGTTATAAAAGCTGGGAGACAAAATAAGGTTTTATAAGAGCGCTGTGTTATTTCCAACCCTCAGTTACTTCTGCCGTCTGTCAGGTTGGTCTGGTAACTACAAAGGAGTTGGGAGGAAGAGGAGGTAAAAATCTACTTTTCCCATTTTCCTTTGTGGAGGAACCAAAGCTCAGCTCGTGCTGGTTTATGCTTTAAAAGCAGGACTGAGGGCTATTATTTTTCTGAGTGTTCAGTTGATTTTCTGGTTCCATAGACACTTTAATAGCGCTATAAATTGTCTGGTAAAGGAATTGTTAGTTAGAGATGGTGTCTGGGGTGTTTGTTCCTTATTGATGTGTAAATTGGCGCGTCCTGCTGGCGCGCGTTTCTAAAGATGAATGCTTTGGACCATGATGATAATAATAACGATTAACACAGGCTATAGCCAAGTGTTAATTGTGAATTAACATCCCCCAGCAGTCCTCCCCTCCTGCTCCCTGTTCTCAGGGATGTTTCTCTGGGCGAGGGAATTTTCTGCGCCTCTTTCTCTCCTTGCTAAACCCACCCTTTCCCAAGTGCACTGTGCACAAAACTCGTGGGCTGCTGGCGAATGCGATGTGTTATCCCCAGTGAATGCTAATTCACGTTTAATTCCTCAATGGATCAGAAGCGCAGGTGAACAGAGGGAGCAAAGGAGGGGGGACAGAGGAGCGGCAGGTTCGCAGCCCAGCTGAGGATGACGGCAGCGGAGATGCGGGACGGGGTGGTGTCCTCGGAACAGCTGCCTTGTGTGGGAGCACGATGTAATTATTAAAGTCGATGTTCCTTCCTTTTGTGCAAGAGGAAGACAGTGAGCAAATGAAGAAACCGCTCTTGTGGCTCAGAGTTCCTGCATACGGAGCTGAGAGCCTACCTCTGCCTGCTGGGGCCGCAGGGAGGGTTCACTGGGGGTTCAAAACCTGCTGTAAGGGTCTTGGCTTAGACCTCACTTAAAATATAGATCCGTAGTGAAGGGATTAGACCAAGTCAGAATGGACGGGAGGTCCTGGGCATGATCTGTCTGGGTTTTCCTCTTCCGAACAGCATGCAGACGGGAGATAACGGCGCTGCCGAGGTGCGTAGCCTCCGTGGACACACGTTAGAGTTTGCACGCTGTCCGGCTCGGGCACTGGGAGGGGGAATGAGGAAAGTAACGGCAGGCTCGTCTCCTGAGGATATAACCACCTCAGCTGAACCCTGCCACACGAGTACTGTACGAAGCCATGAAACAGCGGGGGGGAGGGCACTTTGCTGGGTAGATCAAGGGGAAAAATGTAACGGTGACAGAGATAATCGCCCTATCTCAGAGAGCGGAGATGGGCAGAGGGGAGCCAGCGGCAGAGCTGAATACGGAATTAAACGCTTACCTTCCGCCTTAGAGACTAAAGCGGAGTATGGGCAATTAGAGAAAAAGCTTGAAAGATCAAAGTAGGGAAAAAATGTCCTTTTAAAGGGATAATAATTTTTTTTTAACTTACAACAGGCAAAAGGCTATTTCAAGGAAGGATGTGGGCTTATACTGTTGGTTTTACTGTCCTGCCTCACGTTGGAGGTTTCCTTGGCTGGCTCATTAATAGAAAACAAATACCTGCTTGGTATGAGAAGCTGAAAAAGCCTTCATGGTGTCCATCTCGCAAAATCTTCCCTCTTGCTTGGACTGTCCTGTACACCGGCATGGGGTAAGTCCTGCACAGCGCTCCCTCTCTGCTGCTGCTGCCTCTGAGACACAGAACAATCCTTTCAAACACTGTCATTTGCTTTTGGGATATCCCTTGTACCTGAATCTGCCAGGCATGCCAGGTATGCTTATTCCCAGCAGATGACGTACAGCCTGAGCCAAGTTCTGGGCTGTTCCTCAGATGCACACCGCAGCAATGCTTTTGGCCAGGGGCACAGCCCACGCTCAGCTTTGTAAATGGATTTTAAACCAGTCGGATGAACCACGCAGGTAGAGCAACCTGGGCTGGTGGGAGTGTCCCTGCTCATGGCAGGGGGTGGAACTCGATGGCCTTTAAGGTCCCTTCCAACCCAAACCTTTCCATGGTTCTATGGGACAGGCAATGGGCTTGAGAGCAGCGAGGGACGTGGATGCAATGGTTGTGCAAATCCGACTGTCCCTGTTGCAAACTTTGTCTGTATCAGGGGTTTGCTCACTGCAGGACACTAACGTGGTTCCCTCCCCACAGCTATGCCTCCTACCTGATCTGGAATGACCTGGGTGGCTGCAGCAGCAAAGCCATCGTCCCGCTCGGCCTCTACGGGGCTCAGCTGGCCTTGAACTGGGCTTGGCCGCCCTTCTTCTTCGGGGCACGCAACCTGAAGATGGTAAGGTGTCCAGCCAGCCATCCATCTGCTGGGGGCTTGTTTGCCAGTGTCCCTGCCATGGGTTTTGGGGCTGTTTGGGGGTTTTGTAACGAGTATTATGCAATTGTAAAGAGAGCTGCAAGGGGAGCTTTTGCTCCACTATAACTCCTGCTGCACCTGGTTCTGGACAATGCTATCGGTGCCTTCCACCCCTCGTCCTGCTCTTGCTGTGCAGATAGCCAGGCTGAGCAGAGCGGGGCAGGAGATCAGGGAGTCAATAGCGCAGCTGCTGCATCTCCCAGTTAAGGATTCGGGGGGAGAGATAAGTCCTGCTGGGCGTCACACCCTGCACCGGCAAGCAGCAAAGTCAGCATCCCTGGGGGGGATACTAGCTGTGCATGGCTTATCGAGCAAATGCAATGCCCTGGGCACTGCAGAGCCTGCGGGGAGGATGTGCACGAAGGTGAGGCATAGCTGGGTTTGTGTTATACTCGAAAAGCACTTGCCTCGGGTGCCAAGGCCCAGAGGTGATGGGGTACAGAGTGGGATTTTTATTTCCATCCGCATTTGGCCACTCTGGATGAAAGGTACATTTAGGAAGTTAAGTGCTAACAGGCATGGGTGCTAAGGTAAAGCATGTTTGTGATGTGTCTGCACAGGCATCAGCAGCAGAAGGGGGCACTGACATCCCAAACAGGGCATTAACCTGCAGAACTCAATAATGAACAAAAAAAATTAACAATCTTGGCTCCTGGTGTGCTGCATTCAGATCTCTTGTTAGAGTCCAGAGCCTGGGGGCTGGGGTCACTCCTTTTCAGTGCCAACCCCCCCCATCCCTATTCCGTCTCACCACCTGTAGCAGCACAGCTCATAGTCGTGCTGGGAGGGCTGCTGGGTGTTCCCCAGAGCCAGCGCCAGAATCATTGTCCTCTCTCTGCTCCAGGCGCTGATCGACATCCTGTGCCTGGACGGCCTGGCCATCGGCACGGTGTGCTCCTGGTACCCCATCAACAAGGTGGCGGCGCTGCTGATGGTGCCCTACCTGGGCTGGCTGGCCATGGCCACCTGCCTCACCATCCGCATCTGGAAGGACAACCCCGAGCAGAAACCAGGGAAGAGCGAATAGGAGCCGGGCAGAAACGAAGGCGTTTTGTCAAAGTAAACTGATGTGAACCAAAATCTAATAATTTGGGGGGTTCATTTAGGGACTGGCATCAGAACATGTCTCCTCCTCCTCTCACCGTCCTCGTGGCTGTGTAAAACAAGGATTGTCCCGCGTGCTCCTGTACCGTAACCATGCATCCTTACCCTGGCAACTATTTTCTCCAGCACCGGTGAGGTTTGGGGGCTGCAGCTGTACAGTGACCTTAATGCTATCAGGTCACACTCCAGTAGCCAAATTAGGAACTCGTGATGCCAGCAAAATTCAGAGCAGAAATCCTGGACAACCCCCCAAAACTGCTACCGTTGCCCCAGAGAGCAGAACTTGTCCATACCCATGGTAAATCCCATCTAATTTTTTAAAACTTACTTGATTTCTTTGCTATTTGTGCTGTTGCTTAATTTTCACGTATCCCCTGGTTTGTGTTTTATATTCTTTTTATCTGTCAGCTGCTGAGCGAGCAGTAATCTGTCTCGTTCTGCTGGTGAAGGGAGACTGGGCTCCTTGACGTCTGTTCGGGGAGTATCGCACGTCTCGAGTCTCATGCTCCAAGGTAAAGCAGCAACGATCAGAATGCAAATGCTTCTCCCAAGAGGAAATTTCTCTCTCCCACCTCTGTGTGCTATTCCTCATAAAAAAAAAAAGAAAAACTAACATCAGTGCCTTTGAAAAAAAAACAACTTTAAATGTTGTTTTTTAAGTACAGAAACACGAGAGCCTTTGTAAAATTTAAGAGCTTGCTCACACTGCCTTCAAGGTTGTAATTACAGGATTGGCAAAAAGCCCCATGTCAAGGCTGTCAGGTGCAGTGCAGGTATTTCATCCCAGAGTTTTTCCATTCCTGAACGTTTTTAATCAGGAAAGGTCGAGATACAAGTATTTCCCGAGAAATGGGACCAAGCCACGACAGATCAGACACAAAAGGTGCACGGAGCAGCCCTTGTCCGTCCTTTATTCTGGCCCTTGCCTTGGACAGATCTGAACCTTAGATGTTGCTGTGCACAGAGAATATTTACTACTATTTTTTAATTGATAGAAGCAATGGATGTGAAGACAAGCGGTAGGTGGATCTTTCTGGCAGCTGACTGTAGACGACAGTGGGTGGGTACCCCTGCAAGGGGTGGGGTAGGAGGGCTGAGCCGGGGGTGTAAAATAAATTGTATTTGCTTTTAATAAAACCAAGCTACTTTTGGTCCGAGAATAAACAAATCCAAGTTATTCTTGTTTTACTGGTTTGTGCTCTGGCTCCGAAGGGAAGGGGCTGGGCAGCAAGGCTCTGCAGGGCCAGACTCACTCCTGGGTAGATGTCAGCAGTAAATGGGCTGGGGGGGGGTTGAGACTAAAGGTCCCAAAGGTTTCTTCAGCCCCTACACAGCAGACTTAGGGATGCATCCCTATGACAGGCTCCTCCGTTATCCCTCACCCACAGCTTCATGGTAAAGATGACAATTCTGGGGTTTGGGGTCCTTCCTGAGTCACATCAAACCTGATTTTTAGGGATGCTGAACAGTCCCACATCCCACCCACGTAAAGGGCAGAGCTGGGGCCAAGAAGCACAAACACCAGGAGCTGAGAGCAGCTGAAATTTGCGGTACTTTTTAAAAATCTGGTCATGTATCTTGTGTCATTTTGATCCCACCCATTATTTTTCCCTCCTAGCGACAGGACACCTTTCTCCAGGACTGCTGCTGCAAGCACATCACCGTCATCTCCCGAGTAACAGCTGCATAAGGACAGGCCATTGAACGGATGGGGCTGTAAGCAGCAGCAGGACCATAAAGCACGAGCACTGCAAGCAGCTCGAGAAAGATCATAAGCTACTTAAAAAAAAAAAAAAGTCCTATATATTTCAGGGTTTTATATAACTGTGTGTTACCACTGAGCTTATTTACAGCGACGCCTCTCCTGTATCCTCCCAAAAGCCACATGCCAAAGGGCAGGAAGACATAAATTATTTTTTCCTAAAAAGAAGCTAATATCTAGGCTGGAGATTCAGTTCAGTGGAGTTCAGAATGATTTAGGGCCCCTGAGCATCACTGTGTCTGTCCTTTCCCAGTTGGGGAGGCAGAGCCAGGAGGAACCGCGATGAGCAGAGCCACCTAGTGAAGCCAGGGGGGATACAGCAGGTTTTGCACTGATCCCCACTGCGGAAAAGGGGAAAAGAATTCACTAAATCACATTTAAGTTGGTAAGTGACTCTAGATCAAACCTGCAAGGGTTTAATACCATTTCCAAATAGAAATATATGGATACATCTTTGATCAGCTTTTAGAAATTAGTCCTCTTTCTCCTTCTTCCCATTTTTTTCTGCAGGTAAAGGAAAATCTGGAATTAAGAGTAATAGATTTTTTTTTCATGTTTGCCCACCTCATTTTCCCAACACGCGTGACTATCTGGCTTGTTCTTGTCTTCGTTTCAGTTCCTCTTCCTTCCAGTCCACCTCTAAGTGCACCAACAGCCTCTTGCACTTTCTTGCCGGCAGCAAAAATAGCAAACGTTCCTCCATGCCACATACGTAACAGCTCGAAATCAATTGGCAACGTTAAATTCAGCAAAGCATCCTCTTGTATTAATATTTCAAGCACCATTTAGTATATCGGCTATTTAAACAGACACACTAAAACCTCTTGCACAGAAATAGCTTTAATGACACTGCAAAGTCAGTTATCTAGAAAATCTCGTCGTTATTCTGAGCAGACCAACAGCAGCCCCCGCCCGTGTGGATCCAGGGGGCTCTGGTTTCCCCCCAGTGCTGTGTAACGGGGCTTGTGCCCCTGGTCACGCCGCGGCTGGAGGATGCACGTGGGCACACAGCCCTTGCCCTGTGTTACAAACAGCAAGGGGAAGAAGAAAAAAAACAAACCCAAAAACCAGAGAGGTGCTAGAAATCCAAAGCACGGTTAAGAACCTGGCTTGCTAAAATCCCTAACCCCCCCCCCCAGTTACCTTATGGACGCATACCATGTCCCACCCAGCGTCAGGAACATTCATAACCCACGATGGGACATGTCGCCGTCTACAATATTCAAGCCGTGAGTCAGACAAAGGCCGTGCATTCGTGACAGCTTTCCCAGGGTCGTGGCATTTCGAGAGAAGAGCCAGCTCTCAGATCACCGTGTCTAGCGATGATCCCGCTCTTCTAACTGCAGCCAGTCTTTCCAGAAAGGCGTACTTGATATTAAACCGACCGTTACACTTGATCACAGCCCAAAGGGCACATCCCACGGCCGCTGGATACACACTATTTGTGCATAAACAAAAAAATCTTTCTGCCTTTCAACCCAGCCTCTCCTCCTAAGCCTTGCCTCATTCAATAATTTACCAGCTGGTCCAGAAAACACTCTGGCTTCAGCCGTGAGGAACTTTAATTGATTTGCTGATGTCTGGAGCTATGTTAAAATACAGAGTCAAACGCTAGGAAGGATTTGCTGCTGTGCGTGTGCAAACTTCAGAGAGCTGACTGCGGTCCAGCAGCTCTCCCGCCGCCCCTTCGCTAGCATGAAGAATATAAATTCCTGCAGAATAGAAATTCCTCTGGCTTCCAGCACCTGCAGCATGGCTGGGGCTGCCCTTCCCCTTCGACTGCTCCCAGTAACGCTGCAGCAGCAGCCCAGCAGGATGGAGGTTGTGCTGCTTGGAGCTGTCATTAACTTCCAGTTGGGCTTTGAATTAATCGGAGAGCCAGCAGCGCCTGCCAACAAAGCCGACTCCTTCCCGGCAGCGCGGTACCGGGCGGGCGAGGGTTGGGGATGGCAAGGCAGGTTTTAGCTGGGAAGATAAGGAGGGGAGAGCATCGCTTATCTCTGCCTGCCCCGCGGCTCGGTTCAGCTCTGGGTTGTGCCTTTCACCCTGCGCAGAGGGATGCAGGGACCGTCCAAGTCCATGGGACTCTGCAGTGTCCCACACCAGGGTTTCCTGTCCCTTCTTGTACATCTTGGCATCGGGGTCCTGCAGCGGGAGGGGGGGGGAACGAGTGAGAGCCCCCAGGGGCTGAGGGAAGGAAAGCTGCTCTCTGCACATCACTGTCAGAGCGTTTATTTATTTATCACGTAACGGTAGTTACAGCTGGAAAAAGCAGGAGGGGGATTGCTGCCAGACAATGTCTCTAGGGAGATGTTTTGTTAGTGCCACCAGCTGTCCCCTTGGAATAGAGAGCACGTCTCAGCCATGACTCACCCAGCCAGTGTCTTATTTCACTCTCCCATCTATCCAAAAATGTTCCTCCAGCCCGAGAACGCAGTCAAAGCCTCCTTTTCCTGGCAGGGACCTTTGCAGGCAGATCTCTTCTGCTGTGGCTCTGTGATGGGGAACTGGACACCTACTTAAGATGGGAGAATGTCACCAGCTTGTTCAGAGATGCTCTGAAGTCAGTGGAGAAACTCTTCGGGACCTGGATGGACGCAGTATCAGACCTTAGTCTCCAACACTCCAGCAAAGCCAGAAAGCTTCTCCCAAACGGGTTGTTCTCTTGGTTTTGTCCTGCTGGCAGTCACCTCTGCTGGCAGCGTTCCCATGCAGGCAGCTCTTCATGTCCCACTGCAGGCTGGTGTCTCTGGAGTCCACTCCTCCCCATCAACTTCATCCGGCTCCATTCCGGCGTTCTGGCCTCATGGCCTCGACACAGCGAAGGCAAACCTTTTAAAAGAGAGGGACACAGCCTGCCAGATGTTGGGGCACATCTGGCAGGGATGGCGAACGGGCTGGGACAGTGCCACTGGGATGGAGTCGGCTCAATGGCTGGTCCCATGGCTGTGGCGCAGGGCTGTGGTCCCTCCACTGGAGGTTTCCCCAGCTGCATCCAGCGTGCTGGGTATGGGGAGATGCCGTGGGGATCTGCTGGAAGCCAGCACGGTCCAGCCCTTGCCATGGGAATGGGGAGAAGCCACAGGGTGGTTCCCATCCTCCCTCTCCCAACCATCACGTGGATCTTTTCTGCTGCTCTCCCAGCAGAACGAAATTCAGAGTCAACTAAATAAACCATTAAATCAGTGGGAGAGGGGCAGGGTGGAGGGGAACCTCAATAAAAAAAAAGCTGTTTGGCAGGAGTGATGGTTTTAGTTAACACAAGTACCGCTTGGAGGTCCCTGCGTGGGGTGAGCCGTACCCCCAGCCCCTCGCAGCCCCTGTGCCCCAGCGCCTGCTCTGAACCAGCTCAGGGAAAAAAATTTCCATCGCTGGCTTCAGTCATCAGGCCCATGCACGCACGCTCCCGTAGGCAGGCGTGCACTTCGGGGGAACTGGGGTCACTTAAAAACAACCGAACAAAACCGATCAGAGCTTTCATCCCTAGGGCTCTAATGCAAAGTGCCTGATTGACAGCAGCTCGGTGGTGTCCCTTTATATCTCTGGCGCAGGCAGACGCTGCAGGGGGGTGGGTCGTGACTATTTAGCGCACTGCCCTAGATGGAGCGGCGAAGCAGCTGGGGAAGGGCTGGAGAGAGGTAGAGTCTCGATGCCACATTCCCCAGATTAGATTAGAGCTCAGCCCTGAACCCTGCCGAGGGGCCAGGCCAGCGAAAGTTAAAGGCTGCAGGGCAGATGGGACCCTCGGCATCAAGAGCTTCCAAAAATAAAGTGGGTCAGAGGGACTGAAGAGGGTCTGGAATCCTTCTTTGAAGTCGAAGGGTAAGAAGGAAACAAGCTGTCAGTCATTAAGAGAGGATTCCCATCCCCAAAAACACTGCCTGAAATGTCAGAGGTGAGGGTAATTGGACAGGGGAGACGAATTTGCAGCGTAGTTACCATGCAAGAGGAAGAACACTACACCTGCCCTCCAGGAAAGAATTTTAAGTTTATAAATAAATAAAATTCTGCACCGTGAAAATGAAAGATATTTGTTCCCCGGATAGGATGTCTTGGAACTCGTCAAATCCTTGATTGCGCTGTTGTCACAATACTCCCCATGCCAGCTGTGTCAGTCACCAAACAAACAACTCATCACCAGCAAACAGTGCGGGAGGGGGGCTCTGCCCCAGGACCACGGCGTTTCCGTGGTGTTACTAATGAAGAGCTCCAGAGAGGCAGGCTGTTGTTAGCAAGGGGCCTTGGAAGAGTAGCCAGAATTAATTATCGGCAATAATAAATTATTTATCATCTATGATCATGAACTACCTGCCCAATGGCGTCAATCGATTTCACTCTGTGGTGGTGCAGACCCCTCCAAGGAGTCGAAAGAGCTGACTGCAGCAGCACCGCCCGGACCGAGCCTGGCCTGAAAGCAGGTACTCACACCTACACGATTTCTACAGAATACAGTTTATCCTCCTCAAACCAAGAGCAGGTTTAAGACAGACTGAATAACTCCATCAAACCTAGCTTCATATTGCATATTTATCCAAATGTGGATGACGGCGGGTTCAGACCCAAGTGCAGAACCCCAGATACCGGGGATTTGATTTCCAAGATGCTCTGGCTAAGGCATGACTGCTGCTCAGCATTTTCCATTCACTTCCACCCTCATGGCCGTAGCAGGATTAGTTTCCGAGAAAAAATTCACTCGGGTTTTCATTGGGCTTGGTTCACACGGGATTTATACAAACTAAGTGATTTAAATTGAGAGTAAGAAAGTGGAAGAATGCCACATAATCCTGAAGACAAAGACAACCCCCCCAACCCGAACATAAAAACCTCTTTTTAGAGCTCATGTGAAGCTCCATTACCCCTGAGCATCCTCCTAAGTTATCCCAGCCTCTTCAAGAGACCTGCTTGATACAGCACCGAGCAAACCAAACATCCCAAACTCATGACGTCCTTCTCGCTTCAGTTTGTGTGAAAGGCAGATTCCACACCCAGTTCAGGCAAACCCCAGTAAATACCTTCCCAGACTGTCTCCAGCCCGCGGCACACCGCTGACACCGGTCCCCGTTATCCCTGCACAACCACATGCTTCACTCATCCCTTCCATCACCTCTCATCTGACCCATCCTTGGGCTCCAGTGCGATCCCTCGTTCAGCATCTGCATCCTCTGCAGCAGCAAAGGTGAAAGAAAAATAAATTTTTCAAGAATCACTAAGCCCAGCAGCTTTCAAACGCTCACTCTCAGCGGTGTCACCTCTCCCAGTATGCTGGGCACCACTCAAACATTCAAGCAACAGAGAAAAAAAAATACAGACCAAGGGGTCAACGCTCAGTGGATGCACTTGGGATCGCCCTGCACCAGGAATACGGCCCCAATGGGAATTAAGAGGCTGACTTCAGACAATCTGGGAGAAGGCTCTGGCTTGCATTTACACCAGTATGATCTGACTCCAACAAGCAAGATTTCCCCCTGTCCAGCTCCTGTGCCCAGTGTCCCTGCACGGACGGAGGGAAGGGCAGGTGTCCTGCTGGGATGCTCCCGGTGGCCCATGAGGCCAAACCCACCAACAGTGGGGATTTTCCACAAACCAAGCGGGGACTGCCCCTTTTCCCTCTTGCCTGAGCCAAAGCAGTGGGCCTTCAAGGTCAGCAATATAATAAACTGGCAAAAGAAGGCAGACGGAAAAGCTGCCAGCTCCGCATCTTGCCAGCGAGCTGTCACACTAATGGATAAATAGATGCTTCTGCTGCCAGGATTTTCCATCTATTGCTTAACCCGCCCACAGCGAAATCGTCACTTAATTTGAAATTAAAAAGGGGAGCAAGAGGGATTGTGAAAAAGACCTAGAGCAAGCAAGGGAAGGAGGCGACATCTGAGAGCCCTGGGTCATCCTACCCCATCCAGCCTCTGCCGTCGCTGCTTTGTTCCATATTTAGCTCCCGACAACTGTGCCCAGCGCAGGAACTCCCAGCTCTGGTTTTCCCTCCTCCCTCCGCTCTCTCCTCTCCCTTAGAGCTCTCAGAAATTGCTCTTTCTGTTTTTTCCCAGTGGCCATAACTTAACACCCCTACACTCGAGAAGATGGCAGAAAAGCAGGAGGAGCCCAGCAACACCCAGAACGGCGAACCCGACAACGCCGAAGAGGGCGAGGGAAAAAAGAAGAAGAAGTTGAAGCGGGAAGACCTGCCACCGTTTGAAATTGTGACGGGGTAAGAGGTTGAGATATAAATATGAGGGTGCAGGAGAGTGACGTGGGGACGCGGAGAGGTCTCTGCCCCAGCCCTTACGCTGGGTTATTATAGAGGAAACCTTCAGCCAGGGCGCTGCTGAATCTTCTTAAATGGTCTAAGCATGGTTCTCGTTATTGTGGGGCTTTGTTAAAGGTTTTGCTGTTTTACGAAGGATGGGCTCACACCAGGCAGGCAGACAAATCTGTTTGTTTCACACGAGCAGGTCTGTTCCTCTGGTGCTGGCTGGTTCCCTTACAGCGCAAGTACTCCCACTGGATCCCCGATGAGATCCGGATGGAAGGTACTGGCCCTTGACGAGCGCTGAATATTGATTCCTGGGTGTGATCAATGGCTCTTGTCTGAAAGTTTCTCTATCTGTGGATTGGGAAAAACGCCCCTGCTCCGGCTGGTTTGCTTTATGGACCTAAGGGGCAGATGTTTCAGCAGAGCTAGAAGTCCACATTTTCAAGGGCTCCACACCCATAGATGGAATCAGAGTTTGAAAAAAGCCTCATTCACAGAAAGGCACCCAAACATCAGGCGCTTTTCACGGCAGCAAAGCTGCAAGCAGCTCCTTTCGCTGGCCTCTGACAAAGGCGGACAGAGCAGAGATCTGCTGGGAAGCTGGACTCTGTCAGGGATCACTGGCAGCTGCAAGTAGGAAAAACTCTGGAATCTCTTATCTCTACGCTTGTCGAAACGCTCGTTGTAGTAGTAGCAAGATGCCCTGTGTCATCCTTCTCCCCTAGCAGTCACCAAGGCAGTGTTCCCAGCTCTGGGAACCAGGTTTTTTTCCAGCTGCTTGAGTGTAAAGCTCAAACCAGACCCTAAAATCCCGCTTCGAATCCTTCTGGCTGTGATGTGGTCACTGCTGAGAAAGATTCTGCAAAGAAAATTGGGCTGGCATCCGTGAAAACGATGCACGAGGCAGGACAGCACCTACGCCTGATCTCACGCAATTGGGTTACAATCCTGCCCAGGGGTGAAAAAAAACAATTTTCTTCTTAAAATGCATCTGCTCTGAAAAAATCACCTCTTGGGGTGGGGCTGTTGACAGCCCTTGGTCTCTGTGATACACAGTCGTAGAAATCATACGTGTCTGCTAGAGCAGGGACTTCTCAGAAAAGCACATCCCTCTGCTAGGAACGGAGCTAGGACACCAAAAATTGTTTATAGAAGCTATTGGACCAGTGACGCATACAGTGACAACTTCTAGAGACTTAAAACATGCTCTAAAATGAATCTTAATGATGAAATTTCTCAGCCTTAGGGCACTCAATTTGCAATTTAGAAATCGCCAAGGAATTGGGCGGCATCTTCAAACCTGTTCATCCCAATGACCTGGATAGGAATTGCTGTGCTAATCATCCCCCAAAAAAATCCTTTCTTGAGTGTCACCCTGCAACGAAATGATTTGATGAAATGCCAAGAGCGTTGCAGAATTTGACAGGATTTTCCCACTGCGGAAAGGCGACAGCGAGAACGCGAGGGATGATGTGTGCTTGCAGAGGGAAGGGATAACATCAGGAAAACGTAACCTGCTGAGGCTCAGGGGGAAAGCACTCGGACGGCTGGTGAGGGACTAGATGGCTGCCAGCACGGGGGTATTCACACCGTCCTCACGGTGTGGAAAGTGCTTATAAATACCTGGTGGTTTCCTACAGAACCACGACTCAGTCTCCCTTGATTAGTAACTCACTGCTCACACACTGGCTATTAAAGCTGAGAGCGAGGAACCACAGCAGAAATCCAAAAGGACCCTGAAAGAGGTACAAAAAAATCCAGCAATTTTTATTTCACAAAGTACTCTGGGAGTTTAGACTGTGCCTCACCCTGGTATGATCACTGTTGGGGTTTTTTTTTGAATTATTTACAAATTTTCAGGCAATAGAGCCAATTATGTGAATGATGAGAAAACACACAACAGCAGCGGTGGAAGCAATTAAATTCAATTACACTGCGTTGCAGCTTCAGCCCTCGGATTAGGGGCATCTCATGACACGAAGCCAAGTTTTCAAGCTGTTATTTACAGCTCTAAGGAGTCTGGCTTACACAAAAAAAATACTGGGAACCTAATTACTCCGTTTAAGAATATTAACCCCTTTTTGGTCAACATTCAGCTCAGCAGAGTCCTGGATAAGTACGAGCCCGTCTGGGGGCATTTCATGGCATGTCAGTAGACACATTTATTTACATTTTCCCCAGGGTGTAAATGAGGGTCCCTCTCGATAAATCCTTGGTTCCTGTTACAGTTGATGGTTACAGACCTCCTATAATCAGTGAGCACAGCCTAAATGCTGCCAAAGAGCAAGCAGGACACTGTTTTATCAGCTCCAATAACCTAAGACCATAGTATAAAAAATCATTGAACAAATATTTAAATCTAAAGAATATGTCCTACTAGTTTACAGCATTTTTTTTTTCGATAATCCCACATTTTTATTCTCTCATTGGAAGTTCTCATTCTCTCCTACCCAGCACACAGCAGCACGGGGGTCAGGCTGGGCAGGGCTCTATTCCTCCACCTTCTTTCAGCAAACACCAAAGCACATCCTCTGCTCAGCCCTGGACCATTCCTGCACAGCGAGGTGTTTCAATCTTTTTCATCTCGATACGATCTAAGGAATGACAAAACACTTTGCTAGCCAGGGCAAGCATTTCGTTAAATCAGGTTTGAGGCATTTAGAAAATCCCTGAAGATCACAATGAAATTATGATCTTCAGAGAACAGGGGCATGAAGATTTCAGCTGGACCTTCCCCTACACCCCAAGCGAGCTGTGTGACCTCCTGTTGCAGCAGCAGGCGATTATTAAGAATATTTTGACAGTTCAGTGCCCGTAAACATGTTTTAAAGGAACCTTCCACACACACAAACCTTACCTGCAAGTCTCCCACTGGATAGGATGCCTTTACTGGAGAGGCAAGAAAACTTCACTAATTGGAGGAAAAAAAGCAGAAAAGCACTCAGCCTAGTGACTGGAAGATTCGATTTGTGTATTTTAGTAGATTGCAAAGTCACATGCAGGATGACACAATTTTTATGTTTAGCATTGCCAGTGTAAGAAATAAGAGAATGGAACTCACATCTCCCAGGTGTGTTTTGCTGGCATTATCTTTCCTTCATTTTGGGACAAAAAAAAGAAAAAAAGAAAAAAAGAAGAAAAAAAAAGGAGGGGTAAAATAGAGATAATATGAACATCTGTTACATGCTGTAACTCAAAGGTGAGATAACGCAGGGATGGGGCATTTAGGTACGTACGCAGCCCCACAGCACACCTGGATTGTGCTCGCCCGTTCCTCCACCGCCGAATCAGCCCCTGGGGGGTTTTCCCGTCACTCGGAGGAGCAGAGGCACCTTGCCCAAATCCTGCTGCTGGGAGGAGCCACACAGCAAGGACCCAGCTCAGCGCTGTCAGGACAGGAGTTTACAATTTGTGCTTCTGCTGAGATGTCCTCCCCGCCCGGGTTTATGCGGGATTTAGCAGATTCCTGCTAACGAGCACATTGTTGCTGATGGATCCATCATCAGTAATTTTTCCAAGCTCTCAGCCAGCTCCTGACAGCTTGGAAAATGCCCTTAGCTTTGTTTATATTATCAGAAACGTATTAATTAAGCTGATGCATTTGCCACGTTGCTAGGAGGACAGATTTAGGCGAACATCCCAGATAATTTTAGCCAGACGCCAGGATGATAAGCAATAAAATCCACCCACCAGGCTGGACTAAATACACCTCTGAGTCAATCCATCCTGGACCAGAGCGCTGCTGTCACGCAGTTCATCACAACGTAGAGACCCAGCCTCAGCTCCGATGTAACCGCTTTGCGCTCAGGAGGGTTAGATCAGGAGGGAGCTTCCACGTGACTCTGATGGGCTACATTTAAATATATCACGTTATTTTAAAACAACTTATTGTAGCCTCACAAACTTAGCTCTGAGACACAGCAATGGGTGGCGTGTGTCAGACCCAACACAGCTGGACTTCAAATAAATAATTAAAGAATTATTAAATCACTAACCAAAGAACCACTCACTATGTAGGATATAAAGCGGGGAAAGCACTATTCTGAGAAATGTGAAATTTTTTTTTTTTTTTGTCTCTAAGAAGAGGAGAAGGGAGTTCAGGGCACTATGCTAAATTAGAGTCTGATCACGCTCTTTAATAAAACCAGCAGAAGTCTTGCTATTCATCTGAAAGAAAATGAGACTCGCTCCAACAGGTAACTTTAAATCATCTAATAGAAGGCAACAGAGGTCAGAATGCTAAGAAAAGGAAGTTAAAGCAGTCTTTCTGGGAGCTTAGAAATTGTGCAAGCCAGCGCAAGTTTCCCTTTCCTAGGCTTGTGCGAACTCTCGGTGCAAACCCGAGACCAAACCATTCCCAAACAGCATGATTTATTTGCTCATTAGTCAAAATAAAGGTCTGTATCCACACTCCTGCTCCCCATCCCTCACTAATCCGCTGCCAGCTGAAACAGGAACAGCACGGGAGGCTCCCCAAGAGGCTTTTTTTATTGTTTAAATCCCATCCTGTGCAGATCTCATCTAAGCAGAACTGAACAAGGGAAGGGTTTAATGATATCATTTAGGAAGCAGCTGAAAACCTGCTTCTAGCAAAATTTCTAAAGCCAAACTTGTGCTCTAAATTTCCGCTGTCATGAATCAATGATATGTGAAAAGAATTACCGCTGGTTCTTGACTGACAGCAGCCGTAGATATTCCCAGTGGAGATGCAATTCTACGAACAAAATTGTTTTGACTCGTACATCTTGCTGCATTTGGAAGACTAATGATCTCTTCCCCTCTCAGTGCAAAGTACAACTGTGCCAACCCCACCGCGTCAGCTCACGCCATTTGGCTGGTACAGGACGCGGATATTCCAAGTGAAGTTGCTCATCTGGAAAATGATGCTGTTGGGAAATCCAGAGGTGGGAACTCCAGGCTGTTTGCTGGGAATCTGTGCAGCAGGCTCAAACAGACCCTAGATACTGCTGTGGTATCATAAGAAATCAGAGAGGGTGTTCTTTTGTGGTTTAACTTTCTCAAAAGCCAAAAATGCCATGAGACAGAAAGAAAATTCCTGGCTGTGCTAGAGTCTAGAACAAGAGAAATTTCTGAAACTTTCTAAGTGGAATTAAACATTTATGGAGAATTGTATTTAAACTTTTAAAATAACACAGCCAAAGCAGCTTGACAATAGGCACAGTTTACTCTGAGTTATGTATTCAGACAGCACTCTACTTCCAATTCTTTTCTAAGCAAAAAGCCATTTGCTTACGGGACGTGATGTACCATTCGCAGCCAGGTATTACACGAAGAACTCCCAAGCGCAGTTCCCTGGTCCTTCTGCTCAGACATTCCCGTTGCAGTCCCTCTGTTTTGCCCAGAATATCACACTCTTTGGGGCTTTTCAGGCAGTCCTAGCAAAGCCTTACCCCTCGCACTCTATAGGAAGACATCCACTGATTTTATGAGCCTCCCTTTTCCTGACCCACAGCCATCCCACCTTTTCCCCGTGGCCCACCCCAGCATTTCCCACTGGCAACCTGGCAGTGCATCCCCCCTCGCGTTCCCACATTGCTAAGCGAGCACATCCTCATTTCTATTCTCTCTTTTCCATACCATTCGCTTCCACCGTCTCTGGAGACATCTTCCAAGACGTCACATCACAAACCATTCTCTGCTCTCAGCAGAACGACACTTCGCCACTTCCTCCTGCAGCCTCGTTGCTCTCTCCAATTAAAATTTCCAAGAGTCTGAGAATCTCTCCTGACCTTTGCTCCGTGTACCCCCCGGAGAGGGCTGACATTATAATCTGACTGCAGATGAGACAGGGATGAATACGACACTTACTGTTTTACAAAGATTCATTATTGCCTCACTGGGAACACCAAGGTTATAGGTCCACCCAAAGCCCAGACGAGAGGAGTACAACACGCCAGAAGACCACTAGTGTGTAATATAGGAAACGCTGCGTTACCACTTTCCACTATTTCACTTTGGCTGCTCTGCGCAGCCTCCACTCTCATCCTTTGTAGCATTTCTCAGGAGGATCTTTTTCATCTTTCCACCCCACATCCTTCAACGCTAGTTCTTGTGCCGATGTGCTCCACGGTTAGATGCTAGAGGGGGCAAAGGCTGGTACTCCGTTAGGAAGGAACGGGTATGGTGAGACGATGCAGCTTTCCTTGTTCACCTCTTCACTCAGAAATGCATAAAAGGGACTAATTTTAACTTCTTGAAATAATAGCAAACTATTATTTGAGTGAAAGACGACTGCAAACACATTACTCACTGCAATGATTCACTTTGGATTATACTCACTTAGAAACGCAGAATGGAAGAGATGCAGGGCATTAAAAAAAGAGTATCTGCAGTTTATCAGTGGTATCCACGAGCCAGCTCTCAAACTGCAGTAGGAAATACACTTTATCACAGCAAAGTTAGATTTTATGCCAGATATTTTATTAAATCAAAGCCACAACATAATCTTACTGAATATTAGCATTCAGCTGATACTGGAAGAACAAAACTAGAACACGTACAAACTGCAACTAGTCGGTCACGCTTGCCTCTACTCAGAGGAAATCCAGAGTGCAAAGCACTGGGGGTAAAACATTAATTAGCAATGCCAGAGTTATCATCCTAGGAATTCAGGACAACAGATCCTGCAGATTAACACAGCAACACCCCTCTGGATGCACTCTATTAACGGCCTAGAAAACAGCAGAACAGTTCAGCCTACAGGTGTATAAAGACCAGGAAAATGCCAGGGAGCGAGTTCCTCTTCAAAGACTTCAGTGCAGATACCAGAAATTCCCAGTACATTGGACAAAATTAAGTGAAAATTACCAGGTAGTGAGAATGGGCCTGGAAGCCTCAGCACACAGCAAAAGCAGCTGAATATCTTGTAATTTTAATGTATTTTTCTCCTCCTATTAAAGGGCACCTCCTTTTAATACATGGAGAAATACAGCCACCATAGGTGCAGCGACTTGTCCAGGATCACGCACAGGAACCAAACCAGTGCTGTGAGCCTTTATTACCTGCCTCTGAGCTGCTTCTCTCCTCTCCACTTTCCACAGGGAGCGCCTCCCAGCCATATTTTTCAAATTCCAGTTCAGGAACGTGGAATACAGCTCAGGCAGGAACAAAACCTTCCTGTGTTATGTTCTCGAGACCCAAGGCAGAGAGTCAGTGACTTCCCGGGGTTACCTGGAAGACGAGCACGCGGCGGCCCATGCAGAAATGGCTTTCTTCAACACCATCCTACCAAAGTGTGAATCAAACCTCCGCTACAACATCACCTGGTACGTCTCCTCCAGTCCCTGCGTGACCTGTGCCGACCGGATAACCGAGACCCTAAAGAAGAACAAGAACCTGCGGCTGACAATCATGGTAGGGCGCCTTTTCATGTGGGAAGAGCCAGAAATGCAGGCAGCCCTGAAGAAAATGAAGTCAGCTGGCTGCAAGCTGAGGATTATGAAGCCTCAAGACTTTGAGTATGTCTGGCAGAACTTTGTGGAACCGGAGGAAGGAGAGGAAGCAAAGGCTTTCGTGCCATGGGAGGACATTCAAGAGAACTTCCAGTATTACGAAGAAAAGTTGGCTGAGATTTTTCAGTGAAGCTCACGTGAGTGAGGATTTCCACTTGGTCACCTATTTCCTTGTGTTAGCATTCCAAATTCCTCTTTTTAATTCAGGTGGTTAAAGGTGTAGCCCAGAGCCAATGTGATTTAGTTACTCTCCTATGTATCTGGCTGGGTTTGCCTGCACCTGAATATTGGAAATTATTCTAGGCGGTACCTCACTGGGTACAAGATGTAAACCTCATTGTTCTCCATGTCCTGACACATGGAAACAGTGAAAAGAATGGAGAGCAAAGGGGATTTCCCCCAGTCCCAAAGTCTAGCTCTCTAGGAAAACACAGCTGCCACTAAAACAAATGAGTTATCACTGCAGAATTCCCCCCCACCCTTTTCTTAACGGATACTAAAGAGTCACCTATTGAAGCCATAAAACATGAAAGCATTTGAAGCTTTTAGCATGTCTCTTTTTCCTTCCCCAGAACCAATTCAGAGAAGATCCATGAAGAGAGATGTGACAGACCTGGACATGCGGGACACTCCCACTTCCCAAAGCTTTGATCCCAGCAGGATGGAGTACCAACTTCGGGAAGACCAGGTCCTGATGGACTACAAATACAAGCCAGATCTTTGGTGTTTGGGATTTTTTTGGTTTCTTTTGTTCCTCCCCCCTCCTGCCCCAAACAAACCCATCCTGCCTCTGCTGATAGGAAAACAGAAGGCGACATACTGTGTGATTAAAGCCTTGAACGAAACAAATCACTGAGGACTTACAGGAGAGACTGTAGGCCTTGCATACGGGGACTACATTATGAGAAAAGATCTTAGAACAAAGCTGCCAATTAGAGAAATGCATTTAGAAAGTAAATCCTTCATCAATGTTAAAAAGAAAAGAGACTAAAGATGAAAAAAAGGTTTTATTCCTCTGCTCTCCTCAATAATCAGAGCTGTGATTTAAATTAAGGCTAACTGGTCTATTCCAAATTACGATGGAGCCCCAAGTCCTTGATTTCAAATACATCAAATACCTTCTCCCCTTTTTTCAATGATGTTTGCAATATAAAATTGGGAAAAGTAAAGTGAAATAAAATTGGAAGTCACTGCAAAAACCTATAGCACTGTTTATTCCTTCTTCTGTATTTGCAAGAGATCCTAAAATTAAGCTGACAAGCAAGACATCCCGGGACAGCCACGTATGAAATATTTCATAACTGAGGTGCAGCATGATGAGAAGGGAGAATCACTATATGCCAGAAAAATTTCAAGAGTACACGTAAGTGTGAGACAGAAGGGGAGAGAGAGAATACAGCATATCACTGTCCATATAAAACAAGGGTCAGAGGGACGCACACCAGATAAGAAACCGAGTCAGACAGAGTTCATTCTTCCTGCCAGTCCTACATCCTGGTTTCTCCTGCACTGGCACAAGCTGGAATGGTGCTAAACACACACATTCAAAACTGCTGACCGCACCCGACTCTTACCTCAGTCAACTGCACTAAATTCTGGCGCAATTCAACATATCTGGCATTTTTCTGGGCATTCGGTACGAGAGGAGTCACAAAGATTTGTTATTATGGGAGGGTGGAGAAAACCAACCATAAAAGCAGAGTGTATGATAGTTCCCCAGTACTGGAAGCAAACTTTCAACAATCAAGCGTTCACCAATGATCTGAGGAACTCAGTGTGTTATTTATTTGCTTTTGCTATCAGTGACATCAAACACCAGCCCATATATAACAGCTAAACTACAAATGCAGTAAAAAATAAATAGGAAAAACAAACCTTCCACTTCATACTGACTTTTTACAGCACATCAGTCATTCCTATGTGTGCACTCTCAGAAAACCGAGGTCTGCAGACTATACCAATTATACGGTGTAAAATGCACCCAGGTGTCTTTACGTATTTCCAGCTTCTCCCCTTCAAATCCAGCTTTCCTCCAGAACACAGCCACAACACACACATAGGTATGTTTTTCAAAGGGACCATGTTCTGATCTGACAGCAAAGCACTGAAGAGCTATTTATTTAACATTGGCAGCAAGATTCCTAGCGAGTACAATCTCAAAACAATTGTATCTGTGGCCAGAAGGCAGAAATTAAATTTTTAATCCTGTAACAAACAGAATAGGTAAACTGTATGCCAGATATAAACATTGCAAAACTTTAAAAAAAAAGCGACAGGGCTCACAGCTCATCATGATCAACCGTAACTACAAACCAACAAATACCTAAGCAACAGACAGCTCCCGTTTCCCTCTGCACAGGAACTGTCAGCTTTAAGTAGAAGCTCTAGTGCAGGCAGGTGCTCCATGGAGGACCAGTGACATCTGGTGGCTTGCTGGGACAGACCAGGAACTCCCTGAGGCTTACCACAACATCCCTGCCTTCTTCACAGGCTCCCTGAGCACTACACCCCCAATGAGCTGCTCTGGAGCTTCTTTTGGTTGTGTTGTTACAAGCCACTGCCACTGACAACACACGAGTGAGCTACGCTCAGACGAAGAATGTGCCCGGCATGCAGTTTCCTCCCTCATCAGTGAACAGGTTTCCACTCCAGAAAGCAAGGGAAATGGGGCTCTCTTTAAACTCGTTTGCTCACAGAGTGTAAACTGTGATCTTTATATCTGTGTCTTCAAACACTTCCCCAAGTATTGCTGAAACTTTGTTCCAATCCAGACCATCGAGTCCACACCCAATCCTGGAAAACAGGAAACGAGACATCAAACAGTGGCCTCTTCTGGAGCGCCCTACGAACAACTGGCCCTTCAAGCAGCTACAGTTTTAAATGGGCACTAATTCAGCTCACCATAAATCAACATAATGCAGTTAAAATAAGGAAATGTGATCATTTAAACACACTGGGAAATGCAGATTTCATTTGGACACTTGAACAGAAGAGTCAAATAGAAGTGGATACTTGAACTCTTGTTTCACAGCAGGGGATCATCTCTCAAACAATCCTTCCTCTCAGGCATTTACACCACAGTAACTAGTTTTCTTACCTGGGCATGGAAATGTCAGTAACTCCATTGTTCAGACAGTGAGCTTTCATGGCTTCTAAACTCTTTCGCATAGTCTCATATGTTGGTTTGTGAGAAACTTTCTTCTTTGTTATCTAAGTATAAAAGTAAAAGGTCAGTTGTGCCTTTGGCACGATCAGTGCAAACTACTTTTTTTTAAAAAAAACCCACATTCCAGTGCATTCTGCAACTCCACACCCAGACTTGCTAATGTGAAAAGAAAAAAGACCTGGAAAAAGAACTATGTTTCACAGCTTAAACCAGTGTAATTTAACAGGTAGTTCTGTCCATTTAAAGCTTAATTAGACACCCACAAGACAGCCTGGCTTCTCCATGACTAGCTATAATTGAGTTATACATCTCCTACTTCTTATTTAGAAGAATATACTCAAAACCCCCACAATTATTAAAGCCCTCATCACTGTATCTAACATGTCAGTTACAGGGAAGTGTCTGAGCGATGTCCCACTCTTACCAGGTAGTAAATGTATCGGTCGTCTCTTTGGAGAACTGCCACCTCCCCAGTCTTCTTTTCTGAAGTGAAAAAATCAAGGTATTTTTAGAACAGTTACATTCCACTCCATAACTCCCCCTGCACCCCAAGTAGTTTGGAATACCCTTACTGCTGGAAATCAAGGTTTTCCCTTCAGCTCCTGCATGTCCACCCTACGTGTATCACTCACGTTGATCTAAGAGCTCTTGTACGCCTCCAAACTTTTTCTTAAAAAGAACAGCTATGCCTGCACCCATGCGACAGTCCTCGCTGATGCAATGAGCCAGCGCATCCGTCGGAGGGCATGAGAACAGGTCCCCCTTAACACACTTGATCTGGAAAACACCACAAACAGAAGGGTAAATAGCAGTAAGCTAAGAGGGCAGGCTCAGGTAACGGAATACTCAGATAACAGGGAATCTAGCAAGCCTGGACAGTAAAGAGTATAGAGAATTAAGATGCATTTCACACATACATGAGCTGGCATGAATTACGAATCCAATAAACAAACAACTAGCTTTGTTACGAGATCAGTGATGAGTACCATGTGTCAGCTCAGCACTTAATTTTACAAAATCAATGCCTAAAAATGATAATTATGTAATAGAGAGTAGACTGGATTAGTGCACATCTTCAGCATGCTATCCCGTTAAGCAGGGAAGCTCTGTGCCATTGTAGGATATCTGCATTACAGATGTAAGCACAAAAGCACAAGAAATTCAGCACTATCAGGCACTTTCCTCCAAAAAGCTACACAGCCAGCTGCCATGTGATTAGGCAGACAGGAAGGCCTCTTTATTGAGACACACATCACAGCAGTAGCCCAGAGAACCCGTTTTCTACGCACTCTCTCCTCCTGATCCTTGGAGAAGTGGGTGGCCATGGTAACACGGGCTATGAAGACTCCTGTGGCTGGAAAGACGACAGAGAGAGAAAAAAAGAGTTATTAGGAACCCCAAACTAGGCAATTAGCTAGCATGGGACTGACAGGACAACGAAAACACTCTCTGAAATAGAAAAGGAGAAGGCCAGTAGCCCTGAAGAGTGTGGTAAGCTTTCCCACTGCAGCCCCACAGCTCCAGCCCGAGGTGCCAGGAGGCCCCAGCCCACGGTCACCACACAGCCAGCACCCACAGGCCTTCCCCCTCCTCCAAGTGCCCCCTGCCCCTTCAGGAAACCCCACAGCAGGCCACACCCGCAGGCACGGGGGGAACGGCGATCCAGCGGGCCGGGCCCCGCACCGCGCAGAGCCTCCCCAGCGCTCCCCACATCCGCCAGCCCAGGCCTCCCCCTGCTCCGCCACCGCGCCCTGAGCATCACACCACAATGGCGGCCGCCGCCCACCTCTCTAGGCAGGCTGGAGGACCGCCCTCTCTATGATACTCGCCGAGAACATTCCGCAAGGCAACTCACGGTCGCCTCAGCGCATGCGCAAGACACTCAGAGGCGGAGCCTAGAGAAGGGGTGGAGCGGCAGTCGGCGCTTGCGCATTGCTGGCCGCGGCGGGGCTCAGAGGCGCGCGCGCACCGCCTGGCGCGCAGGCGCAGTAGCCGCGGCCGGGCGGGGCGCAGGTGGGCGGTGCCCGGCGCTAGGGGCCGCGATGAGGGAGGCGGGGCCATCAGGGGCGGGTGCCGCAAGTGCGCCTGCGCCGCCCGTGCCCGCCCCCTCTCTCGCCTTTGTTCGGGGTTGGGCGCCATTTTGCGCGGCGGCTGAGTAGAGGCGCTGATTGGGTTTCGGGGGCCGGTAGCGGAGCCAATCAGCGCGGGACCCGAACCGGGGGAGCGAGGCACGGTGAGTGCGAGCAGCCAATATGGAGCCCCCGAGCGCCGGCCCCAGCGCCGGGATTGGCGGGGCCGAGTGACCAGTCAGGAGGCCGCTCGCAGGGCCGGGGCCGGCCGGCCGGGCGCTGGGAGAGGCGAGGGGACGGGGCCCGGCTCCTCCGGGGGTGGGGGGGGCACGGCGGGAGGAGAGGGGCCGGGCCGCGGGGCCCCGGGAGGAGCAGGCCCGGGATGGAGGCGGGCGGAGCGTACCGGCAGGTGCGGGCGCGGGGCCGAGGGACCGCTGCGGGGAGGCGCGCGGTGGGCCCAACCTCCCTCAGCGGCAACGGGCCTTCCCCGTGCGGGGACGGGAGGCGGCAGGGCCCCGCCCTCGACCGGCCGGGCGGGGGGAAAGGAGCAGGCGAGTCTCCCCGCCGCCCCTGCTGACAGATGGGCCGCGGGCAGCCCGGCCTGCCCCTCCTCCTTCTCCCCCCCCCCCTCCTCCTCTCCTCCTGGCCCGGGGGAGGGGGGGAGGCCGCCGAGGGCAGGTCGCTGCCCCTTTCCCCGGGGCTGCCGGTGGAGCGGTTGTGCCCGTGCCCCCTCCCGCCTCCCCTCAGGACACCTGGACGCCAAATGTCACCAGCCGCCTGCTCCTCGGCCTGAGGCTTTCCACAATAAAATAAAAACGCCCCTGGGTGAACTCCTTGACTTGCAAGTTTGATAAGGAGGTCGGAAACAAAATCTGGGTGGCATATGTGTTGTTCTGCAGAACAGGGGGAGATGAGGCTGAGGCCTGGCTGTGCTGCTGCTCGGTGAAATCCTGCCTTTGGCTTCGTGTGGGTGGCTGTCCTCTGCGTGTGTCCTCGGAGGACAGCGATCCTACGGATGGATTGACAGGGTCTGCCCTAGAAACTTCTGCCGGTTCGGTCATGTTGCTTCAGGATGCAACGCCTTTAAAAATGATGCTTTTGAGCTGGCTCAGGTCCTGGCACGGTTTGTCACGCTAGTTTGTTCTTTGCAGAGCTTATTTGCTGAGGAGCTGTTGGTGTAGCTCCTATAGCCCTACATATATGCGTATATATGTACATATATAAATATATCGTGATAGGATTGGAACACAAAGTCATCTTCAGCGCAGACAAGGGCCTGGCGAGGAGGAGCTGCCCGGTGAGCTCAGCCGGGGGAGGAGCACGCCGTTGATCGTTGATCTTTCCCGCTTAACTCTGATACAGTACCGCTGGTGCCCTGTGTTTTAATGAAGGGAATGAAATAATCCCTTGGAGGACTATGATCCAGCACGTGGAAAATCTTCCTTTTGTAGCTCTGGCTAGCCACAGCTGGCGTGGGGAGCTAGGATTACAGTGCTGCTAATATTTTAAGAAATGAGAGGAGCTTGATACAGGGGTCTGTGAAGAAGCATTCCCGAGTAGAGGTGTGCCTGTGCTCGGCTGTTGGTTGTGGGGTTAAGGAAGGCAGAGAACTCTGGGCTTGGTTTACTGGCGCCCTGTGCTTGCTGCTGAAATCCTCCCTTGAAGAATGGGACGTGGGAGCTGTTTTCTGGCCGGCCCACAGGCAGTTAGGGCAGAAATTCAGTATACAGTGCAAAGCTGAAATGAGAACTTTGGTAGACAGCATTGGAAAGAGTATTAATAAACTTTTGTTCTGTCAAGCTGTGGCAAACTGTTACTAAATGGGCCAAGGATAGAGTTAAAATTGCAGTGAAATGTGTGCCTTTCATCCTGTGGCTCATTATCTCTGTGATCTCCAGGGTTGGTGTCATTACATCCTTACTCTGAACGAAAGATCTGATAGGGACTCAGAAGGTTCTTGGGTTATTATGGCTGAGCTCGTGCCCCCTGCAAGGAACATGCTTCTGGTGTCATGATACTTGCTGGTCAATCATTTATTTTTGTAGGTAAGGGACGTTTGGTGTTAATGTGCGAGAAAACCACAAAATGTAAAATTGTTGTGTGTTTTCTTCGGCCACGGTGAGGGTAAGTTGATGAAAAAATGAAGTCTTGAGATAAATGCAAGACAGTGAGGTAGGAAGGATGTCGTAAAGAGCAGTAAGTGTGAGAGGTGTCGTTACAGCAGTAACCACAGCAACTGTTACAGTTAGTTTAAGTTGTGAATAAATTTAGTGTGCATTTCTTTGAAAACTGATGGGCCCTGGTTTTTTTTTTTTGTTGCTTTAGACTTTGAAGGTTCAAGTTCTAGGCTGCTGTTTCACCAATGTAGCAGGTACTTGGTCAGTCGTAGTATAAATCAAATACCTCGTTAAAAGTAATAGTAAGAATTCTTCCCTTGTTGATCAACTGAGAAGTGTGAGGGAGAAGGAGGTAATGGGAACTGAGTATTTTATTTCAGCAGCGTGTTCTTCATATGTGTAGGCAAGGGTCCAAGAAATAAAAGGCAGTGGAGGGATGGAAGCGGTGAGAAGTCCGCTGGCTATTTTCAAAATATACGAAAGTAGGAAGATAAGAGATAGGAGGAGGTGGTACTGTGTAGTTGGGGAAGGAGCCATGGTTTCACTTACCTTTGTTGAATTCTTGAAACGTAGTTTGGTTTTACACCTAAACTTTTTTAGCAGTAACACCTCTCTCCACCACTGGTATGCGGTGTAGGCAACTGTTTGTAGCCCAGAATACGCAGACTTGACGGGTAAAGCAGGAAGAGCAACAGGTTCATAGCTTCGATTTGATTCACTGAAGATAATGGCAGAATTGAGATCGACATACTTTTTACTTCTCAGTCAAGTTGTGTGTTCTTGAAATGACAATTCTAGTTTTGTTACTCAATGAAAGCTAGGTGACATGATGAAAGAGGTCAGTCCTTGATTAGAGAGTGGCTCTCACGGTGCGATTCTGACCTCAGGGTCAGCAGAGGGTTTGCTTTTCAGCTACTGTAAGATAATACTCATCTTCAAACCTGGGGACAATAATCACATGCTTTTTAACTTGTCTTGCCAGATCCGCAGACTGAGGTGTGCCTTCTGCCCTGCTGGAGCTGAAGCACTATGGAGCAGTACACGGCGAACAGTAACAGTTCCACAGAGCAGATCGTTGTGCAGGCTGGACAGATTCAGCAGCAGGTACGGAAAGTGATAACGGGTGAACCGGCACTGCCAGTGCTGAGCTATAAATCTGTTTGTACTGTTCAGAGTTTCACAGAACCAGCAAGATGCTTCATGATACTGTCTGGATGTGTGTTTACCTGACTTCTGTCACCTGGTCAGTGATCTGACCTGACTTGAAGTCAGAGTAAATATTTAAAAAAACAACAACTTTAAAAATTAAATTAATAAAATTGCAGGTATACAAGTTACCAGTTTCAGAGCAGTACGGAATTTGCAAACTGGTAGAGAGTGGCCTGAGGAAGTAACAAATCCTCTCTGAAAGTGGAGGAGACAGAATATTAATACAAATGGGCAGTTGTCCGCAAGGAAGAATGTAGATTCCCCCCATAGAGGCTTTCTCCAGCTTTCTCAAAATAAGTGTTTATTGAGATCCTTTATTTTAGAACTACAGGTGGATCAAACGGACACACAGTACAGGAATTGCAGCACAACATGTAGCTTCGGATGAATTCATCCATTCCAGAAATAAGTTTCTAGTTGATATTATAATGATAGATAAGTAGGGCTGGATTTTTTTAAAGGGTTTATAGATTCTTACTGTTGTTAAGCTTCACCCATTCAGATACAGTAATGCATTTTCAGATGAGTTGTGCTGGTGCTGAATGTTTGTTGCATCTTATGTTTGTTCTAGTTCAAGGCAGGAGGGGTTTCTTAGTTATGCCAATGAATGAACCAGTGGGTTATGTTTTCAGTGAGATACGCTCTGCTTTGCCATCAGCCTGTTTCAGTGTTTGACAGCGGGGACTGGCTTCTTCCATTTAATTTAGTTGATTTTTTTATTCAGAACGAGATTGTATTTGAAGTTAAAAATTATGTTAAAAGTTATCAAAAATACCTGCTTCCAGCAGATAGCCAAAGAGAAATTTGGGTTTCTTGACAATTTGTAGGTAAAAGGGGGGGGGGGTAAAAACATACCTTGGCTTGTTTCATTTTTAGTATGTGCTCTTAAAGCCTGTGTTGTATTTGACATGAAATGTTTTTTCTAAAATAATTTTAACAGGCCTGCTGTAGTACAGCTTTCAGTAGAGAGATGTCCTTCATCTCCCAAATGCTAACACAGTTAACAGATTATTTTGGGACTCTTACTAAAGAGGCTAAAGATAGAAAAGGCTTTTAGATTTAGCTGCTCTTGCAACCTCTCAAGATTGTCCTTCAAGGTCAGTGATGGGAAGACGTTCATGCAGAGGCGCCATAGATGAAGCTTAGACCATAGTCATCCGTGCTGCTGCTCTATGCAGAAAGGAATGTATGGCTTTTATTGTGATGAACAAGTCTGACAAAAATCTGGAACGCCTTCACAGTAGGAAACCTGGGCAGTGAAAAGAAACATTAAGCAGAAAGGTTGCAGACTAAAACACTGAATCTCAGATTTTAAATTCTGCAAAATAATCTCATGTTCTCTGTAAGTGATTCCTGTTTGGGATATTGAAGCCAGTCAGTATCATATGCAGATTTGTTGGTGTTCCTTTCTAGGTTTGCTAAACGTATTCACGTTCCTTATGTGCCGAGAGCAGTCTGTATGAATTTTAAATTCACGCTCTTCCTGCAAAGTGTCGTTGTCTCTTGTCAGAGCTGTGCATTTCCATGTTTCAAGCTATTCCTGTTCCTATTCCCAGCAGCAGGGTGGTGTCACTGCTGTCCAGTTGCAGACTGAGGCCCAGGTGGCATCCGCCTCAGGCCAGCAAGTCCAGACCCTCCAGGTAGTGGTGACCTCTCTAATTGTGTTTGTGAGCACTGCATGACTCTCACCATCGCCACGTATCTAATGCTGTGTTTTTTCCAGGGTTTGAAATAGGAACAGGAACACTTCTCAGCAGTAGTACCTGTGTAGGGTTTTCCACAGAGAGTGTGGGATTATAGCTTTTCATTGGATGTCAGGTACTTTTGTGAACTGCTGCTTTAATTCTGAAAGGGAATAGTGGTAGAAATGAGACTTAAAAGGAAAAAAACACCAAGATGAGGAAGTAACAGTCAAGCGATGCAACTCAGAGATTTCCTGTAGTGTCAAGGTTACATTTCTGATATCCGCTGTGAGTAGTTCTGTGTCTTCACTACGTGAAAGAAAAACAGAGGTGGTGGATGACCCATGGGCTGGAAGAGTGGAACTTTTGCACCTGTGAGTAAAAAGGGCGCCTTGGGACGATCTTGGCCTCTGTGGGACTGAGAGATCCGGTTTCTTATCCAGGAGAAGTACATATCCTAAGTACCTCACAGATTGGAAAGAAATGCGAGGTTATTTCAAACCCTGATTTGTTTCAGTGTGACGTATTTTCTGCCTTGCAAATTCCATTTCATTAGCTCATGTAGGAGGCTTTTAAAGGAGTTGATAAACCCTGCATAGCCGTAGCAGTTTAGTGGTGCCTTGTTCACTCGGGATTTTGGTTTCATTTTCTTTTTAATTCTTCAGAGGAGGAGAGTTCCAAGAGGCTAGGATGATCTTTCGAGGTGTGAAGTTGAACACAGCATTTTATATGTTCACAGTTAAAATATGAAAAGCTGGCTGACTTGAATTGCTTGGGTCACTGTGGCCTCCTGGTCATCACTATGGGCCCCTTTCTTTTTTTTCTTTTTTTTGGCTTGCTCTAATACATTAACAGGAATCCTGGAATGTATCATTTCTCTTTCTGCTTATTGGATATTGCGCTGCTGACTGTGCTTCTCTGTGGCTGACATGAGCATGCTTATCTCTCTCTCTCTGTTATAATTCAAACCAAGTACTACTGATTTTTGTTAGGGATTTGTACGCAATAGTTACACAGTTGAGGAACAGAACAGTGTCGCAAGGGTATCGGGTGACCTGTAAAGTCACAATGTTCTACACAGGGCATTGATCACTGAGCTGCAGCTGTGGTTCTTTCCGTGGATCTGTTAGCGTATCATTTACTCAGGTATTTGAACTATGCAAAGTGAAGCTTTTTTTTTCAGGTAGTTCAGTGTGTGCTGAAAATCTGGGCTGATGTTTAACCCGGTATTCCACAGCAGTTGAAGAGTAACTGTTTGTCACTGAGTATTCTTGAAATGCAGAAGTAGAAAACCCCAGAACTCAGTGACTTTATCATGTTGTGTTGCCCCTCTGTCTGAACAACTCAGAGCGTGGTAAAGAGTGATTACCTCGTTCAAAAGACTCGTTTCACATTTAAGCCGTGGAGGTATAGTATTTTCAAAAATACATTTTGGGGACTTAGCAGGTGAGGGTGTTTGAACAGAGAGGTTTTCCGCTTGGTTTTCTTTTCATGGGCCTTTTCCCTAGTGACCAGAGACATACCTGCTCCAAGAGTCCAGAGGCTTACGCTGGATTTATAAATCTGCTGTAAGCTTTGGCAGACCAAGAAGCAGCTGCTGCTCATTTTCTTTCACTTTTCCTTACTGAACTACATGTTGTGTTGTTATATTTATGATTTAACTTAAAAACCATGACGAGGTTCTCTAAGAACATCCCCACTATATATCAGGTAGGAAACGGGAATGTTGTGAGCGTGTGGTTGGAGGTACCTCAGAGTCTCTGCCAGATAGCTTATTTAGAGCTTTCTCATTAGGAACCCCAATTAAAGATTAGTACTAGCAATGTGGTTAACGAACTTTCTTTCATTACACTTTGCTCTTGGGCTGTGCATGAGGGTAGTTCTTGTGTCTGGGAAATGCTTGTCCTGCTTTATGGAAGTTTTGGTCAGACTGCAACAGAAAATGATAATTTACTAAATCTACTAGCACGTCATGGCAAAAGTTTTAGAAACTAAAGATAGTTGATGCTGGTCATGAACCCAGGTTAGTGGCTGTTGCTCAGTTTCTCTGATCACTGCATTAAGATAGGTAAGCGTTTAGCCTCCTGGTCGTCATTTCAGTTTCTGGCTTCACCTCACCAGCCTTTTTCATTGTTCTGTTTGTTTTTCCTCCTGTTCCCTAGGTCCAGGGTCAACCGCTAATGGTCCAAGTGAGCGGAGGCCAGCTGATCACGTCCACGGGCCAGCCCATCATGGTGCAGGCTGTGCCCGGGGGTCAGGGCCAGACAATCATGCAGGTCCCGGTCTCCGGAACACAGGGACTGCAGCAGGTGAGAGAACCTTCATTTTATTTAAGATAAATTGCAGAAAATGAACTCTGATGTTCTCACCTTGTCAGATAGTACGTTTGCCTCAGAACTGTTAAAATAAACTGGGCAAAGATGGTTCTCCAGCTATGGATCTGGCTGTGAGCTCCGTGATTTTTGTTCTTTATGGGATGGTGCAAATCTTGTAGATGAAGTCCGTTAAAAATACGGCTGGAGTTAGTTAGGGGTTGTGGTTGTTGGTTTGTTGTTATTATTTTTATTTTAACCTTGCAGTATAGTTGGTGATCTACTCAATTTATGGCTCAGAAAGAGGATTTTTTAATATTTATGTAAGAAAGCTTGAATAACCCCGGTGCTTGAGTTCATCTAATATGCAATGGCTGAAGGTGAATTTAAACATTTCCATTGCACAGAAAGTAATACCGTAGAAGGTATAGAAAATGGATTTTATTAGAAGTAGTTATTTTGAAATATTTGTCTGAAAAACAGATTTTAAATTTAAACAGGGGCTTGAAGTGTGTTAAAAAGCAAAGGGAAGAACTGTGACAGTGGTGTAATGACAGTGTTGTAGTGATTTGAGAATGGGATTTAGGAATCGAGTTCAGCACAGTCCAGGAAGGCATGTTTTGTCTCAGTGTTTTGAGATGTTTCTTTAGTGTTAAAAATTCTTTTGTTGAAAAACAATTTATTTTGTGTTAGGTTTTTTACAGTCTGGGTGATGGAGGAAAATCCATAAATGAGTTTTTAAGCTTCAAACCATATTCCAGTTCCTCTTTTTTAATCTAAGGAATGTTCCATGTTGGTGGAAAGACTTCTCTGCAGAGCTGAAGACAACTTTTATATGTATCCAGGAGTTCTTTTGTTTGCTGGATAACTAACACTCTACAGATATCTTAAATCTTAGGTGAAAGAAAAAAAGAGGACTGAGTATTATTATTCCTAGTTTCATGTGAATAATTTATTTCTTTTGACCGTTTTATTGTGTAAGCAGTACAGAACTGCTGGGGCATGATGACACTAGCATGTTATGTTTCCTCTATTCTGTATGGTTGTGACTGCTGTGTCACAGAGAGGAATAAATTAAAACTCTTCATTTTAAAATGAAAAAAAGAGAAGAATCAGTGCTTTCTTTTTCTTTGCAACAATAAATCATCCTCAGAGATGATTTGGTAATACTGAGGCCAAGGAGGGACAAATAAGAGGCATAGTTAATGTTCCTTTCTGACTCTTTCTTCCACAGATTCAGTTGGTCCAGCCAGGTCAGATTCAGATTCAAGGTGGGCAGGCTGTGCAGGTACAGGGGCAGCAGGGCCAGACCCAGCAGATCATTATACAGCAGCCACAGACTGCAGTTACTGCTGGCCAGACACAGGTAACTGCACCAGCATGAAAGAGTTTTCTTGAGAGGAATAGGAAGAGAAACTTGACAAATGACTTAAGATGTGGTTAAGTAAAAAAAGGGAAAAAAAAAATAGAGGAATTATTAATATTGAGGAGAACTTGAGAATAAATTTCATATTTTTGTAGTGTTTTCATCCATAACTCTGGGGCAGAATACATAGATTGCATGTTTTTATCCATTGTGTTTCTGTATTTTATTGGTTCGTGGTTGGTTTTGTCTATTTGTTGCAAGTTGACAACATGAAGTATTGCTAATTTCATACTTGTGCCATTTTGCGAAATAGTCTAGTCATACCTGGGTTTTCTGCTGATTCTTTTGTTTAGGACCAAAATTACATTTCTGAGTAGAATAGTTCTTCTCTTAACGTATTCGTAGTGAGGCAGGAAACCTAGAACTTGTTTCTTTCAGTATTAAATGCTATAGAAATATGTGCTTTCGGTGTTTGATCTACAGATCAGTTGGTTTGTGCTTCATTCTATTTCTTGATGCTGGTAATACAGCAAAAGAAATAGATGCCTGAAACACCTTAAGCACCACATGTTATTTCAGGAATTGTAAAATTTGAAAAAGAAGCAATTTGTAAAGTTACTGTATTCTTTGTTTTGTTTAGACCCAGCAACAAATAGCAGTTCAAGGACAACAGGTAGCACAAGCAGCTGAAGGCCAGACCATAGTCTATCAGCCAGTTAATGCTGATGGAACCATTCTCCAACAAGGTATGAGCTTTGGTGTGAAAAGAGTCAGAACTTACCTCTTTTTTATTGCCTTAACTCAAAGAAAACATTGAGTTTCAATGCTAGTAGTGCTGTGAGTGCAGTGATACAAATTGTTGGCATAGGGAATGGGAGATGTTTATGTTACTGTACAGGAATTCAGTCTGTGGTTCCTTCCCCACAAAATTAAAAAATGGCTCTTTTGGCAAGGGCTATTAGAATATAAATGCTTAAGTTTACTTTTACACGTTAGAGTACGTGATCTCTTATCTGATACTGGCATTTTTGTGCAGGTACAGATGCAAAAATAGGAAGCATGAGGATGAGGTCATGGAATTTAGTTACTCACTTGCAATGCTTTTCTAAATCTTGCATGTTATTGAAGGATGAATGAGTGAAAAACAGAAGTGGGACTAATTGTGTTCCCTTTTTGTGTGCCTGTTTTTGGTTTGTTTGTTTTTCTTTTGTATTTTATTTTCTTAAAGTTACAGTCCCTGTTACAGGCATGATCACCATTCCAGCAGCCAGTTTGGCTGGAGCGCAAATTGTCCAAGCAGGAGCCAACACCAATACAACCAGTAGTGGACAAGGGACTGTCACAGTGACGCTGCCGGTTGCTGGAAATGTTGTCAATTCAGGTGGAATGGTTATGGTATGTATTTAACTTCCCATTGATATTTTTAAACGTTGAGTTTTAAGATGTCTCTACACAAACTGTTGTCTGAGACTCATGTCGCCTTAATACGGTCAGTCATCTCAGCAGCTACCGTTAATTTTAAATTTTAAACAAGTTTTCCGTTTTAATGGCCTGTGTCCTATTGCGATCTATGTATCCTGTACTTTCTTTCTCCCACAGCAGATTATTGAGTTCAGAAATCTACACCCTGAAATTCAAAATGAGCTGTTAACTGATGAGCAGAGGTTTAAAAAGATTGAATCAACTATTGCTTTTCTTGAGGATCTCTTAGTATTTGTTTCTCTGATTCATAAGAAGGCTTTTTCTGCCACTTCTTTCTTTGTAGTGTGATGCCTTTTAACTTGAATTTTATTGTTGGTCCCCACTAGATGTCAGCAGCTCTACAAGTAATATTTGCTTATGAAATGCAGTGAAATTATCATATAAATTAAATAAGTGATAAGCAAAAAGAAAAGGAAGCAATGGCCATGTCCTGTATGCTTAATTGTAGAGCAAGCGGTAACATGGTCATAGAATTACATATTGTATTGAGATTTTAGCATAATCAGAAAAAAAAACCCAAGCACAACTGATACATAATTGACTTGTTTCAATGTGTGCTGCAGTTTGAGGACAACTTTATTACTCCTTACAATTTAAGTAGATGCTTTATCTGAACAAAACCCAAATACCTTCCATTTTTTTAATTCCTTTTTTGCATTCAGTTCTGTGTTCTGTGATACAAGGACTAAAAATGTGTTGTTCTCTGTACAGATGGTACCTGGAGCTGGATCAGTACCAGCTATCCAGAGAATACCTTTGCCTGGAGCAGAAATGCTGGAAGAAGAGCCCCTCTATGTAAATGCCAAACAGTATCACCGGATCCTTAAGAGGCGGCAGGCACGTGCTAAGCTTGAAGCAGAGGGAAAAATTCCCAAAGAAAGAAGGGTGAGAATATGACTCGGATTTAATACACGGTTGCTCTATGAGAAAGGCAGAGAAACCCACCTGTGCTGGAAAATGAGGACTGGAATCTTACTGTCCTTCAATATTTTTTTTTCTATTTCTTTTCTTTTACATCAGGGTAATTTTTTTCAGTCCCTTGGTTGCAATCCTGCTTCCTTTACATGCTTTTGATTGCTGATTATGTATGTAGTTATATTGCAAATGGGCATTTACTCTGAACGGGGAAGGGGGAAGGATGAGGACTTGGTAGGCTTTTCTAGCGGTCAGGAATTTCCCCAACTGAAAGCACTGACCTAGAAATAGCGGGCTGGTCTCTCATTACCTCCTTCATATTGTTGCAGAAATACTTGCATGAATCTCGGCATCGTCATGCCATGGCCAGAAAGCGGGGAGAAGGTGGACGTTTCTTCTCACCAAAAGAAAAAGACAGCCCTCATATTCAGGTAAGTAGAATTTAGTCTGTTCTTTGGACAATTGTCACTTCAGTTCTTCAGAATACACTTTAGAGATGTCTTTGTATTGTTTTGTTTGTTCTTTTTTGGTCTAGGCTGCTGTCCTTCGTCCCTCTTGGCCTTTGAATTTATGTTTCAGGCGTTGTAAAGAAACCTTCTGTCTTGTGGAGAGCAAGTGTCTACTTGCCTTGAGGAATTAAATAATAGTAATATTGATGCAAATGTGTTCAGTTTGTTTTACAAACAGAGAATGCTTGTGTTTGTCCTAAGAAATATAGTCTTTGCAGCCTTTCTGGTTGCATACCAGAGGTATTTTTTTAGGGCATGAATTAAAGGTAGAGACACCTTATCTTACATCTGATGGAAAATTTAAATGTGAATATCTGATTCTTAACTGCATATTGGTTTACATTAAAAGTGCAAGACAGGTTTTCAAAGGAAGGGACACAATAGAGTGGGATTAGCAAATTCTATTTTTGATTAGTGCTTTAAAGCACTCCTGTGGCTTTAGCAGAAGAATATTTCTTATTCTGAAGTGGAATCCTTTCCAAATACTAGACCAGTATGAGGTCTTCCCTACTACCAGAACCAGCACATTACTAGGAACTATTAGGATTTATATATCGCATTCTCTTAAACTGGCCTGGAAAACCCAGGAAAAATACGGCATGTTTAGAGATCAGGTGAGGGGACAGGCATATCCTCTCTTGATAGAGCTGTGTGTGATTGGCTCTGCTGGTATGGAAGAATCCTGAAGTTACAACATGATATGTATTTGTGTCTGTAGGATCCAACTCAGGCCAATGAAGAAGCAATGACACAGATGATCAGAGTCTCCTAACCACTGCTTAAAGAAAAAAAAATAACTGACTACCCGTCCCTTCTGCAAGTCTCTCCTACCTTCCCAGTGTGTCAAGCGAGTCTTTCAATGGGACAATCGCCATATCGCAGCCTATCCTTTTCTACAGAACAAGCACCACATTTTCAGTATGTGGTTGAGATTTTAACTGCAGTTGACTCAACAAATAGGAACTTAACGAACTTCTTCATATACTCTTCTGATCCAGCGCAGGGATTTCAGTGTCTGACTGCTTGTGCTTTTTTTTTTTTTTTTCTTTTAAACATCTCTTGCATTAAGATTGGCCATAGGTGAGAGTGTGCCACTGACTCAGTGATCAGCAATAACTCCGACGTGCTGAAGCAGGGCCAGCAAAGACCTCTTGGAGTTACGGCCCTTCTGTACAGAGACATAATCCAGTTTATAGCAACCGGTACTGACGTGGCTACGCTACAGTACTTGTGTTTTCCCAGCAGAGATTTGTTATGTCCATCCTTTCCTTGCACCTTTGGACTTCATTGTCAGCTGAACAGTTCCCTGTTGTTGCATCTGCACTTCTGAAACCGGCGGAAACTGAAGGGGGTTCTTTTAAGCTCCACCTTGTAAAATATATAAACGGCAAGCTCTTCTCTGGGAAAAGTTCAGCCATCCAGTCGCAATGATAGAAGTATTTCAAGACGATTACAGGACTTGATGTGTTGTGTATCTGTTCCAAGAAGTAAGAGGGGAGAGGGCGATGTGGGGATAAGGATTTAATTAGTGAAAGCAATCTCTTGGTGTTTTTTGGTATGTTTATTGCCAGTAGTTGTTGCTTTGGAAGAAAAGTGGATGCTAGTATAAAAAGGATTAAAACTTCTAAGTGAGTATCTTCCAAATGATTTTTTTTTTAATCTTCCTTCTAACCTGCCAGTCCACTGCGTGGTTCCTCCAAAAGACACAAAATCTGCAATCTCAGAGTGATAGCACTTGACCGTCTTTGTGACGGTGTTTCTTGATGTCTGTTTTAAATCAGTTCCATCATTCTCTCGTTCCACAGAGTGAGGGATTGTTTCATGGCAGCAGAAGCATAAGGCAACTCAGCTCAGCTCATCCTGAAGGATTGTTAAAGAAATGAAGGCCGGTATTGATGAACCTTTCAGGCTTTTTACAGACTACCCTCTTTAAATTAAAAAAAAAAAAGTGGCACTTAACGAAGGAGGACTATTACGTTTTAAAAAAAGGATTTTTTTCGTGACCTGTAGCTGGCTTCTGACAATGTCTCAACAAAACATTACAGATTTTAAGCTTGCTTCATTCTTACTAATTTGAAACTTGGCGGTGGAAGCTGTAGTTCAGAAGCGTTTTAACAGGTCTCCTCCCATCCTGAAAAAGTTTTACCGCTCTCTGTGTATCACCTGCATGCTATAGTCCCATCTCTTCCAATTTTTGTGTTCAGTAGAACATCAAACTGCCTCACAGCAGGTAAGCGTGGGATTGGAAATACAGCCAGGCATTGTCATTGAGCTGATAACAAACCTGGATAGGTAGAGTAGCAGAGGGCGAGGTGTTCTTGAGGAAAGCATCCAAGGATGGGAGAGAGTGGTTTAAATGCAGTGAACGCTGTTTTCAAGTGACAAAAGTAAATGCAACTTGAAAAATACAACCCATGTTATCTCTCTTCTGTGTTTTTCCCATTTACTGAAAGCTTATGGCTAAGTGCAAAATGGAGGAGAAATCAGCAAGCTGTAGAAGACTGGGAGGATACAAGAAGACAGAGCCTTGAAAATTCAATTTTCTTTGGATAAAAGAGAAGATGGGAAGGAATGCAAGAGGGAGGGAGCTGAAATATGGAGAAATGTTAGATTCTACTTTGCCGACAGGCAGTCTTGGAGGAAGAGTATGCCTGTCTGGGTACTAAGATGACAATGTTTAGGTCAGCCATCTGCAGAGGTGTGCAGCCAGTGAAAGAAGCAGTGCCGAACTGGTGTTTGTAGACAGGCAGCTGGATTTTCTAAATGGAGTTCAGTTCCCTTTCTTTATGAATTTTTAGTTCTGTGTTCTTACCACAGCTGACACGGTGAACCGAAGCTGAGCAGGAAACTGTTCAACACCCAGTGACACCTGCAGCTATGGCAGGAGGTGCAAATAAATCTTTCGGTTTTGTCTTAAATTATATTAGCAATCTAACACTCTGCTCCCAAATCTGACATTAGGATTTTTTTCTGATGATCTAGAAGGCATTTGTTTACCTCTGTTGCATTGATGGCATCTTTGGTGCCTTTGGTTGCTTCCGCCTTAATATACTTGGCCAACGAGAGCATGGTGCTTCTTTCCTTCAGTTGGCGACTATGAAATCCTCACCTAGCATTTCTTGTGAGGTCACCCATTTCAGGAAATGTGTACCTCTCTTTTAGTGAAGAAATAACAAAAAAAAATTGCTTTAGTTGTATTTGCAGCATTATTGTAAATATAATCTTTTTTTTAGATCATCTGTACATTTTGTCAGTGGAGTGTTCATGTGCTGGTGGAATATTTCTGTGCTGGAGTAAGACAGCCCCTCCATAACATTTCTGCTCTTAACTGCTGGCTAATCTTTGGAGAACCCCCTCTGAGAGTTGAAAGTTAGGGAAGCAAGGTTATTGCTCTGACATAGGTTTTATTTTTAATGAATTATTACTTTTTTTTCTTGAAGAAGTCGTAAACTTCTTCAAAAGTTAGAACTTTTTTCCCCAGTAAGCCCTTCATCTATAGGTTCTCTGATGCGTTGTTGTAGAATGTGTGTTAAGACCTATGGATTTGTGTTACGTAGGAAGTCTTTATCGTTAATACTTTAGTGATGTGAAAGCCTGAGTGCTACTGTCATATTTTTTGATTTGCTTTGGGTTATGTGTATTCACTTCTAAAAGTAGTGTTTGCTTGGTGAGATTGGAGTTATCGGTCAACACCATCTTACCAAAAAGTCTTTTTTTTCCTGGGTAAATTTGTTCGATTGGAGACATCGTCAAGTTCAAACCTCTCTAGTAACTAAATGAAAATTTTTTTGTGGATTGGCTACACTTCAGTAAAAACTCCACTTTGGGAGTCCGTAAAAGAGTGGATGAGGATAAAAGAAGAGGCTCGGGGAGAATGAGAAACGTGGTCGATTGTCCCAGGGAGCACTGGAGTGGCGAACCGATCAAAAACCAGTTCTATATGAGTGTAAAGAATGGGATGGGAAATGGTCCTCAAGTGATGCTAAACGGCTTTAAGGCCTTGCATGTTAAAAAGAGGGGGGGGAAGAAATTCTTTTGTGAGTGGGTGTGGGAGGGTACTGAGATTAATGTAATGTAAGGCAAAGTTTGTATATAGTTAAAAGTTTATAATTTTTTTTATATGATGCATTTTTTCAAGTGTATTTTGGTCTTTAATAGATGCAATTGTAAGTACTGTGTACACTATCCAGATAATAAAAATTTCTAAACCGAGAATAAGCTTTGGCTGTGTTTTTCAGCCTTTCTGCTCTTTCCAGTCAAGCCGCAGCAGTGCCACGGAGGTGTGTCCTCAAGCGTGGGGAAAGTGTTCAGTGAGTCTGGGCTCAGAGGAAAGAGGAGGCGTGGCAATTATTGTTTGAAATAAAAATTACAGTTCTAATCAGTAAGGAAAATACGCCCGGTAACCACACTGTGTCACGTCCATAGCTGCCAGCTCTGGATCTCTGTCGGCGTGATGCTCAGCGTGCTTCGGTGATGTCTCCGCTGCAGGAGTCATTGCGTTGGGTGATCATCCCCGAAAGGCCACGCACGAGGATCCGGTGATGGTACAGAAGCTGCCCTGGAGCACAGGGCGCGTCCTGCGGGATCTGTGCAGGGCTGTAAGAGGTGACAATGTTCACAGTACCCAAATGCTCTTCTTTGAGACATTAACTCCTTTAGATTCTCAGTTACCTTCCAGGAAGGTGTTTTCTGTCCCCACATTCCCAAGTACCATGTCATCATCTTTTTTTTGGCCAAATACAACTGAGTGGACACCCTTAGAGCTTATTTCTTGTGTTTTGGCACCGAAGGAAGTTTTCTTAAGAGGATTGAGCAGGCTTTGAGAGGTTTAGGAGACAGTCAGTATCCATGTCTGCCTGCTAATCCCTCCCGGGCACGCTGCTCGTCCACGCACGCTGCTCAGGATCTCTCAGCAGTGCTGCAGCTTAAACATTCGCTATGATAAACTAAATACTTTTGCTGAGGCTGAGGTCCCTCACTGTTCGGCAATCTGTGCGTGTTACCAGGTAGTTGGACACGATAGTATTGTTGAAACGGTTCCTGGGTGTGTCTGCAGTTTGCAGAGCTCTTTGGGTTAAAAGCAGCCACATAAAAAAAGCAAAATATTCTGTTCTACGTTTTTTTTTTTTTTCCTGTGTTCTTGGATAGGCACCCTTTCAGAAGGGACACGCTGAGCGTTGCAGGTGTTCGTGAAGGAGTGGTTGTCACTGCTGGAGTTCTGGGTGACTGGTTTTCCCCTCCCTGGTGCTGGTAGAGGTTGGAAGCCCGCACGGATATCATTAGCTGGCAACAAACAACAAAAAAGGCAAGTTTTACACCATGCACTGTTCCTTTCTCTTGCCGCTGGGTGCCTCAATGAATTTTCCAAGTGAACCCACTTTACACCATCCGTACAACAGCTGGGATGAGTTGCGTTCAGCCACACTGAAGCGGTCCCAGCGCTCCGGTTGGGAACTGGTGTGTGCTTGTGACGGCAGCTGGGATGGGGTGTAACCGTAGCGCCTGTGGCAAGCGGCTGAATTCAGGGAATGGTGTCCCCGTGGGTGAGATGGGAGAGCATTCCCTGCAGAGATGGTTCAGAGCATCCAGCCAGCTCCTGCCCTCTGAAGATGCCTTTTTCCCCTCTGCTGAGCGCGTGGGAGGTGGTCTAACGCAGACACTGTTGTTGTGTTGCAAAGCCGCAGGCTGGCAGTGCTCCACCACTGCGTTGCTGGCAGTTTTGCAATCGTAATGAAATGCTGGAAGTGTGGTTGTTGGCGAACAGAGCAGAATAAATCCTCAAGGACCTCACGGCTGAGGATCCGTGAATGCAGAAGAGCACGAAGGGCAGTTGCCCCAGGGAGTGAGCAGGTTTTGCAGGGCTGGAGGGGATGCCCTCTGCACCTAGCGGGTTATCTGATTATAAAGCCCCTCAGATATTGATTTTTACAGCTTTTTGCTTCATTCTTAATTTGAAATTCTTTTCAGTCCCATAACAAGAACAGAAGCAGACAAATTTAAAACACTTTGAAGAGAAGTTCCTCTATCTGCTAATCTTGGGCTAGTCACGGTTGCCAGGATCTTGTCCTTTATTGCTTAGTTTTCCTTTCTGATAATTAATATTTTGCAATTGTTGGGAGAGAAGGTAGGCAGGCAGCTGGGAACGATTGAGCAGGTATTCTAAAGTGAATAGAATTAATAAAATTTTTTACTACTAATGTGAAGCACATAGGGTTGGTAAGCTGGGTTTCCCTTTGGGTTCTTCATGCTGATTCTTTGTACTTGGAGGAGTCGGACACAATCATTTGTTCCAAAAACCTTCTCGTGTTTCAGAGACGTCCAGAGGGAGAGGAAAGGTATGAATGAGTCGAGCAAAACCAGCAAAGATCTGAAGCCCTCGGAACTTTTACTTGGATGCCATTGCACCCAGATGAGGAATTTAGGCATTCAAAGTTTTTGGTGCTTTCGAACAGGGTAAATAAGGAGTTGAATTTATATATTGAAGCCCATTATGTGAACTGTTCAGCTTTCCTGTTCTGTGTCCTTTCAGACCTTAGTGTGGTCCCTACACCAATGTTTTTGATATCTCAAAAATGACCCAAAGCACACAGGTGTCAGTCGTTAATTCTTTCCAGAGTTGGTGAATGCAGTGATGATCAAAAAAAAAAAAAAAGGAAATAACAATATGCAAGAACAGAAAATGGGAAGTTGGGACAGGAAGTAAAGGATGCAGTTGTGCAAGCCTGTTAGGAAGCCAGAAATTTATTTCTTTCGCTATTATTGTGGGGGTTTTTCTATCTTTATTTTCAGGCAATGGAGGGACAAAATAATCTTGGGTATATGGGAAAAAGCCTGCTCTCGTGTGTCCCCATCAGACCAGTCAGGAGAATTTCCTCCTTCTCTCCCATCTCCCTCTCTCCTGCGCCCTTCAGCAGCATACCAGTGCTCCCAGGCAGAGTGGGGTTTCTATGATTTATGAATGTGTTCTTTCCCTTCTCATGTTCCTTTCCTCCTGTGCCACCCAGTACGTAGGTTGGAGTCGTCTTGCAGTCTTAATACTGAAAAATTAAAGCCATTTTTATATCGTATTCAGCATCCTCAGGCTGTAACTCGCACAATTAAGATTAAAATCTCAGTCAGATGAATTTTGTGATTTATTCATAATCCCTAAAGGAAGTTTGCACATATCGCTGTGATAACAGCATTCAGTAGTTTGATCAGAAGGTGTGTAATTCATAATACAAGCTGGATTTATAATGTGGCATGGGTGTGGCATCAATAAACAACAAGCACCAAAGGCAAGGAAATACAAAGTTATTTGTAAAAATAAATAAAGAAATTGGGGTATAAATTCTGTACCCATGGAGACATCTTATACTGTAACCTAGACAAATATTTTTCAACAAGACCCTTGTTTCCTAAAACCTGTCAAGTGCCTTACTTGTCTCTCTGAAGACCATGACTCTGGGTCACTTTGCTGACTTGGACCTTGTCGGAGGGGGCGATAATTAACATTTTATCCAGGAGTATTTCAGTGTTGGAAGTCTGAAAGGAAGCGTTGTGTTTATGTATCTCCCAGCCCTTTGGCTGGGACATTGTATCAGTTGCTACCAGAGAGAAGAGTTTCCTGTGTTTGGGTTTATAGCTGCCTGTTGTTTAAAAATAAAGCAATTTGGGGGGAAAAAAAAAAACCAAAACAGATGTGCCATAACCTTCCACTAGATTTGCTTACCAGTAGCTGAATTACAATGCTGTACTGTCAGAAAAGTGCAGTTATTTTGTCAGGGATGTGCCTCATCCTTTCTGCCTCACGTGCATCCAGCTCCAGCAGCTGCTTACAAATGAATTTTTTTCTAAGTGCAGTTCAGCAAAATTCTGCAAATAAGCCCAAGTTTTGGTGCTGCTTTCTTTAGGTGGACCTGTTTTTCTCTTTTCAGCTCCAGATTGTGGAGTTGTGGCTCTGAAGAGAACAGTAGCACGTTCCACAGACCCTGGGGAAGCTGCATTGCCTGGGGGTTCTGGAGTGGGGAAGAAAACTTCTGGAGAAGGCTGTACGTTGCCACATGTAACATCTTCAGGCTTCATCTGAGGTTGGTGCCTTACGACAGCATATATTGCATATGTATCGTTCAGTTCCTCATCTGACATTCTACTTGCTTTGTTTCTTCCGTCCTTCTGAGAAACCAAGGAGAATGAGAAGTCACAAAGCAACTCAGCATTTTTTGCTTCTGAATATTAGTTCATCTGCACCCACAAATGGTTTCTTCTCATATCATGAAAATGGGGAAGAGGGTGCACGGGAAAAGGGAATGTGGGCTCAGAGAAGTCTAGGAAACTTCTCTTACACAAAACTTCACTTCCTCAGGTTTAAGGGGATAGCCAGAAAGATGCAGGGACAGTTAGGACCCTGTATTTTCTTTGGTGCTTGGCAAGCGTGGGGAATACTCAGGAGCTTGGATTCTCTTCCTGCAGTCATTTGCAATGCTACCAGAGTTCAAGGGCATCCCTCAGCAGGATGCAGTAGCCCTTCTCAGGGTCTGGCTTTGATCAGGACCATCAATAGGATCACCTCTGGTCAGAGCTGTAGGAACTCTGGTCTGGCACGCTGTGTTGGTTAGTTGGGGTTGGTCCTAGGCTGGTCTGCTTGTGCAAAAGGCAGGGTTGTCGCATCATTGCGTGGGCTGTTGTCCCTTTTTAACCAGGGAGAAAGGAAGAACACAGCCCAGCTGAGCATCTTCAGTAGAGACCTTACCTACGCTCCTGAAACGATCAGGAACCTTCTGCAGCTTTTCATGGGGCTTGGAGAGGTCAGACCTGGCTCTGCAGGGGAGAAGGGGAAGCCTCTTTGTGTGTATGTGTGTGAGTCTGCGAGTCTGTTTGTTACCTCTGCTCCTCACTGCTCATCCGTGAGGTTGGCGACAAATAAAAAAAACAAACAAAAAAACCCCAAACCCCAAGAAATTTGGGAATTATCTGTCTCAGGAAATTTCCAGGCTCAGGAGGGGGCTCTTTAACACTGACCTGTAATCGTTCTTGTTAAGTGGTAAGAAATTGCTGACTTTTAGAAGATCATTAATTCTTTGATTAACTCACCCAAAACTTCCAGCGTGATCCTATTGAGTAGTTTGTTTCTCCCCTGGAAAGGGCTCTCAGGATGATGTTCTCCTGAGTCATTAAGTCAGGGTTTTTTCAGCCACACTTTAATCATTTTCCATGAGAATTCATTCATCATTTCAGTCCCTCCTGCTTTAACGATGCTTTGATCAGAGTTATCTCCGATAATAGCTTGACATCTAATTCGGGACACCGTTTTGCACCAAATAAAATGCTGAAGTTTCCTGATTTGGCCATCACAGAATAGGAGCGATGGAGGGACAGGGAGCTGCATTTTTTTTTTATTTTTTTTTTTTGCAAGTAGCCTCACAAGTTCTAAAGAAAGTAGAGTGGTGATTCATTAGGAGAAAAGACAGGAAAAAAAATCCTCCTGCTGGTGTACAGCTCACCCAGCAAAGGCGCAGAGCTAACATCAGCACAGAGAACTTGCAGAAGATGAGGAAATAACCAGCCCCACTCTGCGGAGGGTGGTCCCTGGAGATGAGGTTGGGGTGGCACTGGGAGATGTGGGTTACCGCTGCCCTTGCTGAGCAGGGCTGATGTTGCTGTGGATGCCCCGGGTGCTGGGACATGGAGCCACCCCAGCATATGCCCCATACATGTGTTCCAGTTGGAGATGCAATTGCTCCATCTCATCAATCTTCTACATGAGTTATCAAAGCTTTTCAGTATGAAAGGTTTCTGTGACCATAAAACACTTCTAACAGAATGGAAAATTTTGTGCAAAGGGAAGTATTGTTTTTTAGTTTTCATCAACTGACTTAAAATATTTCTGTCCCAACCCCATTTATTTTTGATTAATGCAATCTTACAGAATTGTATTCATGGTTTTTGATGGTAATCTGTAAAATATTGATTATTTTCTTTTTTTTTTTCCTTTGAAACTTTTTGATTTCATATGGCAAAAATAATTTCCTGGCCTGGCATACATATAGGTACATGTTGTGATTCTATATTGAGTTTTACCCTGTCCTCGGCAACCTCTGGTGAGATCTCTGTGTCTAGATCGTGTTTTGCCGTGAAACAAAAATGGAAACGACACATCGTTCTTGATTTATTTTGGCTGTCTCCCACCCTGTGCACTGCTGACCCCAGAGCTCACCCTCGGGTGAAACCACTGCCTCTGTTCTTTGCAGCAGGACATTCTTCAGACCACCCCACGCCAGAATCCGCTCTTCGAAGTGCTGATCACAGAAAACCAGCCATGTCCAAAGTCTGTCAGGGCAACTGAACGATGCAGTGCACGGTTAAGCTGAATCCTTTCTTCTGAAGGGGAACTCAAGGCTAAGACTGGACAAGGTTTATCTGACAGCTCCTTACACCAAAATTTCTTCTGTAAATTCTTGTGCACATCATGTGAGCAGTTTGCTCTGGAGGACTTTCCCTCCGTATGCAGAAGCACTTGCGTGTCCTCTCCTGCCATGCACGATTCTTCAAAGAAAGAAGAAAATTGATGCTACAACTCAGTCCCAGCTTAGTATCCCAGTTTTTCTTTCATTATACCCCCGGGACTCTCATGCTGGGCCCCTGAGAAGAGTCCCTTAACTCTGCAGGTTTGCCTAAAGAAACATCTATGCTTAGCCTTCGTGCCACTGCCCTTGTTCCATTTTTATTCCTGTTGTTCCTCTCTGTGGCCTCGGTATTTATTTGCAGTAAGAAAGCAAACAGCAGCTAGCCCGTCTACGACAATAGCTCATCCGTGACTTATCAGGAGAGAGCAACAAACACCGATTTTTTTTTTTTTTTTTCTCCTTGGGTGCTGGGTGATTTCAGACTGAGAATTTTGCAATAGTGGGAGAGAAAGATCTCAAAAGGGCAAAGATTGCCCAAGGTCCTGCCATGATGTTCAGCTTCTGGACAAAATACAGAACTACTATAAACAAAAATGAGAACCCAAAAGCTTGTCTAAATAAAACAGAGAGCATCTTGTTCCTAGGAGAAGTGACGAGTCCCTGCGCCTTACCTGGTAGTGGTGGCAACAGCAGCAGGGCTGGAAAACCCCCATCCTGGAGCAGAAAGTGCACAGAGGAAAAAAATGTATCCCAGAGCTGCTTCATCACAGAGAAATTCTCTGTTGCAGGGGAAGCCAACTTGCTCTGTCACTTGCAGTCGTCTGCTGCCTGGGGTGATGATGCCAGTTGGGAATTGCTGAGAAGGTCTTTTAACCACAACCCTAATATCACTTCTTGGGTGGGAATTTTACTGGCTGCTTTGTTTTAAATATATTCCTGTCTAGATAGCCGTATTTAGCATCAGACTGTGTGGCTGGTGGTGAAATGGGAATTTTTGATCCCCAGTGCCACCTTGACGTACTACAGAGCAGCTTTGGGTTGGATGCATTCGTCTTTGCGCTTACCTCCGGGTCTGACATCCCTCGTTCCCAAAGCCCTTGTACAGGGGTGCAGAACCAGCCCCTGGCATCACAGAGGCAGCGGGTGGCCCTCCCTGAGCTCTCTGGACAGGTCGGAGCTGGAACAAGGACCCAGATCTCCTGGTTGGAGCTGCAGTTCCCTTGTTTTATAGCACGTCCAGCTGGGCACCACAGCACCACCCAGCAAAGCTGGGTTTGTGTTTTGTCTGCAGTGGTGTGCGGCTGCGTACGGGCTAACACACCCTCTGGAAGCAGAGGAAATTAGTAGGGCACAGCCACGCGTTGCCTGATCTGGTCTGGGGAGCTGAGATGCTCTTTCTGCGTGACACCAGCCGGAGCTGGCTGGATGTGCCAATCCCAGCTGGCTCAGAGCGTTTCCGTATGTTACAAACACACCAGCGTGTGCTGTGTTCCCTCTTTCAGTGACGTATTGGGACCTGGTGTACTGCGGCTCTTTATCATGCATCCACACCGAGTCTAGCAATCAGTTTGATTTTATTGAGCTTTGCAGGCAGTGCAGGGGAAGAAGTGTGAGTGCCCCTTTGGGTTTGGGGTCTTCCTGGGAGAGCTAAATGCAGCTTCACTGTGGGGAGTGATGGACAATGGTCACATGTTGGTTACATCCCCTTGAGAGGGCAGAAAAAATACAGGGAGAAATGCAGAGTTCATTCTTTTTTATGTAAAATCATTTGAGAAATGAGGAAGCCAGCTCACATGTAGACCTCACATAGACATTTCTGTTTTGTTCTGCAGTTCCTTGTGCCTTTCTAAAGTGACTGTTCACCGAGCATCCTTGCTGTCTGAGGCAATCTTCATCTGGAAAAGACAGAATCTCTCACCTGGCACTGCTCTGAGATGACATGAAGTTGGTGGGTCTCAGTTCAGACCCTGGTGGAGTGCTGCTGGGGATGAGTATCTGCAGTAACTGCCTGTGGTGGGGTGCAGCTGCTGGCAGCGAGTGCAGAGAGCAGAGCATCGCGTTGCCAAAAGTGTATCAAACGCTTCGGTCTTTAGCGCGTGGATTTGAGACAGAACCGTGTCTCTTTCCATTTTTACATTGTGTGGATGTGTTTGTGAATTGCTCAACACACGGTTGTTGAGAGCTGGGGGAAAACTGTGCAGAGCCTTCTCACCTTTGCCGTGCCTGTGGTAAGAGATAAGTCTGTGCTGGATCTCTTGACAGAAAGACTTCATTCCTCCTCTTCCCCGGCCCTCGATCCCATCCTCTTCCGTTAGGTTCAGGGGTTGCTGGCAGCATCTTTTCCATTCAGTTGCGCTGGAAAAAATTGGTCAGTGCCAATGAGAAGAGGTGGTAGAGGGTGGCGTTCCCCCTCTAGAGTGAGAAGTTCATAGGCACCTGTGTGCAGTAGGCAATCCTTTTTTTGCAGCAGGTGGCAAAGCTTTCCCTGCGAATGCCTGGTGTTCGTTTCCCTGCGGATCCGCTGTGGTCCAGCCCTAAGCGCTGCTCTCCCAGCAGGGGCTGACTCCATCGTGTGCAAGGTCACCAGCGAAAGGGAGGACCCGCTGCTCGTTCAGATTTGGGTTCTGCTCTCTTCCTCTGCTCTTCCAGCTGTTGCCGATGATAAAGATCAGCACGGCCACCATGAATTTAGTAACCAGGAATCCAGCAATGATATAGAAGATGGTGAAATCCGCTTCGGGAGGGATGCTATGGGGAAGCAAAAATACAACAACAAAGCTTAGCCACGAGGGGGATGGTTTAACCCTTAAAAAACTCTTATAGGACACATTGTGAAGATGGCAACACCTCCTACAACATCCCTGCCTGCGCACAGCAGAGCCTGGGCGGTTAAAACAACTGTAACAGGTTTTAACTGCAAGAACTCACATATGGATAAATTATGATCTGCGGGAGTTGTTTTGCCTGGCGCTGAAGTGCTGCGTTTTCTGGATTAGGATAAAGATGCTGTTTAGAAGCCACGGAGCAGCTCTGAGAATTGTCATGGATTAGGAAGAGGTGGAGACTATGCCCCTGGTGGTATTCCTCTCAGCTAATGTGGTTTAGCCCCAGGAAGAGTAGAGACCCCAGCGTGAGGAGTTTTACCTGGAGATGCTCTGCACAGCACTGGGCTCCTCTGGCACCTGGGTCTCCAGGACAGCTACAGCTGATGACAGAAACAGAACAGTTGGGTTTGCAGATGTTTCTGAGTGATATTCATTGCTGTCACCAGCACCAGTGTCCCAGCTAGGCATGGATAACCAGCGTGAGGCTGGGCACTGGGCTGTGTGCTGGAAGATGGGTGGCAGTGAGGGGATGATGTGTTAGATGTCCTGTAACAGTGAGACCATGCTGCTGTAAATCAGGAACTAAAAAGAGGCAATAAAAAGTCAGAGTAAGACAAAAGGAGATGTTTACTAACGTGAGGCATCTGCAGACACGTGTAATTTAAGCAGGAACTCAGAGCCCCAGGATGTACCTGTCAGCACTTCCACCTTCACCCTCCTCAGGCTGTTGGTTTCCCCCAGGTAGTCAGTTCTGCACTGGTACAACCCCGCATCCTTCTTCTTGAGTCGCTTCATGGTCACCGTCAGGACCCCGTCGTGGATGTTGTCACTGATGGAGGTGGTGCCGTTCCTGTTCTTTAGGAAGGGCAGCCAGAAGCGCCGGGCGCTCACCACGTGTTGGCACGTGGTCTCATCGATCTGCTTGCACCAGCTCTTCTCCCTCCACCGCTGCTGCCAGGGGTTGTAGGTGCAGTTGATGGAAATGGTGTCCCCCTCCATCCCGTACACCACAGTGATGTTCTCTGCAGCGCAGGACGCTGGGGAAGGAGGAGCAGGCAGTGAGCTGAGTCACTTTCTTATCTCTCCCTTAGCACTGTGTTTGTGCTAAACATCATTTCCCTCTTTTTGCAACTCCAGTGCTGGCTGCTGGCAGCTGTAGGGCTGTTACCTGTCTGCGTCCCCCTGAAAGATCCAGTGTGCTCAGATTCAGAGTCTGGGTTCACATTTTCTTGAACTATGTCGTGATCCCTCTGCCTGGTGGTTATTTGGCTCTTGCCAGGCAGCTATTCTTGCGGGGGGACTGAGGGAAGGAGAAGGTGTCAGCTTTGTTAATATTTGCAGATTTTCTGAAGCTCAGGAAATTTTGGTCCTTGCTTTCCCTTCTGGTCTTTGTGGTGGCTGCTCTGGATTGCAGTCTGGAGCTCAGCCACATCACCCTGTCTGTAATCGCTGGGCTCCTCTGGTCCCGAGCAGCATGAAGCTAGGCATCCAGGTAGATTGAGCTGGCATCAGGCAAGCTGTCTTGATTTTTAAAAGCTCTTTTTTACAAAGCAGCTCATAAAAACATTGCTTGACCCAATAATGACAAATTATTTCTGGGTAACTCTCATTTGCTGTAACACCCCTGCTTTGCAACGTCCATCCTGCTTCCTCGCACACAGCTGCAGCACAGCAGCTTGCTTCAGGTTTTGGCTTTGACCTCAGCCCTTGCACCGATGCTCATAGATGCAGATTTGCCTCTGGAGTACCCTCCAGAAAAGGTCCTTTCCAGTAAATGACCATGAAGTTTATCCCCATTTTAAGGCTTTTTATACAGCCCCAAAGAAACAACACAGCCCTGGAAAATGCTAGAATCACCTACAAACCAGTGTCCAGCTAGCTGGTTAGCAGTTTACCTCTTAATCCCCCTCCTGATTTCTAAATCCAGAGTTTTAGCAATTTTTTTCACCCTATCTTTTAATACCCTGCTAATTTTAGTCATGTTGACAACTGGACTTTGGCTGCTTGCCCCTTTTTTTTTTTTCCTCAGTTCCTTATTTCCAATTTCCATTCCTCTTTGCAGCAGGCAGAGGCAGAAGGGACAGTCTGAGCTATTAATACCTCCAGAGAGAAGAGCAGCGTGGTGTTCGTGGAAATCTGTGCTTCTAGTGAAAAAAAATCAGGGATTAGTGCCTTCTGTGAAACCATAAGTAATGATAAAACAGAAATAAATTAAAAAATAGGCTGTTGTGAGGACTTTGTGCTGGCTGAGCCTTTTAATAACACTTATTTTAATAATTTAAACCATTCTGAGTGAATTGTATACTAAAAAAACCTGAAGGTCTTTCAGGCTTGACTACAAGGCGGCATAAAAAATGGATCTGTGCTCTCCAAGTGTCCAACAAATCTTTATCCTGATCTCTTGTTCCAGTTGTTCAGTCAACACTTGCCTCCAGTCCAGTCTTGCACAATCCCTCCAAATGTTTGAACTCCCTCTCCTCTTTCTCCTGGGGACCCCTCCTCGCCCCCAGCTCTGCCCCTTCAGTTCCTGGAACGGCCCCAGGGTTTTATTTTTGTTTTAAATAGACACAGCATTGCAAAAAAAAAAAATCTCTTGATCAGAATCACGGCGTTTATAAGGATTTGCTGATGCCCCTGTGCAAAACTTTGTGTCATTATCTTCTCAACCCATTCCGCTGATTTACTATTTGCGTTCCTCCTCCTCCCTTGTTGTGTGCTACTGAAAAAAAGTGTAGTGGGCTTTTTTTCCAAACTCATGTAGATTTTTGGGACAGGTTTCTGTGCTCCCAAAGCCTGAATCTGTTGCCTTTCTACGCACTGCTGCAAGTGTGTGGGATCTCCAAAGTGTGGCCAGAGAGAGAAGGCTGCCAGCTGGGTCCTGTGCCTTGTTTCTCGTTTCAGAAGAACATTGATTTCCAAGCTGCAAAGAGCCAAGTGCCCAAGATTTCAGAGATGTCCCCTTCATTGGGCTTTATTTTCCTCCCCTGGAACCCTACCTGCTGCAATTTGCAGTCAAAGCCCCACAAAGGCAAACAAACAGGATTTTGCAATCTGAGAAGGCACACAAGACTTCTGCCAACGGTGTTTCCTGTTCTGACTCGAGAAGATCCCTATGAGAAAAGCCGAGCACTTGGATCGCCGCTGGCCCTTTGTTAAATTAAGAGAAAAGAGCAAACTCTGAGTCTGCCACCCTGCAGTGTAACTGGGGAGGAAGAGGGGCTCGCAGAGCAGTGCTCCAGCTTCTTTCTGCTTGCATTGCAGTGCAACTCTTTATCCATCCTAAGAGTTTGTATCAGTTTCCAAAGAACTGCTCCAAGGAAGATGCCTTTGCATCCGGGCAAAGCTACCGTGTGTCACGACCCGTGCGGTCTGTCCCCATAGCTTTAGCAGTCACCTCATGTCAGGTTCTGCACCAATCCTTCACCCTGTTAGCTGAAACCCCAGGCCACGTACGCTTTCTTACCTGACAAGACCAAGAAGATGAGGTTCATGAGCTTCTCCATGTCAGCTGAGCAGCAAAGGGGACAAGAAAGGAGTCTGGAGAAAGCTGAAAAGGACTCTTGCCCAAGAGCAGCTTGCTTTTCCCCCCTCCTTGCTCTGACGGAATGAGCACAGGAACTCGGCATCTTTTTCATCCTGCCTGTTGAGCAATTCTCCAGGGATGGGCATTTCTCTTGTGGGCTGAAAATTCAGGCATCAGCATCGCCCACTCATAGCCACCTACCCACAGCCACCAGTCGGTCTAGACAGCCTGAAAGAGAGCATCACGTGGTGGCCTGAAACCGTGCCACCGGGAGTCCCTCCGGGCTCTGGGCTCAGCTCTGTCCCCCAGAGCAGGCTTGACATGCAAGAGGATTTTTGGAAAGCTGAAAGGGCAGCTCTCATTGAGACTCTGCAGGGAGTTCAGGCACCACGGGGGTGAAAGGAGGGCAAGGGCATCGTCTTGTTGGTTATTTTCGGGAGAAAGATTTAGAAGAGCCTACACATGCAGTGTTCCCATTTGACACGTAACTGAAGACAGGAAAACAAGAACACTGCGCTGGGGGGAACTACGAGGTGCTTTAGATGAGCAAAACAGACATCCTTGTTTTGTATCTGTCAGAAGGGATGTCAAGGGATGGGGGCATTGATCCCAGCCCATCGGTGCCGTACGGCTGCAGGAGTTCAGGGCTGCAGTGAAGGGAGCCTCCTCTAGCGTTGGCAAACTGGTATGATGTGCACGAGTTACTGTTTTTTCTTTTTTAAATTTATTTACTTGGAGATTTTCCATGCAAGTACCAACAAACCCTGGCTTCTCATGTGCTTACCTGCTTCTTAGCAGGCAGACAAACCTGCAGGTCTGTCCGTTCGTAAATGTCTCCTCTTTTTCTTTCCTCTAAATTAGTGTTTAAGAAAACGGTACCTTACAGTACCCAGAAATTCCCTGTGAGGCTTACTGATTGCAGGTTTTGTTCATTCTTGCTCCAGCGAGCACAAATCTGGATTCTCTTTGATCAGAAGCAACTGTCTCCCTGAAAACGTCTCTCTTCCGCTCAGTTGTTTTCTACTCCAGCTTTTCCACTGTTGGACCCAGTGTAACCGACTGTGTGAACAGCAGACAGCCAGGGGAACCTTGGGCTGAGCAAACCATTTCCAGAACCATTTTCTTTTTCTTTCTGTCGTTTCAAGTTAAATGAGTCCACTCTGAAAATCTCAACAAATGGATCAGCTGCAGCCCTAGCAAGAGAAACCTGTGGGATGTGACTGGCTTGTGAACAGAGTGGCTCAGGTCCCTTTGGTTTGCCACCTGCCTGCAGAGCTTGGTCCAGCCAGATAATGTCTCTGCGTTTCAGGTCTTTTGGAGAAATTGAGCTTGAGCCCCAGCAAACTCATTTCATATTGCTCACCACATGACTGCTAAATAAAGGCAGCGAATGTGTGATTTGGAGTATTTCCAGCAGAGAGAGGGAAGTCATGGTATCACTTTCCAAGGCCCTGGTGAACTCTCCCATGAAACTGCATGTGCGTTTCTGGTCTTCTGTGACTTTAGAAGAAGCCATAAAAACTTGCTTTCTATGGTGTAGCCAAAAAAAAAATTTTAAAAAGTGCTGGAAGCAGGCATGCTGGTTTGTATCTGTCTTCCAAACGACTTACAAGAACCAGCTGCGCTGCTGGACAGGCTGGGAAGAGCTGTTTAAAGCCCAGCACAGTGCTGCAAAGAGCTGAGCTACATCCGAGACGGGCTGGATCCAGGAAAGATATAAAGATGCCTTGTAACAAGGAAGGCAAGAGACCAAGTGCATTGGAAACGCATGTTTGATGGTTCATTGTGTGATTTTTCTGGATAGCAGGGTTGGATGAGGTCCCAGCCACCCTAATGTTCCTGTGGCAGCTCTTAGAAATTGCCAACCTGCATCAGAGCTGCACTGAGATCCATAAATACACTGTGTCCGACTCACGTGGACATCTGCATCGGTAAATAATCCACTCAGTTACCATCGTGTCCCTTCTGTTATATCATCTGATGTTGACACCAGCCCCCTTATGTCCACAGTTCCTCTCTTGTCTGTGTCACACTTCCTGCAGTGTCACGCACACCCTGTCTGCAGAGACCTGCCTCCTGCCTGCCTCAGGGCTCATCCTTGCAGCTGGCAAACTCTGTTCCACTCCTCTAGTGCAGTATCACACATTGTTCCCATCCCTCCTTTCTCCAGAAATACTCATTTTTCATTCTCCCTGCCTGTCTTGATTGCACTTGGTTTAAGCAGCCAGGCTGGGTGTTCTGGGGGAGCAGAGGGTGTCAGGCAGCAGGCCAGCCAGGAGCTGCTGGATGCAGCGAGAGCCTGTGCTGAGGAGGTGCTGAGAGGACGGGGCAGGCTGCACAAGCCGCCCGTGGGAAGCCGAGCCTGTACCTTCAGCTTCCAGCTGCTGCTTCGTTCTGTGCTCAACGTACAGGCCTCCAAGACTGTGCCTGGGGATGACCCTGACAGCAAGCTCAGCCCTCGAGCTTGGAAATCATTGAGTTGTCCCGAGGGCAGCGTGTTGGAGGCTCTCAGTAGGGTCAGCCACACTGAATCCATCCCACAGCCCTCTGCACTCCATGAAGGGACACCTGGACCTGCACTCAGAGCTGACATCACCTTGGTTCCCTGCTACCCCCAAACGCCAGCCTGCACACTCTGTTTCTTGATCTAAAGCTAAACTTTTCATTTTAAGCCTCTTACCATCTTACTTCTTACCTAAGCACTGGTAAATTCAGGTTATAGGGGAATTTGCATTAACTCTCAAGAAGTGCATGTATTGCTTCTGGGCATCATGGTCACTTGGTAGCTACAAGACCTTCTGGTGCTCAGATCCATACAGCGCAATCCTCAGTTTGCAAAGTCTGCGATGCAGAGTATCATCGTGTCGCCACCCTCAAGCTATTTGCTTTCAGGCAGATGTTGGTTCTGTTTATTCCTGTAACCCAGCGTTCAGTTCCCCCACCCGTTACACGGCAAATGAACCGGTCACAGCAAGGTTAGAGTTTTATCTCTTACAGCACCGGAATGAGTTTGCTTGGCTATAGTAGCTGAACCCTGAGGAGTGGGATAGAGTTTCTACCGGTGAACACCATTGAAATACCAAACCCATCCGCGTTCAGACAAACATTGCTCTTTTCGGAAAGGTCAGTCCTCCACACCTGCCCATCCAAAGAGTTTTAATGGATTGAAGAAAGCAGATGTGCGAGGGATCCCGAGAATACCTGGCACCTCTGCCTGACCCAGGGGAATCTGCACACTTGTGGCAAAGTTCTCTACTGGCCTCTAATGGGAAGGGATGTATAGGCAACATACGGCAGCAAAAACTCAGCTCTTTCCCAGTGTCCATCCACACATCTCCTACTCCCCATTCCCACTTTGTGTGCCAGTTCTTTTCTCCCATCTCTGGATTGGTTTGGGATTCTGTGCTTCACCCTTTGTCATTCGTTGGTAGCTGCTTGAGTGCAATGATGGCGTATTCTACACTCTCGTCTTCGGGCTTCCTGGGAGCCTGACTTGGTTCAACGTTGCAGTAGAGGGGATCCTCAAGGCTGAGTTGGGATTTAAAGTTCAGGGTGACATATTTTAGGTCTTCACTGTCGTCCTTGGGACTTTCCATTCTTTCAGCACTGCCAAGCTGTGAAAAGAAAAGGAAAACACTTGTTAGCATGATTCAGTGCCACGCCACAGCTGTTTTCAGAAGAATAGATGTTCCCACGAGGCAAGGAGAAGCCATGTAAAAAACTTACCTTCAGTCATGACAGAGGTGGAAGAAGAGACAACTCTTTCCTCCATCACCTCTCTTTGCTACAGGTTACAACCTCATTGTGTAACCTTGGTTTCTAGTCTTGGAGTAATTTCTCAGAGATTACTAGAATTTGGTCCACTTTGGTTCTTTCCTACTGGAGTTTCCTTACATTACATTCCCCACCTGGGAACGTTCCTCTCTGGTGCCATTAAATACCATTTCCCCTCCTGCTCACAACCAAAAATGAGCACCAGGGTCCTCATCAGGTCAGGCAGCTCCTCACGGACTATTGGGAAGGGATTCAGGTACCATATGGGAAATCTTGTTTTCCTTACCTGTGCTATGTCCTCTGGTTTCTCATAGATGTCCTCTGCTTTCTCATGGGTGTCCTCTGCTTTCTTATAGGTGTCCTCTGCTTCTCTGGTACCTTTGGAATGAGCCAAAATCGGAGGGTTTAGAAGTAGAGAAATCCATTAAATGCCTGGGCATTGCCTATGCTTTGGGAGTTTTGGGGAGGGCTGTGGGATTGCCCCGTGATAGAAGCAGTGGGTGTGCCAGTGGGACCCACGAGGCATCACGTACCTCTTCTCTTCAGCTGCTTGTGCCGCCTGACACACAGTGTTACCAGGCTGATGAGTGCCAGGACGAACAGGACGCTCAGGACCCCCAAGAGCAGGATGAAGGTCTTTACATTTGAGCTGAAGCCAGGAGAGCAAAGGAGTTACCAGTGTCAGATGGTAGCACAGCATGATGCTGGTGCAGCCCATTACCAACCAGTGACCGAAACCAGGGACAGGAATAGCTTTCATGCACTTGGAAGGAGGGTCTGGCTCTCCTACAGCAAATGCTACTTTGATTTTTCTACCTGGCTGTGCCTTCTGAGCTTTTCCTAAGCTACTCTCTGGGCTTTACAAACAAGTCACTGTTCCACGTTGAGAGCACAATCCCAGACTCCCTGGAGCAGGGACTGCCTTTTCCTCCTGCGTTTTGCTGCAGCTGATGCACTGCATCTGATACATGATTGCACTCTTAGGTGATGCTCTAGTGTTGATGACAGCAGATGTCCAAAGGGGAAGAAAATCCTTTACATTTAACAGCCTGGCAGATAGATAAAATAGCAGCCAAGGACTATTTCATTGATAAATATTCGTGGACAGGAGTGAGCGAAGTCGTGACAGAAAGGCTTAGGGGCAGAACCTGGGGGTTTCACCACAGCCAAAAGAGAGTAGGATAAAACAGTAGATAGGCATCTACATTCCAGAAAGCTGTGACTTGATTTTATCAATCTGCTTCTTCCTTTGTAATTACACTCTGGGCAGGAGCTGGAAGAGCAGAGGCAAGGAGAGGTAAGAACGCCTGTCATATCGAATTCCTCTGTAACCAGGAGTCTTCAGAATGCCCAGAGGCTGCCTGCCCCAGGAAGACAGGGGAAACAATACGACCCGTTAATAACTCGTGTCTGTGTTCGAGCTCAGAGACTGTCTTTGGGCCTTACCTCGATGCTGGGGTGTTGCCAGACGGGGTTGCTTGACTTGTGCCTGCAGTTGTTTCAGCCGATGCTGCGATCACAAATATAAAGAGAAGAATGGGCACCACTGGGCTGCTTTGCATTTACCAGCTAAAATATGGCTCTAAAGGTTGTCCCCTTGGCAACTAAGTGTGGAAGTCTTAGTAGTCTTTGAAAGCCAAGGGATGAGTTGCTATAAATGGGGCAGAATTGGTATCATGAGAACGAGGGACAGAAACACCGCCTGGAAAAGGACTGAAGCTGCTCTCGGGTGAAAGAGAAGCA